>JAUCEF010000017.1:4200000-4673533 GCA_033558025.1 Phytophthora sp. 'mugwort' | reverse complement strand
ACCCTAAACCCTAAACCCTAAACCCTAAACCCTAAACCCTAAACCCTAAACCCTAAACCCTAAACCCTAAACCCTAAACCCTAAACCCTAAACCCTAAACCCTAAACCCTAAACCCTAAACCCTAAACCCTAAACCCTAAACCCTAAACCCTAAACCCTAAACCCTAAACCCTAAACCCTAAACCCTAAACCCTAAACCCTAAACCCTAAACCCTAAACCCTAAACCCTAAACCCTAAACCCTAAACCCTAAACCCTAAACCCTAAACCCTAAACCCTAAACCCTAAACCCTAAACCCTAAACCCTAAACCCTAAACCCTAAACCCTAAACCCTAAACCCTAAACCCTAAACCCTAAACCCTAAACCCTAAACCCTAAACCCTAAACCCTAAACCCTAAACCCTAAACCCTAAACCCTAAACCCTAAACCCTAAACCCTAAACCCTAAACCCTAAACCCTAAACCCTAAACCCTAAACCCTAAACCCTAAACCCTAAACCCTAAACCCTAAACCCTAAACCCTAAACCCTAAACCCTAAACCCTAAACCCTAAACCCTAAACCCTAAACCCTAAACCCTAAACCCTAAACCCTAAACCCTAAACCCTAAACCCTAAACCCTAAACCCTAAACCCTAAACCCTAAACCCTAAACCCTAAACCCTAAACCCTAAACCCTAAACCCTAAACCCTAAACCCTAAACCCTAAACCCTAAACCCTAAACCCTAAACCCTAAACCCTAAACCCTAAACCCTAAACCCTAAACCCTAAACCCTAAACCCTAAACCCTAAACCCTAAACCCTAAACCCTAAACCCTAAACCCTAAACCCTAAACCCTAAACCCTAAACCCTAAACCCTAAACCCTAAACCCTAAACCCTAAACCCTAAACCCTAAACCCTAAACCCTAAACCCTAAACCCTAAACCCTAAACCCTAAACCCTAAACCCTAAACCCTAAACCCTAAACCCTAAACCCTAAACCCTAAACCCTAAACCCTATCAACCGTCTGGAACAGGGTCCACCCCGTTCTATCAAGACGAAAATGACTTTGAACGTCTCCTCAGCGCTCGATGACGCCGGCAGTGGTATGTCGCTTCGTGACAAGTTCGACCAACAACTCGCCGCCAATGAGTCAGCCCTTACCGCAATTATCAAGGAAACTACTCTGGCTGAGCTTGAGTTACTCATGCACGAACGCGACACCCTCTCGGATCAAGCCGTAAACGACCTCAAGTCCTTCTACGGCGATGTCCACGCCATGCTCTCGCCAAACGGTCCGCCTTGGGATTCGATCATCATCGCCCCCAATGGCCAACCGTCTATAGCGCTTACCGACTTCCTCACCGCCAAGGCCCGTCTCCACAACGACCTTGTCCAACTCCGGTACGACCTTGCAATACAACAAGTTGTCGCCGACCGTGAAAAAGCCGCGAAGGAAGCCGCCCGAGCCACCGCCATGGATCTCGAAACCGAGACACCCATGTCGATATCCGTACAGGAGCTTGTCCATCAACGCATCCAACAAGAACTGCGCCCACTCAAGACTCAATTGACGCAACTCAAGGAAGCGTTAAATGGACGCACCGGTCACCGAGGGGCCGCGACTGGTGCAAAAACAAACGCTGCACAGCCCCGCCAACAGCAGAAGACACGCGGAAACGGCACCGGAAAAGCGGCCGCTACCGGAGCCGCCAAGCCCGGAAAGCCCGCTACCAAGCCGAAACGCAACGGATCCGCCGCGAACAAGAGCGCACGGAAGCCCGCCGCCAAGACCCGATCCAAGTAGGCCGCTCAGACCGAGCGAACGCGCTCGCACTCTTTGCCAGCCGTCCGACTCACGAAGTTAACAGTTACGCACGGAACTTAACTTTTCATAATTTTGTTCCTGCCGACGTTTCTTCCCCGCCTGCTTTATCCCGTCTCCTGGGTCTGAATCTCAAATTCTGCCCAACCCCCCGCCCACTCCGCCCGCCTGATCTTCTTGCTGCCTTCCCTGATTTCGCACGACGGGTTCGCCTTAGTGCCCAATTTGGGAACTCTAAGGGCACATACAATCGTAAGATATATGTGCCCAACTCGTCTTTCCAACCCGACCCCGCAGCACCTCGGGTTGAGAAGACATTGGACGACGTCCACACTGCTCTGTCTACGATCTCCTGGCGCCCTACCCGGCTCCGGAACCTCAACAGTGCACAAACCCACGCCCTCCATCTCCTTCGAGGCCGTCCTGACCTCAAGGTTGTCATCACTGACAAGAACCTTGGCCCTGCCCTGTTCACCACAGAGCGTTACCTGCAACTCTGTCTGGACCACCTTGGTGATACCCAGACTTATGCCCGCCAAAAGGCACCTGCAGACGCTCTCGTCCGCCACGTCCGTACCCGCGTACGTACCTGGTATCAGAACATGGCCAAGCTGTTCATCCATCGCCTCGATTGGGCCACTACCCGGATCATTGTGACCTACATTGGTGACGCGAGACTCAACGTATTTTACGCCCTCGCCAAAATCCACAAGCCCCAACTCTGTATCCGACCCATCGTCGCTAACAGTGGTAGCGTACTGGAAGGCCTGTCCAAATGGCTGGACTACCAACTTCAGCCCTTCTTTCGTGACACGGCCTCGTACCTCCACAACTCGGACCAGCTTCTCCAAGAACTCCCGAACCTCGTTCTGCCCCCCAGCACTGTCCTCGTCACGGTCGACGTTGAGTCCCTCTATACCAACATCCCGACCGAACGAGCTATCCAAGTCATCGCTCAACGAATTCATGGACACCCCTGGGAACAAGCGATCCTCTCAGGACTTCATCTGGTGATGAGTAACAACTACTTCACCTTTGGAGATACCCGCTGGCTCCAACTTCGCGGAACTGCCATGGGTACCCCTGTCGCGCCAGCCTTCGCCTCTCTCTACGTAGCCCACTTTGAGGACATGCTGCTCCAAGAGCACGCTGACCACATCGTGTACTATAAGAGGTATATTGACGACATTTTCATCGTCTGGCACGCGCCTCAAGAACCCTACGGCCTCAAGCACTTCCTGGCCAACTTCACTAGACTTTCAAAGCTTACCTTCACGCACGACACCAGTCCAGCCAAGGTAGCTTTCCTCGATCTGTGGATTATCCGGGACGGAGACAAGTTGTACACACGTACTTACCACAAGTCGCTCAACCTCTATCTCTATATCCCCGCCAATAGTGCTCATCCGCCTGGGATACTCAAGGGAATCATCAACGGTCTTATCAAGAAGTACAAGGCTCAGAATCCACGACCCCACGATTTCCGCCGGATCGTGAAACAACTCTACGCCCGCCTACAAGACCGCGGTTATCTTCCCCGTGTCCTCTTACCGCTCTTCAACCGAGCCCTGGCCACGACCCAACCGTCTACCGCCACTACCCCGGATCCAAGAGCGCCCATCGTCTTCAAGCTCCAATACGACCCCAACGGACCAAGCCGAGCACAACTTCGAGCCCTCATCCAGGCCGATACGTTGGAACAACAGCTCAGTACCCCAGTAAAAATCTGCTACCTGAAGCCGCCAACACTCAAGACCCTGCTCTGCCCGTCAACATTGCCAAAAAACACCCCGTCGCCTGCGGCCTTTCTCAGCCGTACAGACCACGGGGTGTAAACCCTAAACCCTAAAGAAATAGGCATATGTTCGCACGGATCAAGTCCGTCTATAAAGCAACAAATCCTACTGATGAAGCAAGACAGCGAAAACCAGTCAACCGGATCATTTCGACGACTAGTTTTGGGAATACCTTAGTGTGTTTCGAATAGGTTACATAACTCAATAACCCTAAACCCTAAACACTAAACACTAAATCCTAAACCCTAAACCCTAAACCCTAAACCCTAAACCCTAAACCCTAAACCCTAAACCCTTTGACACGGTGGCGCATCACAACCTCTGGGTACACAATTGGATTCTCTGGGTACAGAACTGGATTTTCGGGGTACATTCACCCAACAAATCTAGTTTTAACCCACACCCACTTCTCGAAGATTCAAGTGCACCCACGCACGCAAGTTGAAGATTCGAGAACCAAGATGCATGAATCTTGCATGTGTAGTGAGTAGCTAGCAGTAGCAGAACAGCTTCAGCTGGACGCTCACTTCTCAATTTGCCGTCCACTGAAGAAGCCTAAGCGAAAGGACCACCGGAGAGGCCGACCTCCCGACCCTTTGGACAACCAAATACAACTGTTTTTGTCGCGTCAAGCCTCAGTCTCAAGACACAAACCGCTCGCCACCGCTTCGCGCTGCCTCGCGTTTGCACTCACTCCGGCTTCGCCTTCGTTCGTGTCACAACCCTAAACCCTAAACCCTTTGACACGGTGGCGCGTCACAACCAGCATCCGTGATGTTGAAGATTCTCAGCGGGAAAATTCTACACGGTTGAAGATTCGCACTGCGAAAATTCCCAGCTGGATTCTCTGGGTACACAATTGGATTCTCTGGGTACACAATTGGGCTAATAGAAATCCTCTATACCATAGTCAAGTCTGTCTTCCAGTGCAAATTCGGTTCTGGTTATAACTCATCCTATCTACCTACGGATCCCACCCCAAACCTATCTTACGGACTACTTATAACCCAGGATCCCATCTCTGACCTTCTCCTGGCCAACCGTCTCCACTCTACCTTCATTTAGCTACGGATCTTCAACCCGGTGTGCACTAAACTGATCGGATCTAGTACTTAGGACCTCACTCCACGGGACGGGTCCAGGATCCGTACCATATACAGACCAGGTGTCGCATGGTCCGGATCCCATCACCTTGACGCTGCTATGGCTGCCACTGGCGACGCTGTGTCCTCCAGCTACCGGTCATATTCCATCTTATCCGGATCTGCAATACCACAACTACATCGCACGGCCACCGTGACGATCGGGTGGCTTCGTCGTCCTCCTCCACCATTCCCTTCGATTAAAACAAACAATACCATCTCGGTATAGTCCGCACACTAGGTCCAAATATATCACTGCACAGATATACCATACATATGAATAAGAAAAAACACTCCAACGGAAGTCGTGAGAGCACATGATGCACTTGAGTAGGACAGTGTGCGGTTAAGTACCAAGAACCTCGAAGAACTCAACCGGGGTTTCCGAACCGGAGGCAAACGGCGACCCAGTCATTCGCCGTTTTGCCATCCAGCGCTCAGAGTAACACCAAGTTCAGAGCTTCACGAAGAAGCAGCCAGGCTGCCAGCGAAAAAAAATGCACATCGTCGCATCCAAGGCTTCGGTTCCCGCCAAGAACCCTTCCCGGGACTCCTACGTCGGTCTCTGTGGTGTCCATCCAACAGCAACTTGCCGTTCCATCGTCAGGAACAGCGCCACGCCGTTCATCAGCTTTCCCTGGCAATCGAGATCCGGTGCCAGGCGCCGACATCCCCAGCTCGCTGACCCGGCCCAACATGTTTGACCGCTCCCGATCGCCTCCCGGGTCTGGCCGCACCGTGACGGCGTAGGGCCCGGACATTTCCGTACCATGCGACTGCGCATTCCCGTTCGCCTCCTCGCTCGCATCACCGCAACGGTCGTTCCCATTCTACCCAGCGGGGCCGTTCCCGCTGTCGGTAACGTCGGCGTGACCGTATTTTTCGGCGCTCACGTCATGACCCCCCCCCCTGCGCGCGTCGGCCCCACCGTTCACGATCTCGCTCCAGACGCATTTCCCGGCGTCGTTCGCGCTCCGCCAGGCGGGGAAGGCGTTCGTTCTCCCCGGCCGGCCGTCCCAGGGGCAACAACCGGCCGATAGCAACCTTATTCACCCTTCTTTCCGTGAGTTGACCGTTCATGACGCTGCCCGGGGAGGTGGCCCACGGTACCAGGACCGAGATACAGGTATGGACGCTGTTACCTCCCGGTTTGCTAACATGTATCCGCACGATCGAGTCTGCTTCTTCTCCGCCAAGAGCGCTTTCGTAGCTAGTATCGCGCCACCAAGGTGACGACGAAGATGCTGTTCTCGGTCGACTTTTTCAGCCGACCCTTCGACTATTTCCTGCCTTCCGATGCACCAGGTGCATTTCATCAAGATCGGACCGTGGGTCACGAGGACTCCCAGTGGGTCCAGAACCGGCACCTGCTATGCAGATCCGCCGGGCGGATCAGTTGCACCGGGTGCTTTACACGATCCAAGACGGTGCGTCGCTGTGGTACCCCTCCGACTTGCCGCAGTGTTCCACACAGTATGATGACTCGGTAAAGTCGCTCCAACAGAATGCACCATCTCAGCTTCTGTACGCCATGTGCAACTTGTACCAAACCTTTTTCGCCGACCTGTTCGACGACCTTCTCCTTGGAGTGGACCTTCGCGAGACCGTTCTCGAGCTCTGAGCTCTCTTCGTCGCGACTCTCCAGCATACCAGCGCTTGTTACTCGAGTCATGAATGATGCAGTCGTGAATTCGGTGTTTTACACGGCGTCGGGTGGGTTCCCGGGGGCATCCGGCTTCAGAAGCCCTCCCCCGCGCGGCCATGCCCTCCGTCGTGATACTCGTCCCGCACGGGCCCGGCCTGACGCCGGCTCCTTCATCATTCCCAAGCAGATACGAGACCAGATCCCGGCGGTCAATGGCAAACAAGTGTGCGTTCGGTTCAATCGATGAAGGGCTGTACCTTTCCGTGTTGCAAGCACCGTCACGAGCTTCACCGCCTCCCGCCTGACGTTCTCAAGTGGATGACAGCAATGCACACGGGCCTGAAGACTGCGCACCCTCAGATGCAGTGAAGGCCTTGGGGAGGAGAACACTTAGCGACCAGGTCGCTCCAACGTAACCTAACAATGGCTGTTTTGTTTTCTCCCCTGTCTTTCTACTGTGTCTGACGCTACAACTTCGATCGGATCGAGCTTCCATGATGCCGGCACTAGCACCATCGTGCCTGACACTGAGGCTCAGTGTCCCCTCGACCCGGACCATCGGCGTCGGACGCTGGTCTGCGTACTACTACGGTGCCTGACACCTCGACTTCATCACGGTATGTTGTCTCGAACGCACAGAGCGTCTCACGTGCGGACTATGTACCGGTCGACACTTGCCGTCGTGGCTTTCGCGCCCGCTTTCATGCCTCCTCTGACGGTGGCTTTCGGCCTTTGAGCGGTCGGTGCCTTTGCCTGGTGCGTCTGGTCAAGTGACCATCGTCTCATCCATTGGCAGACCACGACATTCCTGGACTCACACTCCAACAACGTCATGGAGGCTGAGGGTCTTCTCGCGTGCTTACGTTGGATTCGAACCGCGTTCACGTTTCCCCGGGTAGATGTTTATGGTGACGCTCGGGTAGTTATCTCCCAGGCACTGTCGATTGCGTGCCGGGCACCACATCTGGATCCGTTGATCGGTGCAATTCGGGCCCAGGGCTCCGTTGACACTCTCATCTATCGTCACGCCATTCTCCGCGCTTCCAACACAGCTGCCGATGGCCTTTGCAAGAGGATCATGGACTCGTTCCCCGCGGCAGACCTCACCTTGTTAGTCAAAGCTGGGCATATCATCCGTCGTATGCTTCGGCTCAGAGCCCTGCTTCGCTTCCCGCCTCCTGCTGCGCCGATACTACGCGACCTATTAGCTCACGTGGCGGCGACCTAGTCGCTCGCCCTTCATGATCTTCACCGAGTGGCCCATCTTAATCGAGCACGTTTCGCCCAGCTGTCCGACGATCGGCCTGGCCATCCTCCAGTCGCGCGATCGCCTTCGCGCGTTTTCACGTTGGCGGCATCGCTTCCGTCGTGGTTCGACACACGTCAACCCGATCCTGCTGTGTTCGAGGCCGTCCCCGGTGTGTACCTCGTGCGGTTTTCGATGCGCTTCGGTCAGCTGCCGTGCGCGTTAGAGTTCCGTTTCCGGTTGGCTCGGCCTTTCTGGCGGCTGGACCAGATCCCCACGTCGTTACGGACATTGATCTTCGCATCCTGGATGCTTTAGTGGCAGACCCTGGGTTTGGGGTTCCAGGAACTCTCGCCCTCTTTCGCGGTCAGACCGCGGCCGACCCTCGTCCACACAAGGCCCTTAGCCCATGGCTGTATCGTACCCATCTGACTTCATACCCGCACCTCGACCCCTTGTGCGTCATCGCACAGGACGGGCTGGTTCCTCCCTTGGAAGGATCCTCTGCTCGATGGGGCCCGCGTCCGACAGCCGATAACTATATCGGTGCCCGTACAGGTGCGGATCTCGTGATGACAAAACCGATTATTACAAGGGTCGTGCCATCATCGCGACCATGCAAGCCGTCGAACGCGACCCCACGTTTCACTCGAGCGCGTTTGCCTTGGTGCCAAGGAAGGACAATACCCTGCACCTGGATGGTCGGATTCTCAACGACTTATCTGAGCCAGACGGACAGTCCGTCAACGCGCAGACGGCCTCGGAGGTCTCTCCCGATGCGACGTGGGACCCGTTCGTCTCCATAGCGCGTCGCGTTTGTGAACTTCGTCGCCGGAACCCAGGGTAAAATATTTAAGCCATGATCGCAGTCATCGCTGAAGCCTTTTGTGGTGTAGCGAGATCGGTCAAAATATGATTAAGACCCGATCCGCTTACCAACTGCGCCCAGACACCGACTAACGGAGGGGGTTCTCCGATGATCAGCTGAACTTGATATCACCTTGTGTACCCGTCGGTGGGCTGGATCTGCTCTCTTGGGACTCCGAAGGATGCAGCGATGTAAAGCCTTGAACGTCCTGGCGGGACGCGGGGGAGTGGAGCAGTGCGGAAGTCTTCGCTCTGCTGCCGTTATTGGTTCCGATCTGAGGTAGTCAACCTTCGATCGGGGGTCTAGACCTGATCCGAGGCCGCTGTTGCCGTGTGGCATTGTTTCTTTCCTTTCCTTGAGTTGCTTGCCGTTTCCTTTAGCGGGATTTTGCGAGTTGAGAGTCGAAGTGATCGTCAGCCGAGCACAGAATGCCGATCGATCGAGGTATGCGCTTGAACAGAAGTTCGCTAGTGTGGGGAGGGTCGGCCAATATCCGATCCGATCCTCTCACCGCGACGCTTGATCTGCTACCTTGGGCTAGTTGATACTTGGGAGGGCCAATGTAGATCCCTTCCAGCGGCACTTTAAAACGCCTAAGTAGTCCAATGTAAACTCGACTCTGATTGTTGTTTATCCTTTTCTTGTCATATCCTCCCATCCTGAACCCTATCGCATGCCACCTGAATCTCGGGAATCTTGCCCTTCTTCAACCACTAAAAAAACACGTACCGTCTTCACACTTGCACATCCCCGAGGATGATTGCTGATCGAATCCCGATCTGTCAGATCGCGAATGTCCGAATGCGTATGTCGATCTGCCAACACCGATCGGCCCGATCTGCCAGATCACGTATGTCAGAACATGTATGCCGATCTGACAGATCGCTGATGTCAGAACCTGTATGCCGATCGGCGAAAACCGATCAACCCGATCTGCCCGGTCTTGTCCGCAAAGTCGATCTGATCTGCCGATCTGGGATGGCGGGGTGTAGGCCGATCTGTGGACGCCGGATCAGCTCGATGTTCCGCACCTTGAACGCCGGATCGGCCCGATCGGCCCGATCTCGGACAGCGGGGGTAGGCCGACCTGTAGACGCCGGATCAGTCGGATCTGCCAACCCACAAACCCCAGATCCGCACGATCGGGATCCGACCGAGGACAAACGGGGTTAGATCGAGTCTGATCGAGTCTGTCACCGCTCGTCAGTCCTGATCTCTTACATCCCCCTCGATTCGGGCTCCGTATATCCACTCGATCCTCCATTGGTCGGATGATCACAGTATAACAGATCTGTGTTGGGTGGTTGACCGACCCTCCTTTCCTTCCTCATCATCGAAGCATCCCCTTGCACCCCAGATTAAGTCGAACGTCGCCCCGCCTTTACCTCGTATCTCGATCCGGCTCGATCGCCCTCTCTTTTCACAGCTGAGGCCGCCTTTCTCACCAACCTGGCCGTTCCTTAGGGATCTGATATTTTTGGTTGACGCTTCTCCACACTTTCACCACGTACCAGTACACGCGGGTCATGCGTCAGCGTTTGGGGGACGTTTGCCTCGCTCCACTCATGGCATTGTCTCCGACATGGCCGTTTTCGGATGGGCATCTTCACCGGGGTGCTTCGCTATCTTCGGTAAAGCCGTTCGCTATTACTTGCGCACCGGACAATCCATTGTGCTCGGACATTTGGAGCCATTTTGGTCGTTCCACTGGGTAGATGGCATTGTCCTCATTGAAGTCGACGTCGGCGATCGCCTTCAGAAGGCTGAGAAGCGTCTCAGAGAGGGAGTCAAGCTGGTGTTCGGCTCAGATGGCTGGCATGAAGGAAAATTCACGACCTGTTCGCGTTCTTCCATGCAGTGGGATTTTTTTTCTGGAACATCGTTGGGGAAGGCTTCCCTCTTAAGAAAGTGACTGGGCAGCGTAATCGGCGTCGTTCGACACGTGATCAGCTCCATTCCGATCACGAAACCATGCGTCCAGCGTTTGACGGCGGTTCAGAACCGTTGTCGGAGTCTCACGAGTTCAGGTGTTCCGATGACAGAGTTCCTTCGGACGGATTTGCAGTGGTGGAAGGCTCTCGTATTCCAGACTGAATTCGTGGGGATGCTGATGAACTGTTCGACCACACCAAGGCCTTCGACGAGACCTGGCTGTTAATCATGGGGAAAGGTACAATCTGCATCACGAGTATGAAACTCCAGGAGCGTCTGCTTATCAAACAACAGGGCCAGGCCCGAGATGGCAACGAGCTTGCACATGCCCTGGCCAATGTCACAGAGACGTGGGGGTCAAGCGTATCTACGGAAGGCCCCTGGTGCCGCGTGGTCATCTACGGCGGGGATGGATCACAGAACTGGTCGACAAGATGAATTGCAAGTCTCGGGCGGACAGCATGCCTGCAGCAGTGTGCCTTGAGCAAGGCTCGCTCAGGCTGCACTTCACGACGCACACGATTCGATAAAGTATTGGAGAAGGCTTCGAAGTGCGACATCCACGGGAATGGCAGTACTAACTATCGTAACATGCAGAGAATTGTTTTCTCTTCTCCTTCAAACTTGATTAGCAGTAGAAAGCCTTCTAGGACGGTTTTTTCACCTTTAAAAGGTATTGTCCCGTGGTAGAACTTCCGAATTAGGAACTCCAGGGAGGCTAAGTCTCCAAGCTAATCAAGTCAACTTGCTTCTGGCAGTGAAGTCCCGAAGGAGGAAAGGATATGTTTGAGACTGATAGAAAATCGTGCATTTAGTCCTGTCCATTGACATGGAAGTGCAGTGTCCGGTTACAAATGTCCTCCGAACGGCAGAAAATGGTATGAAGTCAGGCAATTACAGTGGTACAACATCTGCTTCCGATTTACGATAAATCGTTCAGAATTGCATTTTGCTTCGTGCAAATAGGGCAACTTACAATCAAAACTGATTGCTGCTAAGTACAAGCCGCTGTTTGCGACGCATCAACTCGCTCGAATTGTATTTTATATGGAGTGTTTCCGATTAAATCGATCTCGTACTTATATCCTTCCTCTAAATGGAAACGACACTATCGGGAAGCTCTTTTGCACGCTGTTTCATCTCGAGATAGGCAACAGTGCAACTAGACATAATGATAATAACATCCGCAAGGTTATTAACCCAAGCCTCCTTCAGTATATACTGGGCCTGCAAAAAACACCTCCAACGGGCATGAAAGTCGTTCTGGATGCTGACCCAGCTTTCGCAGCTGGCCATATGCGGGAGATTGTAGGCGTCTGATCCATCCGCACGCAATGCATCCATCACCTTCCGAAGTGTCAGAAAAGTGTCGGCCAGCTTCTCTGTAGCTATAGCACTAAACGGACATTTAACTGCATCAATCAGGTGATCAATGTCCATTCAGTCATCCTGGTATTGCAGCGCCTGGATTGAAGCGAAATAGCCGAGGTCCAAAACATTGCCGTCGGGTGAATTAGGTGGCTGGGACATCAATCGGATATTCCATCCGTTTGCGGTACAAGCTGCCACAACGTCATGATCATCGACAGGGACGTGCGGTTGGCGTTGTCTTGTTGGATGAATACGGTTTTGTTGCGATGGTCGCGCAGCCACCTCTGCTTGATTGCAGGTATATCACGTGCTCTAAGAGATAGCGTTTGTACACTGCCCTGTTCACGGAGTCCAGATTCTTCGGTTCAAGGGTTCCTTTACTACGGTTGACGCCCTTCGGAAGTGCGATCTTCTTCCTCGTAAAGTCCCATATCCCAATCTTGCCGTCAAAAGTAGCATGCCATTTGCATCGAATCTTAATCAAAATGAAATGTAAAAAGTTATTCAATGCAAGGGAGAATAAAAGTGAGCAATTATCTTGGGCGCGCAACGGCGGCTAGGAACATGGTTTCCCGATGAAGCGCTTTCTCTTTCGTTGGCTTTGCCGCAGAGCTTTACCAGGCAGTCCATAAACAGATCTGCGGTCCTTGTCTTCGTTAAACCACATTTTATCCACGTGCACCACATTGTACATGGATGAGAAGTGGAGTCCTGCGGCACCATGGCTGACGATCTTTAAAGCGAAACACAGTCGCTCCACCTTGTTGGTGTCCGTGAGTAGCGGACGGATGCGGGTGGAGTGACGCCGTAACATACCCGCTGCAATGATGGTTTACATAGCCCAGCGTGGAACGCCAAGCGCCTCTGCGAGCGAGGGTTGGTTGCCACGCCGTCGGGCAGGAATTGACAGTACACGCGCCAAAACGGCCGCCCTGTCGATCTGCTTTCGGCCACTCCTGCTGGCGATTCTGCTTCGCCCGCCAGCAATAACCTCTACGACTCTAGACGCGCAAAAGAGCTCCCACACCCTCATTATAGTGCGTGAGCACACGTCAAAGCGAGTAGCAATCGCGTCTGCATCGCCATCGCCAAGCTCACCACCTGTACTCATCTCTAGCAGCAGCAGTATGATATCTTCACGCTCGCGATCGGTCAGGTTAGGCTTGCACTACGTGGGGGCCTTCGAGCGGGAAGCAGTAGACGCATGGAAGGGGATGTGACCGGAGTAAGAATTTTGCTGTGCTGGGTGTGTTGAATGAGATTAATTTGGAAATGGCGTGTGCACCACCACTTCGGATGTTGGAGCAGCCAGATTTCCCTAAATGTAGACAAGCGTTCAATGGAACTTCGTCATTTGTTGTGCGTTTCTAACGATTGCAAAACGACATCCAATAGCTCTGCGTACTGCTATCGTTCCGTCAATCAAACTCCGGTAACCGAGCCATCAGGAGAAAGCAGCAGCCGTTTTTGTTTTAAAATGTAGGAAAACTAGAAGCTCGACAAATTGATTTTGCCTCCTTCAGGTTGTAACTTGACCGAAACTAACTCATTTTCCGCGCTTACACGTTCTATAGAATCGAACGGTTGCACTTGCGCTACCAAGGCCTCATACACCCTTGTCCTATCAATTTTGCAATCCTTGCACGAAAACAAGTTTTCCTTGGACAGTCGTTTCCATCCAGCGGAAGTAGTTCGAGTAAGCCAATAAGTCAAAACGACTTGCAAGGCACAATACCCTAAAAAGACAAATCAATTGTAATTTATTTGATGAGTCATTATTAAAAAAAATGATCACAATTCTGATGATAGGTATGGTACCGGTACAATCGATATGGTCAGCATAGCTAATGTGTCATATAATAAATGCGATATTTTTACAATGCCATAACTTACATATGAAGGAGGCAAATAATGAATGTTAGCTTTAATATCAATAGTTGTATCTTGATTTCGTAGCTATTTTGGTGCTAGTAAATACACGGTGGTATTCACCCTTATGATCATAAGATAGGGTAGTTTATCAGTACGTGTAAGAAGTCAAAAAGACGTGTACTGTACTAGTACCGGTATTAAAATTCTGTCATTTTCAAAGAACCCCAAACTGCTGATTCAACACTAACATTGTCCCTAGATGATTGCTAGTGACTGCTATTTGCAAGTGCTGCTACTAACTATAGGCGCACTCAACGTTTTGCTGCCACGGGGTCAATATTGTCTATTGGCGGGTGGTCTCTGACCTGAAGGCTTTCAATATGAAGACAATTAACGGCACAAACGCAATTTTCAAGACAACAAAGACTGCCAACAAAATTAAAAATAAAAATGATTCTGTGCCTGTTCTAAACTATGAAAACGAAATGGGTCTGTAAGGATTGGTGCGCCTATGGTTTAGAACAGGCACAAATCACTATTTTAAATTTTGTTAGCAGTCTTTAACCCCTCCAAACCGGAGAACAAAAGGTAAAGTTAACCTGCATATGAGGTTAATTTGACTTGACGTTTGTATGAAACGGGATAGGGATCCGAACAGGGATTTGGGTTATAGTGTTAGAGCTGTGCTAAAGTTGCCTTAATCTTCATACCTCGCATGTTCCATCCACTATTATGGTGCATAGTGCAGCGAATGGCAGAAAGTGACGGGGCAGTCACTGACAGCCTGTGAACAGAACCAGCACGTCCTAAAATCCTCATTTCCAAAACGTTGAAATCAAAACTTCCCATACAAATGTTTACATTCGAAGTTGGGGGTCACCTTTACAAGGTAACGCCATCTGAAAGCTGCAAACTTGAGTGAAAAGATGAGGTTCAGGATGCAGTGCAAGATGAGCATGAATGAAGACATCCAACCTTGAGTAAAAAGATGAGGTTCAAGATGCAGTACAGGATGAGCATGCGCAGACATGCGAAACGTGCCGTCCTTCAAAATGTATTGTAGCTACCCGAATAACTTTGCAAAGTTCTATCCTGCATTGATTCAGTTAGTGGCAGGATAAT
Source organism: Phytophthora sp. 'mugwort' (assembly GCA_033558025.1). NCBI lineage: Eukaryota > Oomycota > Peronosporomycetes > Peronosporales > Peronosporaceae > Phytophthora > Phytophthora sp. 'mugwort'. The sequence continues at coordinate 4,658,733 of JAUCEF010000017.1, read as the reverse complement.
ATGCAGCTTGGTGTCTACGGGTTCGTTCGACGTCTTTTGCGCGGAGTCGGAGTAGCCGGAGTACCCAGCGTCGATGGAGTACATGGCAACGCTTGACTCGCCTTGGCACGTACTCGAATACCTCTGTTATTCTCGACTGGGATGAGCTTTCCGTTCATCCATTCCGTATGCCACATATCCCAGTACGTCATTCCCACTCCCCGGACTTCACGCCGCGCACGCATGCACAGAAAGATTGGCCCCGTATTGTTGCAGTCGCTTCAGTAGAACGTCGTCGTGGATGCTCGCTGTGTGTCGGTCCGGACAACAGAGCAGACCTTGCATGTCCGCTGCCACCGTTTTGCCAGCGATGCTTCATTTCGCCATTCGTCACTTTGGCGCGGCTTTGCGTTGATGCGTGGGTGCTGCCGGTCGAAATGGGCTGGTACATGGGTTGGGAAGGTTGGCGCTGCGCGCCAAAAGTGTTGGCTTCGTACATATCTTCTGTCTTCAATTGGCACAAGTGGAGATTTAATCGCTTCATATACTTCACGTGTGGAAGTGACCGAGACTCCTTACTCTTGTGATACGCCTTGTGAAACGATGTACCCATTTACTATGGCCAGGTCAATCAAACCCAGCACCAACGAGTTGTACTACTTGCGAAAACGGTGTGCGCGCTGGAGTGAATATCGTTGGAGGCGCAACTGGTCGTGGACATCCACGCCCCCCATGAAGGCGTGATAGTCCTTTACCACTCTGTGGCACGGCATTTCCACTTGGTTTGGCCCGTCCTGCCTCACGACGCTGTCAATCTAGAGGCTTCATCAGTACAGAGAAAATGTACGGGGCGGATCCCACCAGCTTATCGCTTTCATGTTAGGCACCAACTTGAACGTAGCGACCTTGAACGAACCACGTACAATAGAAGCCGGTCGAGTTTTTTTCTTCTGTATGACTTGTTTGCAATAGCCGACTCGGTTGGTCATGAAAGTTCCGACGCAGTAGAAGCCCATAAGCAGCAACTGAACTGCCAGCGCCACAGATGTATAAAGCGATCAATCACCTCGAACCGCATTCCTTGCCTTCTCGCGTCACGACTGAACACTCGAGCAGGTTTCGGACCACGGTGGCAGGCCCTGACTTCACGTGTGGTTTGTGTAGGTCGCTTGCGTGCTCTTTCTTGCCGCAGTAAACCTCAAACCTGTTGATATGCAGGATAATAGCATCAATTCCTGTTAGTGTAACCTGCATAGTACAGCATAATAATTTATATCAACCAAAAAAAGGTTACGGAATGCAGTACGCTGACGGAACTGCATAACATGAAGAGCTTCGTGCCCCATTTGTAGGGCTTGTCCTTCATGTACACCCGCATCTTGTTGAAATTCGATCGACTAGGCAGAACCGCTTCGTTAAAGGCTAAGTGTGCGTGCGCAACGTACCCACGTGCAAACGCTCGCTGTAGCACTTCGACAACCTTGCGGATTTTCCAAGCACGATCAGTCAGTGCGCGAGGGTCGTTGTTCGGGTTGAAGTGGAGATTCCGCGATATCTCCATGAATCTATCGCGACGCAGTACAGATCCAAAGCGCGTGAAATACCACCTTCATCCGTCGTTTTCCAGTGGTTGGATAATTTTTCACGTTTAGGAGCAATAGTCCTTGCCGTCAGCAGACCCACGAAGTTGCACAGTTCGTGTGGTTGAATCGGCTTCATCCGTTCCAACTGGTGCTGAATGCCACGTCTTGTCTTCTTCGTTAGCGCCGGATTCAGCCGTTGCTTCTTTCCATAGCGCTGGTACGCCTCGTCAACACACCGAGGAAGCATCGCCCGGTGGTAGTCGTTTGAACACATGGCAGTGTGCTGCCACAGTACCACTGATATGAAGTAAAAGAATAGCGCGGCGGGGAGTCACCTCGTCGTAGCACGTCTGCTGTAGGCCCCGAGTATCCTTGGCGCCAGCCAGGGTAGCTCCTTGTATTATCCACAGGCTCGTAAGGCATCATGATATGTTCGTGAATGTCTGGTTCAACGACGTCGTCCAACCTCGTGGTCGACATGTTGAACAAGACAGCGTTTTTCAAGTTTTCGGACAGCACTTCGTCTTCTCCGACGAAGCTGTCCAGAAAGTTTTCCGCGAAGAGAACCTCGGCAGCAATTTCGGTTTCGGTTTCATCAGGATCATCATGAACATCTTCAGGTACGCAGAATGAATCATCCTCCTCTTCCGAACCGTACCCTCCCGTCGCTACGTCATCCCTCTCTGCTTCATTGCCCGAGTCCATGGTGCCGAACAGAGCTGAGCTTTCGCTGTCATCTACCTTGTTCAATTCATCATTGCTGTCGGCTAACAGGTCACTCCCCAGTGCGTTTCCATGGTCTTCATCATCGTCCCTACAGAATAGAAAACGAAGCAGTTAGTATAACATTATGGATACAGTGCAGCATACCATGCAGCATACCGAGCACCATATCAGACAACATACCAGCCAGCATAATATACAGTATAACGTACCATCGTTGGAGTCGCTTCGTACTCCAGGCGAATTCAGGGAGTCATCGTCAAGCACGAACGAAGAGCTTGAACATGCATCGTCTCTATCACTGACGTCGTCAGCTTGAACATAAGGTGAAGTCGCAATTAGTTCTGAGGAACTACGTGGTGGGGTTCGAGCTGGTGTCCTTGGCCTTGGTCCCGGAGGTTGCATCAGTGCGCGTCGCGTAGGTCGTTTTGATGACCTCATTCCATTTTCGCGACGTTAAACAGTAGGAGGTGGCGTTGTAATTGTACTACAACACGGGGCATGATCGCAGCAGGTGCATCAGCTGTAGATACCGTGGCGATAGGTGCGCGGTCCTCAGCTGCGCGTGCCTCTGCTACTTCTATATCGGCGGTATAGGTATCGTGAACAACTTGGGCAGCAGCAGCAAGCTGAGCATCGCCTGATGCAAGCGTGGTAGGCGTTGCGCTAGGCGTTGGAGCAGCTCCATGCTTGGCTCCGCAGCATTACAAAAGGCATAACACTAAATATTAGATCAGCCACCATATATAGGAGCATTCAAACGTAACTTACCATTTGCGTAGTACTCAAGTACTGCCTCTTCGCCCAGGAAGTAGTCAATGCCGTTCGTGCGGTTGTGGTTTATGTAACGGGGTTACACGAAGGTAACACGAGTGTAGCCGTGATACGTGTCACCTGGTAGTAAGTGGTACTTGGTACCACTTGGATTAACGGGACTTCAGTACGTGGCCACAGGGCCACACGATATGCATTTGACTAGGTTTAACTATGTACATAGTTAGAGTCATACATTTACACCACAGGCGGCTTTGCCCCCCCAGATAAGCAAACAAATAACAATTCAGTTCTAGCATTAAAGAGAGTATTGCCCTAGGTTTAGGAATACTGACTCTTTCGGTCTCTAGTGCTATAACTAGATTGATCTAAGCCTCTGCGGAGACCTTAGGGGTTAGGATAACCACGGCTAAGACTCGGGGAGTCGTACGTCTTCCTCTGACTCACTACACTACGCAGCCCCGCTTCACCTGGTAGCACTTGTAGTCAATCCCGCACCTGGGTCTTAGGACTATTCCTCGGTGAGGATGGAGCAGATAGCGTCTTCTAACCTGTCCCAGAGCCAGCAAGACGCGCAGAAAAGCTTATGTCTTTGCTCGGCCCTGAGGGCATAACGCATCTTGCTTCGCCAGGACCGGACGCGGTGAAGGCGCGTCTGAAGGCGTTCTCAAGTTACAAGAATGCTCTGTTGGAGCACCTCCAGCAGAGGCGTCTCCATCGACGTCGACGACATCGCAGGATGGGGCCTCCCGGCCGAAACCGCTCATCGTGAGCGTCAAGACTTTCAAAGAAAAGGAGGGAGAGAACTTCATGTGGATCCATGAGATCGAAATGGCGATGGGATCGGCGATGCTCCGTACTGAGCACAGCGCGTGGCGCTAGCGATCTCGAAGCTCTGTGGCCAAGCACGAGAATGGGCACTCACGTGCGGCACGTCGGTGGACGCGGCCTTGCCGAGCTGAGAAGAGCTGAAACTCCAGCTTTCGCAAGTGTTTGCTCCGCCTAATCAGGCGTACCGCGTGAGGTCACTCTTTCTGAGTACCCTCCAGGGTAAGAAGGACTTGGTTGACTTCGTCCAGGAGTTGCGAACTCTGATTGCCGGCATGGCGGCCGATCCTCTGACAGAGGCAGTGACGGTGACAGTCTTTATGGAGGGCCTCCGCACTGGGCGTGGCCAGGACAGAAGTCTTTCGCACTCACCCTTCCTCTTTTGAAGAGGCCGTGAGAGTGACGTTGACCGCCGAGATACGACAACAAACACTGGTCATGATGACGATTGTCGTTACACGCCATGTGTAGCGTGGCCGGCAGCATGCCGGGACATCAAGGACGCGGACCTCAGGATGCAAGTGGAGCGGCAGGCAATCTGCTGGGTGACCGACGTCATGGTGATATTGGTCACGACAGTGACACTCATCACGACGACGAGTCGTCGCTATACACCATGCGTGGTGTGGCCAGCCGTGGGCCGGGCCATCAAGGCCGAGGGCCCACTGATGGAGGTGGCGTGGCACGTAATCCACGGGGTGGAGACTGCGAGCATCGCAGCTCTGCGACGGTTGCCGGTCAAGACATACCAGTCTCGGGTGAAACGCACATGGTGCAAGCGCCTGGAGACGCAGCTAATGTGACTGTTAGGACCTCTCCGAGGCAAACAGTCTCAGCGGGGAGAAGGCTACGGCATCACACGTCAGTCATGAGACGCAGGGCGTCTGATGCGTCTAGCCTGACGAGTGAAGAGATTCATGGCGATAGCAAGCAGCTATATACACTCGTCAGCAGAGTGATAGGGGAAGTCGATGGCAACATCAGTCTAGAGACTACGCCCACTGTGGTCGCCCTGTTGGAGCTGGGCGAGATGTCCATTGCCGAGTCCGGTGACACCTTGAAGGCCGGCGAGTTAGCCGAGTTGGTCATCTACGTCCTGAAGAGGAGTTAAACTCGTCGTCGCTTTGGATAAAGCAGTCCTTGAGGATACCAAGAAGGCGCTAAATGCGCGGTCAGGATCCTCGATCCTCAAGGATCCCTCGGATCCATACTACTCTTGGGTGAAGGAGTATCAAGACGTGGTCTCGAAAGAACCTCCCACGAGGCTACCTCCGGATAGAGGTGTACGTCATAAGATTGACCTGGTTCCTGGAACCAAATACTGCGTGAAAAGGCAGTGGCCTTTGCCACGAGAACGATGTGACGTCATTGACACGTTCTTCCGTGCTAAGCACGAGGCGGGTATGGTGCGCGAGAGTAAGTCTCTGCACTCAACGCCTACGTTCTGTGTCAGAAAGACGAATGGCAAGTGGCGAATCGTTCATGCTTCTAATAAGCTCAACGCGGCCACCATTCCGGCGCAAACGCCTATTCCTAGAAAAAACGTTCTCCAGAACAACATGACCGGGTGTACGGTATACAGTGCCCTCGACTTGGTCGATGAATACTATCAATGTTCATGCGAGCAAGCGATATTCCGCTTTCGGCGGTCAGTACTCCGAGCGGTATGCTCTGGGAGTGGTTAGTAATGCCCCAAAGGCTGTCGAACGCGCCTGCGACGTTCAACCGTCTTGTGACGCAGCTGCTCAGGCCCCACAAGGCGTATGCTCAGACATACTTCGACGATATATTCGTCCACAGTCGTGCGGAGCACGGAAAGACTGATGTGGAGAACCACATTGAGCACCTGCGAGCGGAGCTCGAGTGCACGCGCACACACAAGTTGTATGCGACAAGTATGGCTTCGGCGCTGAACATCTTTCCAAAGAACCAGAGACTTACGGATGTGGCTTGGCCTGGCCAATTACTTGCACAAGTACAGCAAGAACTATGCTGAGATGGCAAGGCCACTGTCCAATCTCCTTAAGAAGCATGTGGACTGGTTTTGAGACACTGGACATCAAGCTGCTTTTGAAGCCATTAAGGAGAGTCTCCTTCAGGCCCCGATCCTGGCCCTGCCAGACCCCGATCGTCCTTCCAGTGTCGTCTGTGACGCGTCGGACTTTGCCATCGGCGGTGCTTGTTGCAAGCAGACGCTGAAGGGCATGAACGCGTGATCGCGTTTGCATCTGACCAGCTTAAGGCTGCTGAGAAGAACTATCCAGTTCATGACAAAGAGCTACTTGCGATGAAGTATGCGCTCGTCAAATTCAGGTTTCACCTGCTCGGCTCCAAACCGTTTGTGTTCTACACTGATCATGCGTCGCTACGCACTGCGACGCAGTCGACTCATCTCGCTCAGAGAATGGCCCGTTGGCTGTCCTTCTTTGCGGAGTACAACTTCGAGGTGAAGTAGAAGCCTAGCAGGCAGAACGTCTTGGCCGATGCGTTATCACACAGGCCCGACTGTGAGATCGCTCATGTCATGACGGTGACTTCGGCTGTGACAGACTCGATCCGCGCTTCGTACGCACGTGACGAGTCCTGCGTAGCTCTGCTACATGCGCTAGGAAGCGCGGAGTTTGCTAACTCAGACATTAAGCTGTCAGCGCGCTTGCGCGCGAGGCTACATCGATGCACTCTCGATGATGGCCTATTGTACTACGATACTGGTCCAGAAGACACCCCACGTGTCGTGGTTCCTCACGAAGAGGATCTCAAGTATCGTATCCTCTATGAGGCACAAAAATGATACCCCACTTGGTGGTCATCTCAGCCGAGAAAAGACCTACAGCTCGGTGAGCTCCCACTACTGGTGACCGAACCTTACAAGTGGGTCAGTACGTATGTACGCATGTGTGAGACGTGTCAACGGGCTAAACCCTCGCCACACTCGGCTGCGCCGTTGACCAGCTTGCCTGTACCCACGGGGGTTGGCAATCCATGAGTATGAACTTCGTGTTCGGCCTGCCACGGAATGCGGCGGGAACACGGGCATCGTGGTCTTTGTCGACCGATTGAGCAAGATGGCTCATTTAGAGGCGGTGCCGGACTCCATCGATGGAGAAAGAACAGCCACGCTGTTCATGGATTGTGTCTTTCGACAGCATGGTCTGCCAGAGGCAATTGTCTCGGATCGAGATCACCGTTTCACGAGTAAGTTTTGGACGTCGGTCTTTAAGGTGCTCGGCACTCGACTCGACATGTCCACAGCGGGACCATCCGCAGACCGATGGTCAGACGGAACGCGTGAATCGCGTTGTCGAAGGCATGCTTCGGAGTGTCTGTGCGGACAGACCCAAGCAACGGAGCGCCATGATTTCACACGTTGAGTTTGCATTGAATGCGGTGCATGCCTCGACAGACTTCACCCCGTTCTACTTGAACGGACTCACACACTCTCACGTCCCGCTGACGCCGCCACTCCGTGGTTCTGGGCTTAGTGGGGGAGGGACAGCCGATGGGCTAGCTGATATCAGTCCAGCTGTAGTTTGCAGGCATGTTGACACGTTCGTGTCTACGCGTTTAAGTGTCTTACGACAAGTACGCGATGCGATCAACGTCTGAAAGCCAAGCTGTTCAGAAAGAACAGGCTAATGCAAAGGGCAGAAGCAACATTGAAGTCTATAAACTCGGTGACAAAGTTTTATTAAACGCTAAAAACCTACCTACACATGCAGTGTCTGCGGTTTTAAGACCAAGTTGCGCCCGCGCTTCATTGGAACTTTTAAGGTCGAGCCAGGAAGGGCCTTGCGTACACGCTCAATCTTCCGAAGAAGATGCGTACACACCCCGTGTTTTACGTAGGCTTCCTTAAGCCATATCGAGACCCGGCTCGGGTGAGCGCGGAGGGTTTGGCGCCACAACCGGTGGCTAGCCAAAGCGCTGGAGGCGCACGAGGAGGTCCAACTGACCACGTAGCTCAGCGAGTGAACGGTCCAGCGCTTCGAAGCGACGAGCAGAGGGCTGCTCCAGGAGCTCTAGGCGGTTGGCAACCGAGGCAGGAGACGAAGCCAATCGACCCGATGATGCACAGCATCGATTTCGTCAGCGAGGCGGTCACGGTGACTCGTCGCCAACTGCAGCGAGTCGAACAGGGTCTGATCTGCTAGACAGGGTCTAGCAGATCACTGCAACGCGCAGCACGAGGATCCAGCCGGTCATCGACATCCGCCACCGTTGCTCGATGAGCAGGGAACTTCCCACTACTATGTGGAACGCTTAGTGGCGCGGCGTCGTCGCCAAGTTCGTACCCAATATCTTGTGAAGTGGAGGGGTTATCCTCACTCACAGAACTCTTGGGAGTACGAGGTTCCCCTCCGGCAAGATTGCCCTGACGTTGTGGACACGTTCGATCGACGCAATCAGCAGAGCTCCGAGGGCCAGCGACCGAGTCGTCGCTCGCCTGGCGCTTCCCGGCAATAGCCGCTGGGAGCCCAACGCCAGCAGCTGAGCTGTCGCTCTGGTCTTGACGAGGAGCGGCCTCACGAGCGTGAGAGCCTCTAGATGTGACAGCAGAAGCACCGAGTGCGAGAGAGTCCTGGGGGCGAGGCCGGTATAGGCAGGGGGTAATTGGCGTTTCGCCTTGAGTTTCACGAACTCAAGACTGAGTCGACGTTCGACTCGAACATCAGTTTTACTAAAACTAGCCCCAAGGGCTTCAATGGAAAAGAACTTGCGAGCTCCTTCCACCCAACTTTGGGACTGTCCATCGTCTTTCCAAGACGTCTCTCCTGACAGGAGCACGACTGGATAAGTCCGCATAGGTGGGACCGAGCCGTGCCGAGCTTGCACTTGCAGGCGCTCACGATACTCGCGCTGAGAGAGTAGTCACTTGAGGAGTCAAGTATCTCTCTCTGAGAGACTCTCGCGCGGCGAGCTCGTCGGGTGTTGCGGCCGCCGGCCCAATCACATATGTGTTAAGCAACTCCGATGCTGCTGGGCGAGCCACTTCACTGGGATCGCGAGGCTCAAAACCATAGTCACGACGTGACGGGGTAAGCAATGGCCGAGTCATAGGTCGCCTCGAACGGGGGAGCTGTGGATCAGCCGCGAGCTGTTGCTCCTGGACTTCGTCCAAAAGATTGGTGACGACACCAGATCCCCTGGGACCATCTGTTGTTCCCCGCAAAGGTAGCGGAGGCGTATTGCGCAGGACTCGTAAGTCGAGAGCTCGAATTCAGAGCGCGCAGTTGGCGGCGCGGGCTCGGCGAGCGGACAGGGCTACTACCGGTCATGGACTCAGTGTAGTCGACCTCCTCTTCACCTTCTTCAAGGTCGTCAAAGAAGGCGTCTCGCGCAAAGCGTACGGGGGTACTCCCTCCAGCGGCTTCACCACCTCCACTCATGGTCCTTTGACCGTATCGACGCTTGTGCGCTGAGTGATACTCTCGCACCGAGAGCCGCGAGGGTGCGGGTGGCGCACGGTCAGGGACCTGTCCCGTACGGGATGACGAGGACAACGAAGGTGTCGGAGACACAGAAGAGCTTAGCCCGCGGCGAGGGCTGTTATCGCGAGGCGAATGAGGGAGGTCAAAAGACCAACTGGCTGTTGACATTTGAGTGTGAACACTCGATGCGGGACAAACAATGAAACGCTCTTGGAGCGGAAGATTCCGGGCCTTTTTCGATTGATACAATCGGACCTTCGTAGATACGGTGTGTCCACGGTTTGGTGGGGGAGAGTGTAATGGGGTTACACGAAGGTAACACGAGTGTAGCCGTGATACGTGTCACCTGGTAGTAAGTGGTACTTGGTACCACTTGGATTAACGGGACTTCAGTACGTGGCCACAGGGCCACACGATATGCATTTGACTAGGTTTAACTATGTACATAGTTAGAGTCATACATTTACACCACAGGCGGCTTTGCCCCCCCAGATAAGCAAACAAATAACAATTCAGTTTTAGCATTAAAGAGAGTATTGCCCTAGGTTTAGGAATACTGACTCTTTCGGTCTCTAGTGCTATAACTAGATTGATCTAAGCCTCTGCGGAGACCTTAGGGGTTAGGATAACCACGGCTAAGACTCGGGGAGTCGTACGTCTTCCTCTGACTCACTACGCTACGCAGCCCCGCTGCAGTTTTCGTTCGGTCGAATGTACCGGTACCGCTGGTCTAGACTGCGTGCCGGTGGTTCGTTGCGCGTCCAGCCTTGACCCTTGAGTTCCTTCCAAACGGACTTGAACGAAAGGTCCCTCCCCGTCATCTCGCTATCGTCCAAGATTTTTGCCTATCGGCCGCACCATTGTATTCTCCTCTCGGCTTGTGCCCCTCGCCCGCAAATCTCGAATGAGGCGAATTTGGTAAAGGCGAAGGAGGGGGCCGACTGAGAGCCACTCGTTTGGTGCCCATTACTCCGCAAAATGATTTAAAAAATGTGTCTCGTGGGCACAGATGTTACCTGCCGAAAGCTATGCTTATATTTAGACAATCACTGATCCCTTCCTCGTAAGAAAAGAAAGGCACAAAATAGAGACAAGACGTACCTATGTCTTAACGTTTGTATGCTCTGTGGCGAGGGAAAATACACAACATGCAAAATCCAAGCTTATTTTTGCTTATGCTGCATAAGCAAAATGGTATTGCTGCATTATGCAGCATCCGATTTGGAGGGGTTAGAATTGCGTTTGTGTGCTAATTGCCTTCATATAGAAAGCCTTCAGGACAAACACCACACAATTTTGACCCCGTGGCAGCAAAAAGTTGAGTGCGCCTATAGATAGTAGCACCACTGTACCCCCTCAATCAATACGATTGGGCAGTGCAGCGCTGACTTTTCTGCCGGATAACGTCTTCAATATGCGCAGCCGAGTATTTTTACTCAACAATCTACTCCTTGGATGCAAAATGGTGTGCAAGACGTGAAGTCTGAACTCTCGACTCGCCATCTCGTCCAGCCACATGGGCTGCACATAGATGTTTGTGCCTAAAATCCCAATGGAAACGTTAATAAGGCTCAGAAGGCAATGAAGGAAATTGAAGACGATATGGCGGAATTTCAGTTCGACTAGGTTTTTGGTGACGGTGGCCAGCATGTTCGAGTCGCTGCCGCGTTTGCTTCTCCCTCACAATTCAATTTTGTTCTGCCGCAAGTGCGTCCTCATCTTCAGCCCTGAACGACCCGCGCATCAGCTGGAGCAACTAAGCTCAAAGATAACGGACAACGATGGACCCACGAGCTTCGCCGATCAACGCGTCATTGTTCAACATCGGCGATATTCTGAACCTGCCTGCGTCAATGGACCTGCTGGACGATGACGACTTCGAAAGTACGATGATGATGCTGGACAACACCGAAACCGTTTCCATGTCATCCTCCCCGACGTCAGCATTCCGAAGAGAAGACGCCAACAATCTGGAGTTGAACCTGACGGGGCTGAGCGACGCATTCAACCCCCAGGACTCTGAGTCGCCTCTTGCCATCAGTGCGCAGCACTCGACGAGTGCAGGTGGATCAGGGTTTCTCGGCGTTAACTCTTGCCTGTCGCCTGACCTAAAGATCCGAATCAACGGAAAAACTCCTGTTGGTGGTGATGTGTATATCAAACAGGAGAACGAAGTGCCAGACTTTTCGCCTGTCATGGACTCCTTCCTCCGCGAGTCCTGGGATGACATCGTTGGACCGGGCTCGAAATCTGTCCGGTCTTCATTTAAATCAACAGCCAGTTGTCCAAGTCCCTTTACGATTTCGACTACCCCCGGCCGTGTGAATCCTCTCCCGCTCAACTTCCCGTACCCCATCCCGTCACCACTAGGAGCCCAGATATTGACGAAAAGCATGCCATACCTCGCACCTTCGTTGCCACTGCCCCCGCCAACCCTACGCATGGTCTCCACCACTTCAACCTCTTCGACTGTGTCGTCTGCTTCGTCTACCAAATCTAAAAGCGCACGACGAGCTAAGCAGTGCATAGCAGAAGGGTGCACACGACGCGCGCAGTCGAACAATCGGTGCAAGACCCACGGTGGTGGAGCGCGATGTCAAGTGGAGGGTTGCGACAAGAGCTCGCAAGGCGGTGGTCTTTGCCGCGCTCACGGCGGTGGCAAGAAGTGCCGCGTGCCTGGCTGCTCAAAGGGGACACAACGCCTTGGTTTGTGCTACTTGCACGGTGGAATCCGTCGCTGTGTTATGGAGGGTTGCAAGAAGAAGGACCGCGGCAACGGCTACTGCATTTCGCATGGAGGCGGTCGGCGGTGCGAGGTTCAGGACTGTAATCGGTCAGCCCGTAAAGGAAACCACTGCCAAATGCACCAATTGCCAGCAGAAGACACACCATTTCAAATTAGTCGAGGCGAGGGACTAACATCCTCGTAACTCTTCGGAGGGATAGAAGAACTGTACGGCCTAAGTGCACGCAGTAAATATTCTCCTTCAGTAAACATAACAAAGTTATTCTATTCTACAGCATATAAAGCTGGTCTTAGGCGCGTTAGGGCACTGCGTTCGGGTTGGCGCCAGATTTGTAAATAGGTGTGAGCTGCCTTGTATGAGTTTTCGTAGGGACCATAAAGCATATCGGTTTCTGGCCAATATTCGTACCACATTGGGAGCATCTGAACAGTTCCTGGTGACAACAATTATTCCCGGGTAAAGTGTACGCAGTGGTTTGATAGCAGTGCTAGCTAACTTAGCATATGAATCGGGAATCCAGACATGTCGTAGGAGTTCAAACTGTTAAGCATTTGACCACTGAAACCCGCTTTCCTGTTCCCAGCATGGAAAAAATTCTGCAAACTTAGCACGCTGGGTGGACCGCCGCGGGCCTCACATTGAGGAGCTCGCTTCCGTATATTATTTGCATTTCATCAACTTAAAAATAGCCGTGATTGGAAATGGGTAAAGATCTGCGAATCTCTCGAGGGGTTCTCCACGATACTCACCAGGGCGGCCAACGTTTCTTAAGCGATCGAACCCGACCACGGCATGCGTCTACGCTCGTTAATTGCATGGACACTTGCCGCCTGGACTCTGCTTCGGTCCTGGACCTGCGCATCGCCCATCTTCACTACCTTGCCAGCTCTCGACCGATCGATGCGAACGAGGAGCTCGTCCCATGTGAGTGACCATACCCAAGCTTCTTTATTCTGATCAGGATTGCTGTATAACACAGCTGTTTCAATGCCTTGCAGTTCTCCCGTCGGTTGTGTATGATAATTTAGATGGCGACAGGACAGCGACTCTAGCGACACCGAGCGCAGGAATGCTCGTTAAGCAAGCTTGTGGTGAAGAATCCTCGACTTGTCAATTACGAAGAAAAAAATATATGGTCTCTGCTAGTGCAAGCAACGGATTACGGAGGACTGTCTAGCCCTCCACAAATTGTCAAGATTATAATTCATGACATTAACGAAAATCCGCAGATAGTCGCCTCTACGTTTTGCATCGACGAAAACTCACTGACAGGTACTCAAGCAACGGGAACTCTTACTATTTTTGACCCAGATATGGGCAGTGATGGCCAGCCCGATACTGTCACAGTCAGTATGGTTGGTCCAATCGATACATTCAATGTTGTAAGCAACAAAGTCCAATTGGTACGCGATGTTCTCGATTTTGAAACAAAATCCTCATACGTAATTTCGGTTGTGGCGACTGATGAAGCGGGAGGTAAAAGCAATATTCGAAATATCGATATTGTCGTGAGCAATGTCAATGAAGAACCGACAATCGATCCCTCACAGCTATCTATTTTAGAGAACCAACGTGCTACGACGAAAGTTTGGCCTGCAGTTAATGCCTATGATCCTGACGGAGATAGTATTTCCTTTAGTATAGTTTCAGAGACCCCAAAAGATGCTGGTACGCGAGCTCAAATCGCATTTGGAATTGATATGACGACAGGTCTTTTGTTCCAGCAAGCGGATCAACTAGACCACGAAGAGGCGGCAGAGTACGATTTGGTTGTGAAGGCCCAAGATAGAGCCGGACTATTTTCGATCGCAATTGTCAAGGTTACCATTACCGATGTCAATGAGACACCCAGTATTCGTGGCCAGACCGTCGTTCTTCGTGAAGATGTCAGCGTTAGTACTTTAGTCGGCCAACCATTTATTACAATTTCATCAGATCCAGATGTGAAAAATGGAAACGAAGTGCTCACCTTTATCTTGATTGATGAAAGTCAGTCTTACTTTTCCATTGACTCGAAATCGGGTCAAGTGATAACATCAGCGCGTCTTGATTTTGAAACGAAGTCTATCCACCGTTTGCGCGTGCGTGTTGTGGATTACAGTGATTTATCGGATGAGGCTGACTTTGTTGTAACTATTGTCGATGTCAACGAATCACCAATTATCGGTCCTTTCAGTATTTCAGTACCAGAAAGCATATTGCCAAGGTCTGCCCTAGGAGATCCGATTGTTGCTATTGACTCGGATGCAGGCACCAACCTTGAGTACAATCTCGGCGGGTCAAGTAAAAAATTGTAACAGACTGTATCAGAATTAATCCGTCCACTGGGCAACTATATTTGAAGGTTGGTTGCTCATTAGACTACGAGTCCTCGTCAGGAAATATTCTGCCTGTTATCGTGCAAGTGTCAGATGGAGAGATCGCGGCGTGGACCAAAGGTACAGTTTACATAACCGACGTGAACGAACCACCAGTGCTAGTGACCTCCGTACCACAACTTTTGACGGAAAATTCCCTTGATCAAACTGTTGTCACTCTTGTCTTGGTCCAAGATCCCGACATAAGCAAGTATCACAAGTTTTGGATCTGCGAGGAAAGCATCTCAAACACTTTTCGAATTCAAACAAGTGGCCTGGATACCGCAGAGATTCTGGTTCAAAATTCAACTGCGCTAAACTCTGAAAAGACTCCGTCACTCTGGGTTGATGTATGTGTACAAGATAAAGGCAATTTAACGGCAAAAGCGAGGTACAGCATCAATCTCGTGAATGTATTTGAGCCACCGTACTTCGTGCAGGAAACCATTCAGTTCGTGATAGAGGAGTCAGTCACGTGGAGAGCAACATCGGTTCACCTCTGTCTCGTTTGGTAGTTGATGAAGAAATTTTGAACGCTATCAATGTATGCTCTATAGGAATGAGCATCGTGAACAGCACATGTGGTCGTCGCACGTCTTTTGCTCTGAATTCATGTGGCCAAATTACCCTTGTTACTGGTGGATTGGATTACGAAACTATGCCAATGTGTGTCATCTACATATCACTTTCTGTAACAAACCTATACAACGCAAATACCTCGTCATTGGATCTGGTTGATACTGTCGCTGTGATGTTAACAGTGACCGACGTTAACGAGCCCCCTACATTTTCTCAGACCTTGTATCAGTTTGGAGTTGCTGAAGGCTCCTCCAAAGGTGTTTGGTTGGGATGCTGTCAGCTTCCGACATGGACGCTTCTGTTTTATCGTTCCAATTACTGCATGCAGAAGATGGATACGAAGGAATGTTCACGGTGTCACCATCTGGGAAACTTACACTAGCCAACTCACTGGACTTTGAAACAAAGCAATTCTATGAACTTTCAGTTCGCGTGCTTGATGAGCAGGGAGCTTACGCTGATTCGAGTGTCATAATCAGCGTTACGGACAACAACAAGCCCCCATTATTTCAATCAAGTCGTTATAGTTTTAATGCCGTGGAAAATGCACCGGTTCAAGCAATTGTCGGGAACGTTACGGCGATCGACAGCGATACGTACCAAAACGAGACGATTACATACAGCATTGTCAGCGAAAATAATCTCGGTGCATTTGCAATTTTGTCGATTGGTGGGGATGGGCGGGTGGTGGTGAGGTCGCGACAAGCACTCGATTATGAACGGCAAGAATCTTTTACCCTTTTAGTGGCAGCGACTGACAGTGGCCCAGGAGGATTGTGTAGCTTTACTTCAGTGACTGTGAATATCGTGGACGTTAATGAACCTCCGCAAGTCTATTCCCGAACGCTTTACATTCCTGAGGACGCTATGATTGCATCTAATGTATTCTCCACCGCAGTGGTCAAAGAAACAATCACGGGCAATCTGTTTGCTACAGATCCGGATGGCAAAGATACCTTGACATTCGCACTAACAGATACAACCGATACATTTGCTATTCATCCCGCTCCGGTGCTGTGTTCTCGAAGCGGTTGCTGAATTTTGAGAAAAACTCGTACTACTCGGTTTACATTACGGCTACAGACCGTGGCAATGCTACGGTTATGATGGACATTATCATATTGGACCGCAATGACGCTCCTATCATCTCTTCCACATCTTTCTCACTCGTCGAATACTCGGCTCGAGACTCTGTCGTTGGTTATGTTCGTACTACTGATGAAGATTTCAACCAGCGGCATTTCTTTGCTTTGGTCCAAACTACTCTAATTTTGAGGGACAACTCGACTGACAGGAGACAAGACAATGGCGTGGTTTCTGTTGGATTGTTATCGGCCTCAATTCAAGTTGTAAATGAAAGTATTTTCGATTACGAAGTAGTACGGCAGGTGGTGATCGTAGTAACGGTGAGCGACGATGGCAATCCAATACGGCAAACCACGGGATCACTGACGCTTGATCTGACAAACGTAAATGAAAAATGTGCTTTTGTTGAACCATTTTTCACGCTTTCGATATCTGAGAACATGGTTGGTGTGGCTGGCCAAACTCTTGCCGTTGATCCGGATGAAACCACCTCGCAATCTTGGGGCTCTCTGAGCTACTTTCTCATCGATGATGAAACGCCAAGTAAAGCCGTGTCGTATTCCAACACTGGTGAAATCCTGGTCAAAACTCCTTTGGATTTTGAGACCCAAGGCAGCGTATTCTTCAAGGTGGCAGCAGTTGATGGTGGTGGTTTAGTTTGCTTAGGTTCAGTGTTACTGCTGGTCGAAAACACCAACAAGCCTCCGGTTATTCAATCCAGCCACTTTTGGGTACCAGAGTCGGTTGGTAACTATCTGGATTGGGTGCGAACAGATGAGGGCAGTCATGCTCGCATATCGTTTTGGGATCCTGAAAATGACTCGGTGACGCTCTCACCAAACTCATCCGACTATTTTTCTGTTTGGGAAGAGGGGTTACTTTCTTTGGCTATGCGTGTAGATTACGAAATAAAGTCGTATTACGACCTTCTTGTCACTGGCACCGACGCTTGTGGGCTCCAGGCAAGCTCGATAATACGTGTCGAGATTGTAGACTTAAACGCGCCTCCTATGTTTTCACCCCAACCGACAATGACAATTACTGAAAATGCGTTAAGAGGAGCTATCGTGGGGGTCGTTGGAGCTGCATACGATCCAGATGAATATAATGTGATTTTCAATCAATTGGTGGCAGCACTGACCGCAACGGCAATTCTGTAGATATCTTTATGATTCACTCATGTGATGGAGGAATTCGCATGAGCAAGTCCACCCCCTCGATTACGAGTCAAACAATCGTTTTATCCTTACAGTCAGTGCAACAGATCGGACCGGTTTGCAAGCGTTCTCTGGGCCAATAATCGTTAACGTTTCCGACGTTTAGAAATTGCACCAGTAGATGAGCTATTTGGTCCGATTGAATGGAGCAATCCTGATTCAACCAGCAAAAACAATATTACTTTGTTTGAGGTGATCAGCGATACAGATAAAGTCGGTTATGGATTATTTGAGATCCAGCAGAGTAACATCAGTACTGGGTTGCGCTGCAGTATCCTGGAAAGTCTCGACTATGAGTCAGTCAGAAATTATACCACCCGCATCAGGATTGGTGACAGTTTCGCTCCAAGCATGCACCGGACGAAGCAGCGGTTGTGTCTTCTTTGTCATTAATGTGCTCAATTACAATTCATGTATTGGATGTGAATGAGCCTCCCATCAATCAATTGTGAACAAGAAAGAAATTGAAGAAAACTCTTTCCTGTATGCTCCTGTTGGGTTGCCAATCGAAGCAAGTGACCCGGATACGCAGGACATTTTGCATTTCTCGATCATGACGGACCAAGACAACCTGATGCCATTTACAATTGATTATAACTCGGGTCAAATTCGTGTATCGAAATATTTAGACTACGAGACTCAAGCTCTGTACACGTTTGATATAATCGTGGAAGATACGGCTCTTAACTTGATTATAGCTCACGTCGAAATATCTATACTAGACGTCAACGAGCATCCCCAACTATCTCGAAACTGTTTTGTTCGCGAAGATGGCATTACTGAAAATCGATACGAAGCCAATAAGGACGTGTGCCTTGAAGCGAGTGAAGATATAGAAATTGGGTACTGCAACCAGCGACTATTTTATTCTGTGGACGAGACGTCAAATCCCTTTGCTCACGTTGTACAAACTGATGATCAAAGCTGTGAGCTTTTGTACAGGCGAGCGATTTTGATTATGAAAGTGCTCATATGCACCGAGTTCAACTAACTGTCACAGATACGGGCGAAGGTTTTCTGTCCGATACTGATGGTCTACATAGTAATCCTGAATGTTAACGAGCTCCCGGTTCTGCTTCGAGCCTTAACCTTAAGCATTGTGATGTCGGAAAATTGTGCACGTGGACAGATACTGGGACAACTACAAAACATGGATCCTGAAGAAGACTCATTCATTTTTTCATTAAAAGGTTCTCGCCCGATCCCAAATGCTATTGAAATCGATGAAGATGGTCGTATTCTTACAACAGGAGTTTCTGTCGACTACGAAGATGGCAAAGATGCAATCTGGTTTGACTGATCCAATGCTGACAATCCGAGGTATAATCACTACATTTGATGCTGTTTCGATTTCATTTAACTTTACGGTATTGGTGGTTGATGCGCCAGAACCACCTTCATTTAGCAATGGCCAATATGAATTAGCAGTTCATGAATTGACCAGTGCAGGGACTCTGGTTGGTGTGCTCCAAGCTTCCGATCCAGACTTAAACGATATGCAGCAATTTACGTGGGATGCGGCAGATGCAGATACCAATGTTGCTAGTAGCGTGTTTGGAATTAATTCAAAATCTGGAATGATCTCGCTACTTCTAAAGAGCGTTCTTGACTCGGAGACTTCCCCAATTTACACACTAAAGGCACTTGTAACCGATTCAACAGGGCTTACAGATTCATCAGCAATAGTGATATCGAATGTAAATGACAACGAGCCGCCGGTGTGTCCTTCACTTCAATGCTAAACTCTTGAAAATTGTATGGGGGTCTTTAAAGGGTTGCCCGGCACGCAAGGGTCATGTCAAGCGGTGGTGCAAGACTTGGATATCGAGCAGAAGCACACGTTTCAGCTCTTATCCACTGCGGATAGTCGTATCTTTACGATCGATTACGAAACCGGAGTCGTGTGGTTTGCTCCTGATCAACAGTTACCTGCCGACTTTGAAGTGCAAAGCGTTTTTCACCTTCGATACCAAACGAACGATATCTCCGAAACTGGGTTATCTTTGTCTTGCAGCAACAAGATTGATTAGTGTTGTGGATATTAGTGAGGCACCAACAATTCCAGGGAAAACCCCTCTTGTCGTAGTGGAGATGAGTGCGGAAGGAACAATTGTTGGTACTGTCGATCCGATTGATGAAGACCACGGCGACGTGCTGGCATTTATTTTGCAGAACTACTTGGCCTCACCTTTTTTCGCTTGAAGTAGAGATAGGGGTTCTTAAGGTAGCAAATGCCTCCATGATTAATTTTGAAGTATCATCGGTGATGTCTGTTAGCGTGGTTGTGACTGATCGCGAGGGTCTTCAAGCTGCGGCGACTCTAATTGTAACGGTGATAAATGTTAATGACCCACCAGTGTTGTAGGCAGCGAACTTCACTGCCAACGAGTATTCATTGTCTAAGGACAGTAGCTCGTCTGGAGTACGAAATTTGGAGTTGCTGGGATCTATTCATTGCTTTAACGAAGACGCCGGTGATGAGCTGTCTTTTGCCTTGCTGAACGATACTGCCGCTTTTGTGATTGAAGCTAAAAGCGGGATAATTTATGCAGAAACCAGATATCTTGACTTTGAGACTACGCGCGCCTATGATCTCACTATCCAGTGCTCAAATGGACAAGAAACCGCAGTGTCACCGGTTTTGGTGTTTATTAAGAACATTAACGAAGCTCCTATTGTGACTGGTCAAGTATTTCATGTCAATGAGAACACACCAGACGGCACCAGCATAGGCTACATCACTGTTTCTGACGCTGAGCACGACGATGAAAACTTTTTGACGATTTTTCTTCTACAACAGGAAATGGTAATGTGTTATCCAAATTACACGATAAAACACCTGTATTCTTACAGACTTCGGACATTGAGTGGGTGGATATCCCCGACAGACTTAATGATTCTTTTGTCATTGCCACCCCCACATTAACTCCGCTGTCAAATGCGACCCTGAATCTGGCAAGCTCAGGGGATATTTTTGTTCTGATCGAAGACAATACCGATAATCTGCTGGATTGGTTATCACAAAACGCTTTCGTAAAAATGGAGGGGCAAATGGTTACTGCTCAAAGTAGTACAAGTGCAATGAGTTTTGATATTTACATCCGAGAACAATTTAACGGTAACTTCGTGGTCCCTGACACAATTCCGTTTGATACGCTATGTATCTTTGGCGCTTATCCTTCCTCGTTAAAGTATTTCATTCATGGATCCAAAGGCGCCTTGCTTGATGTCACATCGTATGGTGAATTGTTATTAGTTACGGGTACACTTGACTACGAATCGCTTTCTGCTGTTGACCAGCCGCTTCAGATCGTTGTGAATGTTGTAGACAGCGAGGGATTGATGGGAGAGGCAACGCTTTCGGTCTTTCTAGACGATGTAAATGAGGCACCTGTCATCACTAGCTGCTGCTTCGAAATCACCGAAACCCTAGTATTGGTGAGATGATCGGTGAGCTCACAGGAAGTGACCAGGATGCATCCGACCAAATTACTTATGAATTGGCCTTTCCATCCACGGACATTACAATGACAAGAAGCGGTAATTTGTCCGTTCGCGACAGTTCATTGTTCAATTTTGAGCAGAATGTTTTGGTGACGATCCAGGTGCGTGCGGTGGCTTGTTCGACGAGCGCGAAATTCAGATTAAAGTCTTGGACGTGAACGAGCCACCCGTTTTTCAGCAGCCGTCTTACTCGTTTAGTGTACCCGAGAATTCTGCATCTGGTTTTTTAACTTTTGGAACGCCAATCCGTGCGGTGGATCCCGACCGCGGGCAGACAGAAACCTTACGCTACGAGCTCATGAATAAAAATGCCGGAGGGTTACCATTCCGACTTGAGAGTTGTTCAGGTCAACTCGTTGTCCAGTGGGACAAATTGGACTACGAAGGTACGAAGCAATATTTATTTGGTGTGCGCGCTATAGATTCAAGTTTCCCTGTAGCTCTGGAGGCGCAAGTACAAGTGGTGGTCGACATACTGAATGGGAATGAGGCGCCTCAATTTGCTGAGTCTGGGGCACTTTTTGTTTTGGAAAATTCACCAATTGGAATATCTATTGGTCAAATGGTCGCTATAGACCCCGATCAAGCGTCGGAGTTGTCGTTCAGCACCAACGCGACTGACTACGTTTCTATAACAAATAGTGGGCAGCTCTATTCTAAAGTCTCCTTCGACTATGAAACGGTGCCAGTTCTCTATGTTGCGATCACAGTTGAAGACAACGGTATGTACTGTGACTCTACTCTAGATGTTTCAGATTGCGAACCCATGTCGACCTCTATTGTTGCTATAGTATCGGTACGAAATGTGAACGAGCCCCCATCTCTCTCGGTTGGCACATTTGCTATTCAAGAGAATCTTTCTCCGGGGTCACTAGTTGGAAAACCCATCCAAGTTGTTGACAAGGATGGAACCGTGGGAAATAGCTCTGGCTTCTCAATTGCAAGCGGCCTCTCGGGTGGCAATGCATCTGAATTTACTGTTCGTAGCGATGGTCAGCTTCTGACGCTTGTGGCCGTCGATTTCGAGAGCAAAGCTGAGTACAAGCTACAAGTGGCGTACTCAGACGGTGAATTCACCACTTATGGGAAGATTACGATCCTGATACTGGACAAAAATGAGCCGCCTTCGGTTGTTGGAGGCATTACTGATCCATTCAGGAAAACATGGCTGCTGGCACCACAATACTGGTCGTGAAGTTTACTGATCCAGATCAGAGTTCAGCAAATGTATTGACGCTCGTGGATAGCTATGCGCCCTTCCAGATTGACCAGTTCACTGGAACATTGCAAACAACTCGCACGCGCGATTACGAAAAAGATGTTATTATTTTCAATTTAAATGTGAGGGTTTGCGATGCTGTTCAAACCACTTTACGCGGGAGTGGCTACGTTACTGTCAGTGTTGCCGATATGCCCGAGGTGCCGTCGATGCATGATCTCTTTTGTACCGAGGTGGAAAATACTGCTGCGATTCTTACAGATCAAGGCACTGCTGCGTGCACATTTATCGCTAGTGATCCTGATAAAGCTTCATGTTCTTTCTATTCTTTTGTTGATTTCAGTTCTCATTATGAGCTAGTTCATGACACAATCGTGGACGGGTTATCTACAACTGAGATACTGGAACCGACTCTGTGCACAAGTGATCGAGTTGGACTGGCTTGGAAAGCATCGACCGTGCCAGATTACAAAGTGTTATCGCAATATCTGGTCACGATTCGAGTTTCAGATGAAACAGTGAAAGCAACTGGACTTTCAGTTGAGAGTCAAGTTATAGTAAGGATTGTCAACACCAACGATTGCCCCATATTAGCATCATTGTTTTTCACTGTAAGAGAGCGCTCAGCGGTTGGTACACCAATCGGAAATCCACTTTCGGGGAAAGACCAAGATGTGTCTGATACACTTTCGTATGCAATCGTAGAGACCAACGCTACGTCTGGCTTGATTAGGATTGACGGGATGACGGGGCAGCTGACGGTGTCGAGGACCCCTTCAGACACAGAGCTAGCATATCCTGTACAATACGATGTGACTGTTTCTGTGACGGATAACAGTGCTGAACGCTGTTCGACGTCTGCTATCATTAAGGTGGTAACTACGAAGTCGAGCTTTGCACCGGCATGGCTTAGCTCTCTGCCGGTCTCGTTCGACATCATGAGAATTCCGCTGCAGGGACCCAAGCAGGCGTTCTACTTTCTAGTTTTACTAAAGATCCTGACAACGACGTGATCCAGCTTACGCTACAATCCAAGACCGATACGTACTGTGTAGATACTTTTAGTCTTGGTCTCACAAACGGAGCTATTAAACTTCGTGCAGGGCGCATTTTGGATTACGAACAGCGACGGACCTACATTTGCACTATAGCGGCATGTGATCCCGCCCAATGTGCAGTACACAAGATATCATTCTCCAAGTTAAGAATGTCAACGAGGTGCCAGCATTCAGCGACCAGCTGTACACTTTTGTGGTAAAAGAAAACGAAGCTGCCAACTTTGCTCTTTCACGTTGTCTCAGTGCCCCGGATCCCGATGAAGGCGATGACTTTGCTATGATCTACTCATTATCGTGTACGAGTGCCTCCGACTGTTCTCTTTTCTCTGTTGTAGTTGAAAGAGACCGCAGCCTGTCGTTGTGCGCCCGCATTATCGTTAAGCCAAGTCTGAACTATGAGGCTCGACGTCACTAGTCGCTACAGTTTTAATCTTACAATTATTACAATTGTGAATAACCTCCTCGATTTTGTGGCTGTTCAAGAATATACGTTGACTATCGAACCTCGTGATTCTAGTGGTATCAATGCCCTTGTTGTAGGCAACGACCTCGCTATTATCGTGGAAAATGCTCAAGACACAACTGTGGAGGCCTGTGAACTTGTAGTGGATGGTTCTCGTAAACTGGACACAATCGGTGGGGAAAGGTTCCTCCTGACGGGTACGAATATCGGGTTTAAGCAGCGTGTTGATGATTCAGTGGCCATTAAGCAGCTCACGGTGCAATATGGGGCATATGGAACAACCTCGCTATACAATGCGACGAACTGTTCCCTGATTAACGGAAATGCTGGTGCTGAGTGCACATCAGCTCCAAATGTTGGGACCAATCTCTACTGAAATATTTATTTGGTCATGAGCGTTCCCATTATTGGTGATACAACGTTCCAACCATCATCCTCGGTTCCCTTAGCATCATATGGGTCTCCCGTGATAGACTCGGTTGTGTGCAATACTGCGTTCCCTACTAACGGCAGTACTGTGGAAAATATTATAGTGTTTGGGGAGAACCTGGGGTCAGCAAAGCTGTCGAGCTCAGATGCACAGCCTACGGTTTTATATGGCTTCGACTTTGAAGCACAAAACGTAAGCTACTCGCCTCTACCCGCCACGATACACCTACTCATCAATATGTTGCCTGCCGTAGTGCTGGTGATTCTGGTTAAAATCTTCCCTTCACAGTGGTGGTTCGTGGCCAGGCAAGCGCAACATTCGCTATCAGCTGTCGTTATGCTTCTCCTATCATCATTTCAGTGACTACGAACAGGATACAAACTTCAGGGAGCGACACAATTCTAGTTAACGGAACGGGATTTGGTTGCCAGGGCTGTGCCAGCATCACAGTATGGTACGCAAATGACCTTCACTCGTTCGAACTGAACGACTGCAAGGTTAAGATTGACTATATTCGGTTGGTTACTTCTCTCAACCTGGAGCAGGAGGGTATTTCCAATGGCAAGTTTCTGTTGACAACCAACTGAGTGTGCTAACTAGCGGAATCTCAACAGCTTACGATTTACCTGAAGTTTGGGCAGTGATAGGTTTCAAGGACACCCCCACTTCAGGAGGAACAGTCTTTCAGCTACGTGGTCAAAACTTGGTCCCGACTCTGCTATTTTCCTGGATCCAGTTGTCGAAAAAAAAAAAATATTCATTTGATAACGTGACTGTACTTCGAGCCGTCAACTGCAAGCGGAAATTCACTGATCCGAAGAATTAAAACTTAATTCAGTGTGTGTCCGTTGCTGGTAGCGGGTCATTCCACTCCTGGCGTGTTATTATTGATGGCCAATTCGCAATGGATAATACAAAACACCTCGTACGCAGGACCAATTGTGAATAAGGTCCGCCGTCAAGATGGAGAAATAGAAATAAAGACGAGTGGTGACCAGCAGGTGACTATCACATGAAAGAACTTTGGCACCATTAATGAATCCGTGGTTACCACTGTGACGTATGGCGTCAACGGGGACGAGTTTACTGCCAAGAACTGTTCAATCGTGATCAACCATGAACGCATCATCTGTACGACTGCTCCTGGTGTGGGCAATCGACTAACCTGTATCGTCACAATTGATGGTTTGACTAGTGCGACCCCTACAATTAGTTACGCCAAGCCATACATCACCTCGCTGGACGGGGAGGGGGCTGTAAATACCCTCGCTCGTGGTGGCCAGATTGTAATTATTCGTGGTGGCAATTTCGGACCAAGTGATGTAGCAATTGACAGGATTTCCTATGGTACGTCTGGACGTGACTATCAAGCGACAGATGTGATCGAGCACAACGATTCTACAATTGTCTGTACGACTGCACCTGGTGCCGGCTCGAATCTTTCTTGGATTGTTTCCGTCGGGGACCAAGAGTCCACTTTGTCGACTACAACAAGTTCATATGCACCTCCTGTGGTGACATCGTTTTACCCATCTGTGGCACTAACAGACAGCTCGACTCAGGTCACAATTATTGGTGAAAACCTTGGGGCCAATGTGACTTTCGCGGCCTCCCGTATGATGATTTCACCACCTCAAGCAAGTTTATCAACCTATCGTATTTCTACAATTGCTTTCGGGGACTTTGGCGACAATAACATGAGCGAATATGTAGTTGTTCGGGTTCCAGTGGGGTATGGCAGTGGAGCTTCATTGCAGCTTTTGATTGGTACGTCAAGTGTTCAAAAAAGTACTATACTGACGATTAACTACGGCTCGCCTTTGATTGACTCGGTATACACTGAGGAAGGTCCGAGTGAGTGTCTGCCTTCTTGCATATAACTCACTATTACGGGTACCAACTTTTATACCACTGGTCGGGTGCTTGTATCAAAGTACCCCATAACTACGGACAATCTCGAGGCTGCGAGTTATGCAGCTTCCGTGGAATTTTCTTCGTGGTCTCACGGTACCATTATACTTCCAAAGTACTTCGGCAGACTTGGATACGTAGTGGTTGTGATCGGTAGAGAGAAAATTCTTAGCAATTCGGCTCCATTCAGCTGGGATGATCCATCAACTCTCGACTGGTATACATACAGCTCTACCTGTGGTTTACTAGATTGTTCAACGAGCTATCGCCTGGATGGGGACACTAAGCTCTACCATTCGGAGTCAACTGGAACTTCTGGAGTTTTAACTACCTGTCAGTGACAAATGGCGGGGTTACGTTGAGTCTAAACGCCAAATACGTTGGTCGGAATCCTAGAGTTTCAATCGGAACTACTTCCTGAATCCTAGAGTTTCAATCGGAACTACTTCCTGTACCAATGTCGTGGTTACTACCCCAACCATTCTGTTAAACATAGTTTTGTCACGAGCAATTTCTGACGTGGCCCACTCGGTTAATATCGTGTACTGTGCCGAGCGGTCAAGGAAGCATGGTTGCTTTCACTGTTACACGTGGTACTACATTAAGTAGTCCAAGTTATTTCAGCTATAATCCGCCTAGTGTGGATTGGGCTGGAAGTTTGGCTACTCTGGCCCCTACCATAGGTAAAACTGTGACTCTCACTGGGTCAAACTTCGGTACGGATCCTATTGTTTCAATGACCTCCAGTTCCGGCACGTCGGTTTTACTCAGCATCAAAACATTTAGTCATTCTCATGCCACGGTTGTCATTCCTCCTGGTGAAGGCCAAAATTACACCCTCAAACTTATTGCTGGAAATCAAGACAAATCCACTGCGTTCAGCTACAGTCCTCCCGTGATTACTAGCATTCAGTACTTGACGCAACTACCGCCGATGGCTCTATGATGACAATTCGCGGTGTAAACTTTGGATCCAGGACACTCTCGAGGGAGCACACAGTTTCGCTTGGTGATGCATTTTCATGCACAATTGACAGCATTGACCATGAGTTAATTCTTTGCACGACGAGGGAAGGTCAGGTAAGTGGTCATGAGGTGGTTGTGACGGTGAGTGGACAAGCAAATATGGATCGAACAAAGACATTTAGTTACGATCCACCCGTTATCTACAGCATTAGTAGAAGTGACGGTCCCACTCCGGATACTCTTGCAGCTGTACAGATCCAGATCAACCCTGTGCTACGCTGGCAACGCCGGTTAAGTGCCATTACCTCGAAGCAAGTTCGGATAGCATTTCCCTCGATGCTTGTTGTGTCCAAACCATGTTGAACGGGGTTTCCCAAAGTGTGACTGTCACTGCGGTGGAAGATGTGTATTCCAGCAACAAGCCCGTGTATACAAGCGATGATGAGGCAGGTTTGCAGCTCCTGTACACAAGTGGATTTTGGCATTTGCTGCAAAACAATGAGGTTATTTACCGCTCTAGTGCATCCACTGTGAGTCCACCGCCGACAAGTTGGCTCGATATTACAGTAGATCCACTTACTCGCCTTGCTGCATGAGAGTCTACCCAGGTACTTGTTCTAAAAGCTGCTTCGCGTGGTTGCCTGCAGGAACCGAACTATGTGAGCGTGTAGCTGTTACGCTGGTTGGTAAGAATTTCGGTGTGCAGTCCCTTGATTGGCATCTCGAGTTAGTGAGCAACGATGGAATGATTGAAACAGTGAAAGTCACTAGCCATGATATCGTCTACTTCAGCCACTGGCACATCAAGTTCAACCTGCCGCCGGGACAAGGTATTTCTCGACTTGTAAACCTGACCGTATCCAAGCTTCAGCTAGTCAACAAGTCAATTGAATTTAGCTACCAGACTCCTCAATTGATGGGATATGAGACCAGCACGAGTAACTTGTCGACTTGCGGTGGCTATACATAAACTCTCTACGGGAAAAACTTTGGGGCAACCCGAGCTAAAGTTCTCATTGGTGATCGCGATGCACGTGCAGATGGTCAGAGTTCTCATCCGAAGGCTTGTGGCTCGGACTTGTGTCAATTTTCGACAAGCGGTCCCTGCATTAATATTGATACTTTTGTCTGCTCTCCGTCGCTGTTTGTTGTCAGTCCTACATTCAGCTTCCTCGAGCTATGTGATGATCCCACGGGGACGCAAATGATGTGTGAAGATTCTGCACCAGATTTGTCGGAAAACTTGACTAGTCACTCGGACTTTGTCATTGTAACTATCGTACCAGCTGGATACGGAGCCGATATTACAGTCTATGTAATTGTTGACGACCAACCGAGTAATGCCCTGAAGTTCTCGTACAATCAACCAGTAGTAACAGCTCAGATGCCCAATCAACCCGATGCAAATGGGGCCAATGCTATTACGATTAAGGGCACCGACTTTGGTTGTTCCCGAACAATGCTATCACGATTTCTTTTGTCTCGACCGACACAGTGCAGTCGATTTCGCGAAAACTGGGTACTCCAAGTATCTCGGGATTGCCAGCTATTTCCAGTATTTTTGAACATGAGTCACGTCGATGGTTAGCTGAGACGACAACGTCAGCTAGCTCAACAAACACTAGCGAGACTTAACCGGTACTGTGGTCTGGACGAGCGCATCGGAATTAGTATGGTATCTCCCAAGACGAAGGCTGGGATCACAAGTATTATTTTGTCGGTTGGTGGGAACATCATGTCTCCTTTAAGCCAGACGCAACTAAAGTTCCAGTGTAGCTCAGGTTATTACCGAACCTCTACAGAATCCTGCGGGGAATGTCCTGAAGGAGCAACCTGCGCTGGTGGAGACGAGATGCCGTTAGCCAAACCTGGTTATTGGCGTGAAGGTGAAGTTGTCCTTGTGTTTGACCCCATGTACGCATGTCTGGGAGCCAACAAGTGTGCAGAAGGTTACACTGCCATTCGATGTGGTGAATGTGAGACGAAATACCACAAACTCAATTCGGAGTGCAATCTGTGCCCAGACAACAAATGGGGATCTGTCGCCATTGTGGTTATCTGCATCGGTGTAGCCGCAATCATGAGCTATCTTTTGATTCGAAAAGGAGTGAGCCTCGGGTTATTATCCATCGGAATTGATTACTTCCAGACGCTCTCCATTTTTGGCAATGCACGGATTTCGTGGCCCACGTCGCTGCTCAACGTGTTTGCCAGCCTCTCTGCCTTCAATCTGAACCTCGAGTTGATTGCACCGGAGTGTTTTTCGTTCCAAGTTTCGTACGTGAAAAAATGGTTTATCATCGAGCTTTTCCCGTTAATTATGGGGACCATCTCGTTCGGGATTTTTGCTGCTCTTTATGCTTACAAGCGCTTCATTAAGAGATGACGCACGAGACTGACATCCCACATGCCGCAGCTCTTTGGCTCGACACTTGTGATGATGTATTATTTGTTTCTGTATCTCACACGGACAACCTTGGATGTATTCAACTGTGTTGGTACCATTCCGTCTGATGGGAAACTCTACATGATGGCCATCTACACACAATGCTTCAAACGTGGTGGTATTCATATGCAGTTCTTCCCATTTGCAGTACTGTCTTTTGTGGTATATTCGCTGGGTAGTCCACTTTTTGTACTGCTACCACTTTCTCGCAATCGTGCGTTAGTGATGGAGGACCAACTCTTGAGAGCAATGCAGCGTGGAACGAGTCGACGCACGAATCCGAACTGCTGGGACTTCCGCAAAAAGTTCTCGAAACTTTACTACCAGTTCATGCCCGATTATTGGTACTGGATGGTGCTCATTATCGTGCGGAAATTCTTGTTGGCGGATATCGGGCTGCTCTTCCCCAAGATCCAGTGTTCCAACTGGCTACGGCGACGTTCGTACTATTCGTAAACTACGCGCTGCAAGTACGTTGTCGTCCATACATGAGCGCATATGAGACGCAGAGAGTGCTGGCCGACTATGCGAAACGTATGTTGCTGGAAACTCGCCGAGCTAAGGCGAAGGGAGAAACATACATTCAGCCAGCCCATATTCGATTAGAAATGCACGCATCCACAGTGACTGCCTGGAAGAGCGGACGCGGAGATCAAGGAGGGACTAGCGTGACTAGAAGTTCTGCTCCACATCTGCGTGGTGCTAACGAAGCTATCCTTGCTTCACAGGAGCCACAAATCCTCGTGGGATACCTCTGGGACCACAACACGGTAGAGGCATGCTTACTTTTCAGTGCTTCCTTGGTCTTACTGGCGGGTGTCATGTTTGAAAGTGGTCGACTTGGAACCAGCGAAGCCGGCTTCATGAGCGCTTCAGCACAAATGTTAGTTATTGCGACCACGCTCCTGGTAGCTGGGAGTTGTGTGTACTTTGCTCTGGTTCTTGTCACGGAGCTTGTAGTTGCAGTTCGATCGGATTACTACAAACGCATCACTCTCGTGCAAAAAGTTTTCAGCAGTCTCCACCGACATCTGAAAGATGCGGATCATGGTGACAAGGCAGGAGACGCGGATAGTGACGACGAGAATGATGATGAACTAGAAATGGTAGCGACTATGACCCAAAACCCACTGCACTTTAACCGTGCGCTGACTGGAGCTCGTGGACATGCGATGCGAGCGAGAGAGCGTGAGACACTTGCTGCTTTACAAGATATTCAGCGTCGTGGATCGGATCGGAGACAAAGAAATTCACCACCGCGTCAAAGCACTTTCAGTGAAGAAGGCGCTCTATCTGACGATGATTCCGTTCCAGGCAGGCGAAAATCTCAACGTCGGCGAGGGAGTTCCTCAACTGTAGAAGCACGTTGCAAGCGCTATGAACCTCCTGTGGTAGATTTGGCATCGACTATCGAGAAGACCGATGATGTGAACTGCCAGCGGTCTGCCACCGACTAGATTCCACAAATTCATAAATTATAAATCCATGTTCATTTTTGCACATTATGTGGCATTCCCATTTAACTGAAGTAGTTTTTGTAATACTGTTAAAGCCTTTAGTTCGGTCTGGAAACTGCAGGCCTGCTGCTCCGCCGGTCGTCGCCAATGTTTTTGTGCTTCGTCATCGACCAGTGAGTCAGATTGGCTGCGTAGTACAGCATTGAGGTACAAGTCCAGATGGCCAAGGTGTCGAAATACTTCCGCAAGATTTCGCCAGGTTTCCTGCTTGTCCTGGTCATTAGACTCGACTCGCTCTAAGGCGTAGAGATATACTCTGCAAGCCAATAAATAGTGACCTTGTTCCACAGCTCGCAGCCCCAGAGTGGCCAGCAACTCGCACTTTTGTTTAGAAGTTAACGCTCGGCCATTGCCTCGAGTTGAAACACTCCCAGACCTCTCATCCCTCATTTTCTCAAGATTCCAGTGCCGTAGTGCAGCACGCCACGCTTCTTTCGCTAATGTTGCATTTGAAGCTCGTGCATCGGACATTTCAGCTGCTGCGAGTGCCCAGTGTTCGTAACTCATTGCAGCTAATGCTAGGATCTCGCACTCCAAATACGGAGGTGGGGGGATATCATGAAGGTACGTTAAATATCCGACACTCTGCTCCCACTCCCCTCGCTGCTGTAATTGAACCGCAGCTAGTAGTAGCCATAGTGAGAATTGAGGTTGATGAGCGTAGTATTCAATCAACTTGGCTAGTAAACGCAAGGAGTCACCGAAGTGTTCCAAGTGCATCATCACAATTGCAAGGTCTTGTAGTACCAACGGATCCACGCGAGCCGGTCGATTGGTCTTTTCAAGCGCCGAGCAGTATAATTCATGTGCTCGAGTCAAATTAAATCGATCATAGGACGTGTACCACGCCATGTGATGAGAATAAGCGAGTACTTGCTGCAACTTCAGGGCCAAATTCCCTTGCTTCATCTGGCAAAGTCGTTCCAAAATCGCTGCAGCATTCCAAAAATCTCCTTGTTCGTAAAGATTTAGTCCCCGTTTTTCAAGAATTTCATCAATAGTAGCATATTCACGTAGTGGGTTGTCTTCCGTCATAGTCAGTTGTGCAGCTTCGTATACGTCACAGCGTTTCGCTTCCTTCTTTGCCAAGCGTGAGAACAACCAGCCTCTGAGTGCTCGTCGCAACTTCTTCAAGGCATGTTTTTCTAGTAGTGCATGAAATTGACTCCGAGCCCAGAAATGCCGGTAGAACCGCTGAACACGAATACAAGCCTGATTCCGATGACCAAGTCGAACAGCAATGGCTACTTCACGCCACTTGTGACGATAATGTTTACGCTTCCACCAGCGCTGAACACGTCGAGCCATGACGTTTTTCTTAAGTTTCACGTAAGGATGCACTCGTCGCATGAAGAAGCGACGAATTCGCATTTCCGATAGCTGCCGCTTCTGTTGTCGGTCTAAGAGTCTAGACTCCTTCTCTCCCTCCAGCATCGAATCGTCCTTTGTTACTCGAGTTTCTTCTGCTGCATCTCGAAGCAGCAGCAGCATTGCTTTCTTCGTACGAGCCTGACCCAGCATTTTCATGAGCACGACTATAAACTGAATGCAGGTTCGTAAAAGGGCAATGGAGGATCGTGTCTTGGCTCTACATTGAGCTTCTTCAAGTGTACGATGTTGTCGACTAGCTCGCTCAACTCTCCGACGCCGACGGCGGTGGCGAGCGAATATCGTTTGGATAATTGTTGCAGACGCGTAAACCTTTAAAAAATCGTGATTTTCGGCATTGAGTCCTGCTGCACCATCGGCGTGCTCAACATCAGCTTCAGCGGAGTATTCAGCAGTGATCCTTGTTGGTGGTGAAGGTGCATCAACGTCTTCATTGGCTAAGCACATTCTGTCTTCGATTTCCTCTAGGATGTTAGCAATCTTTTCACGTTCTTCTGTAGTCCAGCACATCAAAGCACTTGGTGGTTCGCCTTCCCATAACAGTGGAAGATGTGGACGTCTTCTCAAGTACGGTATGTACTGGTTGATATCCACGAGATTTCCATCTTCTTCATCCAAATCTTCTTCATGAATCACCGTCACAGTGGATTTGTCTAGTGGTTGTCCTTCGTGCATCACATTGACACTTTTGTCAGGAAAACGCAAACACTCGGTCTCAAGTTCCTGTTGGTGGCGGAATCGCCGTTGTCTTATCACGTGCGCACGCCAAATTGCCGCCGTCTTTTTGATTAACGCGTACGTCTTTGAGTAGAAAACTAGATCGTCTACTCCGTTTCGGTTATGCTTGGGGTCAGTCTCGTGGGAACGCAGTGCCTCAGCTTTTTCACTTCGAAACCGATACCAATCAAACACAACTTCCGCGTTCTCAATCCACTGCGGCTGCACCGTTTGCCTCCATCCTGACTCTTTATCAACTTTACCTCCAGTCATTGCGGTCACTGCTGACGTATTCGAGTCGCTTTCACGCTTCTGGGGCGTGTTTTCAAGACTCGTCTTGTTCGACGATCCAACCGCTGAGGACGATGGTCTAGGCTTCGATACATTAAAGACAACCGACGTGCCTTCACACTGTTGGCATTTCCATATCGACGAGAAATTGGTTGCATCCTGTTGACGAGTTTTCTCTTGTCTTCGAATGAGGAACGCCGGATGCTGCTTGAGTGGTGGCGAGAAGCAATAGAGATGACAGCGGAACGAACACGTCGAGCACCGCACCATGAGCTTCCCATTCAAATCACTTTTGCAGCGACCACAACATTTTCGAGGTAACCCGCGCTCTGGATCGCCTTCTAGAACTGCGATTGCTCTTCGTCGACGCTTGAAAAGCTTCGTCTGGATTACAGAGAGGTTTGCATCGTCCAACGCCATCGTCTCTGACTGCTGTATCTCTTTCTGAAGCTGGCTCGTATAGCAAACACCACCCTTGACTTCATTCTCGGAGTAGAGAGCTGCTTCTAGGCTATCTACTTCATGGGAATCTTTAACTTGGATGCCCACGCTTCCCATTGCTAATCGATCTAGAATAAGTTTATTAGCACCAAGAATAGTGGTAAGTGGTAAGCCAAATTTGAAAAACTGCCGTGTAGCTCTATGTATTATCTTGATTTCTTGGTTTGACACTTGCATCGTTTTCTCTACATGTCCGCAGCCGCCACTATGCAACAACGCGATGTTCCACATACTTCCAGTCGTATCCCTCGCGGCGCAACTCAATCGTAGGCCAGTAGTGATAGTCAGTCTTCAACGTGAACACTTTGGGTTTAGTATTAATGGAAATGGTCTTTAAGCGCACCGACTCGCGGTTGCCCAGTCGTTCCACCACACGCAAGAAATCGTCCAGTGTGCGTGTTGGCTCGCCGTTGACTTCCACGAGCCAAATAGTCGCGCGTAGCCCATACTTGTGTGCCGGGGAGCCATAGCACCACCTTGAGCAATACACACCGCCACCTTCCTCCGGAATGTAACCCAGACTCGCAACTGCATAATGCGGGCTCTGGATGACTAAGCCACACCAGATAATTACGCGATCTGTGCCCATGGCCGAGAGTTGAGATGTGCTGACAGTGACTTCCATTTCCTTTTGGTCGCGCACAATCAACGTCATCACTTCAGTCTTTCCGTCCACCGCGGTTTCTACATCTGCGTCTCGCACCACGACCTGGCCATCAATTGCTAGAAGCAAGTCGCCGCTTTCAAGTTTCCCGGCGCAATCGGTGCCAGCAGCACAGCGCTTGATTCCGAGTACTTGACGCTTGTCTTCGTAGCATGACTCGAGCTTTTGAATCCAGGCGTCTGAAAGCCCAAGACCGGAGCGCGCCTTCGACAACGAGTACGTCAGCAACTGCGCCGGTAAAATATTCACAGCTGCTGGAATACGAGACGCCCGAAGTTCATCAATAGTGGGTCGGATGATGCTGACCGGAAGGCCACGGAAGGCTTCCTTGCGACCAGCATTGTCCTGATAACTAAAAGAAAGCCAAAGGGCATTCACAGCGCCTGCGTCATCGATAAAGACGCCACCCACAGACTTCGTAATACGATCAAAGTGCAGCACCTCAATATTGCAGGCTTTGTATCGTGGTGGCTGGAAATCCCGCAGGACAAGCCGGTCAAGCTTAGTGACAACAGACTTCATTGTGACAACCGTCCAGTTGCTGCTCAATCCGATGTAGTCAGCGGTCTCCCCAACTTCCAGCGGCTTATCAGCCAACACAACGTTCTCAATGTGGCTAGCTACAGCACCCAGTGCCTTGGGGTCGTATTGAACAATGGAAAAGTTGTGAACTGGGTGCACAAACACCACTTTAGCAGGGACTTCCACAGTAGCAGCGATGGTAATCAATACGTCGCCCAATGCGATAGGGACGGTGTTTTGATCCACAAGTACAAACCCTTGCTCGGCATCCACCACGACTCCCATCCCGTGGTAGCTTGAGCTCGAAATACCATCAATCATGTAAGGAATGTCAAACGATACCATCACAAGGGATAGCAGCGTCTTCTTACCCAGCACGTTGCCACCAGGAAAGCTCAATGGTGCTGGAGCAAACGTCGGGTTTCCATCTGCAGTAATCACAAGTAAATTGTCTCCATTGGATGCTTCCTGTGTGTACGCCTTGGAATACCAGAGCCCATCTTCGTCATTACGCGTGCACATTTGCATAGGGAACCAAAGACGATCCATCATAATGAAGGCCGTGCGGACACGGTGGCGGTCGCGAATCATAAAGTACCGTAATACCGTGCGAAACCCGTTCGGAAGCGAGGCCACGACGCGTGCGAAGTCGTCTAATGTTGGAGTGGGTTGTCCCGCCACCGATGTGATGATACAGGGCTGGGCTAGATGCGCCTTCATGAACATGTGCCCTGCTTGGGCAAGATAGACACTACCTACGGGTAGTGACGAGTTGCGAGCTTGCTGGTACGAGAGCGCGTGTACAATCCCACCTCCAATCTCCAAATATCTGTCAGGCGTGATAGAGTGTAAATCCTGGATACTGAGTGTGGTTGTATACTGCTCGTCTCCACGCTGGAACTGCACTTCAACTGACTCTCCAACATGCGAGTCCAAGTACTCTTCGATAGCCAAAAACGTCGCTCCGTACTGCTCTGCAAACTTAATGAGCACGTCTCCTGTCCGCAGCTGATCGTGTGCTGGTCCTCCTTGAATTACCTGGTCTACCACTAGCATTCCTGTCTCCTGTGGGAATAGTTGTCGCACCAGCGCCTCCGTCTCCGCGGGAAGTCCGAGCCTTCGCACTTCATCAAACGCCGTGTGTCGAAAAATCGTCTGAATCGTGCCACGCGGCACGGGTTTGCCCTGCTGAATCAGTCCAAGAACGCGCACTACACGGTCCAGTGGCAAATAGAAGGACGAGGCGGCCTTCTTGGCTCCTCCCGCATTGAGGGCGATAGCGCAACCGTCGATATTCAGCACTGGGGATCCGCTGGAGCCTCCGCTCGTGCTGCTGGCTGCTGCAAAGTAGAACGTGTTAAAGTCGTTGTAGGTACTCGAGCCGTAGGACGGCGCGTCTCGGTCCAGTTTGGCCAGGATACCGGGCAGGATGGAGAGTTTCTCACCCGCGTCGTTGCCCACCACACGGATCTCAGCCCCGATCTTGGCGGCCTCAGGACGCAGCGGGATCTCATGCAGCTGTAGAAATTTGACCTTCTTTGGGTCGAAGTGGAAGAAGCCAAAGTCATGCACGGGGTCGCGGTATATAGGCACAAGGTCCACTTCCTCCTTATTGAGGAAGATGGCGTCGGCAACCACTGGCCCAGGCGTCACCACGTGGCGATTGGTCAAGATCAGGCCACGCTCCATGTCCACTACGAAGCCAGTGGCCACACTGAAGCTCGCGCCATTGCCGTCAAAGGCGCGAACGCTCAGCAGACGGATGCTCACGATGGCGCGGATACATTTCTCGAGGCTTTGCAGCCAGCGCTTGGACTCGCCAGTAGCTGTATCCACGCCGAAGCCATTGAGCTGGAAGGGAGACGGCGCGGCTTCGGCGACGAAGGGCTTAAGCATTGGTTCGTCGTGCTGCTGCTGCTGATCCTCCATGCTGCTAGGCAGAGGGCAAGAGGGCGGGGGATGACTGGTAGGTAGACGGACCCTGAAGGTGCGTTTTAGCTCAGATGGCAAACAGGACTAAACTGAAGTTATGACACTACGGTAAGTACGAATATGAAAGGTCCAAATGATATTACTGATTAGAGAGTGGCTACATTTCCTAGTAGCCAATTCCCTTCAACTTGCGGACCTGTATGCACTCAAAGGCCGCATGCACTTTTGGCTGCTTTACGACGTAAACTGTGGGGGCGTCGTCTCCTCCTCCTGACGCTTCGACATTTTCTGAATGGTCTCTTCACGCTCCTGACTGCATTCCTCCACCACTTTGCGCTCCTCAGGAGTCGTCTCACTCTGTTGGAGCTTCTGCATGGTCTCGTCCGGTTTGTAATCGATACCAAACGCCTGATACACACTGCGCTCGCGGTCTTCAATCCACTTGGTCAGCTCCTCGTCCTCAGCGCGACCGAAGGGCGTCTCCAGCCACTCCTTCTCGAACTCCTCTGGGCTGCCATTCGAGCAGCTCGTCTCGTGGCCGCCCTCATCCTGCGTGTTGGAGCGCTGCCAAACGGTTTTCAGCTTCTTGCCATCGATCTCACGCTCATGTGTCGCCTTCAGGCGCCCGGTCGAGTCTTCGTAACGTCGACGGGCAGTGCCGATGCGGTGACCACTGTGGTCCAGTACAGTCGAGTAAGTGTACGAGTACGACGTGTATGATGGGTGAGGCACAGTGCCTACCGCACCAGCTGAAGGTTCCTTCTTGTCAAGAGCAGCGTCAGTCCCCTCCTTCTCTGCCGGGCTGCTTGCACTGTACTTTGGCGCTGTCGCCTCCAACGTCTCTTTTGTCGCTTCTTCAGGTCTCTTGATCGGCAAGTCCTTGAAGAATTCAGCGTCGTCGTCATGCAGCTTCGGCAACAGGTTTGGCGTGAACGGCGCAAACGGAGGAAAGCGGGGCGAAAATACTCGATGCGCCATCACTTCAACGTCCATTAGTGACTGTTCGAGCGACGCTAAGGGATGCCACAGTGACGGCTGAACCCGATCCCACATGCTAATGGTGCGCCGAGACTGCATTCCGCGCGAACTGCCTCGCGTAAGTGCCGTCAAAGCTAGGGACGAATGGCCTAGTGCTCTGCTCCACATAATTGTCAATACTCACG
Organism: Phytophthora sp. 'mugwort'; assembly: GCA_033558025.1. Classification (NCBI taxonomy): domain Eukaryota; phylum Oomycota; class Peronosporomycetes; order Peronosporales; family Peronosporaceae; genus Phytophthora; species Phytophthora sp. 'mugwort'. The sequence continues at coordinate 4,620,738 of JAUCEF010000017.1, read as the reverse complement.
TGTACTTCAAGGAAAATGAACAACTGAGCTAGCTGAAAGCCGCAAGCCATCACCAAGACGACGTTGGCTGCGTAGGACAAAGCATTATGAGACGCTGAAGTGCCAGTTGAATTTCCTTAGCAAACACCTACGATGAGAACAGGAGACAGGGAGACATTTTCTTGTTGTACACTCGCTGCTAAGCGCATCTACTGCCACCGCGCAAGAGGCCATCGCACGGCTCATAAGGCCAGGTCGGTCAGTGTCTCCCCCTGGGGGCCATCCGCGTACCTTCTCACTCTCTAAAACAAACTGCCGCATGTTACTTTCTCGTTCTTACTCATATGCCAGTTAGGCCATCAGGTTGTTGCCACAGCTTCTGCAGAAGCGCGCCTCCGCTGGGTTCTGCGTCGAGCACGTGCTGCAAAGACCCGGCTTGCGCTTAGGCTTACTCTTGAAAGCACTCTTTTTCTTCTTTGGCTGAGACTTGGGGGCTTCAATGGGACGCTCAATCAAGTAGGAGCCCGGTACGTAGCCACGTTTGTTTCGCAATTCCACCAGCCACCAGCCATCATCGTCCTGTCGCGCAGAAGAAGGCAACCGTTAGGTGCAAACAGATACCAACACTAATATTTCGCTGTGCGCAAACCTTCTGGAGGATCGCGACTTCATCGCCCGGATAAATAGTCAATTGTGTGTCATCCTGGGCGTCGAACCGATAGCCAGCAATACCCTTCGACACTGGGTTCAGGTTCTCTCTGTTGAATCCCACGACAACACAATGTTAGTCGAAATGCAGCATAGTGGTCAAGCCAAAGCATTGCATACGGGAAGCTGGGTTCATCCAACGCAATCGCTTCATGCTTGCACTTTGCACAAACAGCTTGACCTTTGTGCTCGAAGAAACTCTCTGCTGGACGACATCACACCCAAACTCTGCATTAGTATCAGGGGATAGCGCATATACAGACAAGCTAGCTAGCTTGTGCGCTAGTTCCATTGCGTACCTGAAAGGGAGGCGCTGCATTGGTAGCATACAAAGCAGTCTGGGTGGTAAAGATGGTCAAGAGCCTTGACCACTTTTCCCTTGAGCACCTTGTCGCATCGGTGACACTTCTTGCCGAATCGAGCCTGGTAGCACGCTTGGTGGAATGCCTAGTTACCGATTGTGAGTCGAGTTAACGTATCGAGCGGGAACAATACAATAATTACCTGGTTGTCTTTTTCTGCGTAGCCATCATCTTCAGCAATAACACGGCTGCAGTGGCTACATTTGAAGCACTGTGATACACAAGCAGTACATGTTAGTTTTCCCTCCGGCAACATACAAATCAAACGCATTCCATCGTTCCAACCAACTCACCTCGTAGTGAAAATACTGGTTCAAGGCACCGACAGCTTCTCCCTCCAGAACAAGGCCGCAACCACCGCACAACTCGCGATCGTCTTCGTCTTCTGAGAAGGTCTCTTGGTTTTCATTCACGGTCTTTTCGATCGTAGAGCGCCGCGGTCTGTTGGGTTCACCAGCCCCTTCTGAGATGCCGCTTAGGTCAGACAAGCGATCATCGCTGTAAGACTCGAGGTCAAGCACCTCCGACAAGCGAAGCGATTCCCTTTGACCGCTGCCCATGTATCCCGCGTAATCGCCGTCGCTAAGAATTGAGTCGAGATCTGATACCTCAGAGATCCGTCCATTCTGGCCGGACATATCGATAGGTGTGGCTTCCAGATCAAATTCGTCAAGATTAGACGTGCTTGAGCGAAGGCTATCGGTTCCAGATCGTCCGTTGCTGTTTGCAACAGCAGCAGCGGCAGCTCTTTGCAAAACTTCGGCCTCTACTGCCTCCTTTTCTGCCTGTGCTCGAGCTGCCACAGCCGCCTCAGCTTCCGCCATAGCTTTCGCGCGAGCAGCGTCCTCGGCAGCCTTTTGCACCTCGCGCGCTTTTCGCTCCTTCTCTTCCTCCAGCGCCCTGGCCGCAGCAAGAGCCGCCTCTTTTTCTGCCTTCGCCTTAGCCGCAGCCCGCTCGCGTTCAAGTGCAGCTTCTCTCTCCTCCCTCTCTTTTCTCTCCTTCTCCGCAACACATTCACCGCAAATAAGAAGGTCGTTATCTAGCTTGGCTCCTGCTTCCTTGGACTGCTTGTTGCAAACGGAGCAAACCATGCAAAGCTTGTGGAAAGCGCCATCGCCAGCGCGGTACACGCGGCCCAAGATTTCCTTGTCACACACAATGCAGTGGTTGACGTCCTTGGCGCACTCTGCGTGGTACGCCTTTTTCTTGATGAGCGTGAAATCCTCGTCTTCCTCAATGGACTCGCGACAACCCTTGCATAACAAACAAATTTCGTGGAAAATCTGGTCCTTGCACACTTTGGTGCGGCCCAGAATGGTCTCCTTGCATGCGTAGCACTTCCTCAGCTTGCGCACCTCACCGGGCTTGAATTCAGTGCCACCGGACTTGGCATCTGCCCCTCCTCGAGCAGGTCCATTCGGCGGTTTGGGGGCGCACGAGTCTGCAATGGCAAGAGCTTCCAATCCGAGCGGCGACTCGTACTCGACGCCTCCATCTACTCCCTGCGCGCTGCACACTGAGCTACGCTGCATCTCCATGAATCGCTGGTTGGAAGCCTCACGTGCTGCCAGAATCGCGTCGTCTGTGATGGGGATAATGGGGTTCTCAATGTACAGGTACGATCCGGGTACAAGGCCCTTCTCGCCGTCCTTGATAACGAACCACCAGCCATCGCTGTCCTTCCGAACAACGTCCACTTCGTCGCCCTTCGACAGCGCAAGTTGCGTGCTCGGATCCTGCGGTACAAAGTTGAAACGCGCCACCGCCTGCTCCTTGCGCGCGGGCTCTGGGACGGGCTGCACGCTGGCGAATCGTCGACACACACATAAGGGAACGCAAGACAACGAGCGACCAACACGCGACCGCACGACGCAAGGAAATCAAAAGACACACGTCAGTATGTGCAATGGCAAAAGACCGCCAGGATTCTCTGCAAGGGACGCACCCCATCATCTTGACTCGCGCTGCCGCTGTGAAGGCCGTGGGCACAGCGGGGACGCTCATCTGGTCACCCCCTGGTACCTTTGACGCCGCCTTCCACGGATTCTCCTTGGTCGTTACCTGCAGCAGCAGCAACAGCCAGACAACCAGCAGTGTTAAACCCCGTCGTCCCACCTAACTCCGCTCGTCCCCACGCACCGCCTTCTCGCCGCACTTTTCGCACGCATCCGCCTCCACAAAGTCCCCGCATCTGATTACACAACGAGCACCACGTGGCACGTTAGATCCGCCTGCCATTCCGAACGCAGAAGACACGAGGCAACTTACTTGGGGCAGAAGCTCGGCATGACTTCTTCGCTTTCTCTGTCCGACGCCGAGTGAGCTACTGACTGCTATGCGGTCCCCCCCTTCGCTCGCTCGCTCGCTCGCTTAACGACGCCGCGAGCTCTTACGTCAATCGTCGACTGCAATCGATCGAAGAGCCGGCTGTTTAATGACAGTAACATACTGGAATTTGTATGCTGTGAGGGAAACGTGGCGATCCGCGCGCGTCACCTTTACGATTGGCAGAAAAGACGACAGTACCACCTAATTGATTGGTCAAAACGGCATTACATTTTGACTAATCGCTGCCCGGCTTCGAACAGCAACGTTTGACTGGAGCGTACTGTATCATCGTCAGCATGGACCTGTCGAGTGCGTTGCGCGGCGGGCTACTGTCCGCCAAAGCGTTAGTGCGCGCCCGCGAGCTGGGCGTCTGCGTGCGCTGCTGCCTGCGCTTCGCCGCCATCGATGACTTGGACCTATACGCGTGCGTTCACTGACCCATTAGTGTCCAGGATGATGACAAGTCATTGACACAATTGCGCTCCAGCTGCCAGAAACTCACGCTCTGCTGCGTTTTTGACTCCGTTTGCCACTGCAGCTTTCCTGAGGAGAAACTAGTGAATGCCGTGCACGAGTTCGCCAAGGAGAGCGGCGTGCTGGAGATCGAACTGCAGGAAACTGCAGGTATATTAGATATATCAATGAGGTGGAGACGACAATGGCATTCACGGATTCATTTATTAATATTTTTATTGTTTATTTCCTAGGTTGCACGTGCTGTGTGGGCGTGTTAAATGGTACATTCCATGAGAAGATCCTGGCCGACGTGCAGCAGTTGGTGGAGAAGGCGGACTACGACGTTAAGGCCTTCTCACTGAAAATCAAGCTGCCGAGCGTCGTGTTGCTGCGCGAGTATTCGCTGCTTAAGTTCCTAAGATCAGATGTCGACAACTTCCCGCGCAAGATGCCGTTCGACTTGAAGGATGTGCTTAAGGTGAGAGGACATAGAGGTGCTTGGGTAGTGCTTGAAGCCCTATACTCACCACCGTCTTTCCTCTTGAATTGGACAGTCCTTCTTGGCGGCTTCCGTGTCACGGATGCTCAAGAACGCCGATTGCGCTAATGGTAGCGAGTTTTCTGTGCTGATCGACATTAAGCATGATGAATCCGCCGACGAAGTGCGCCAGATTCCGGCTGTCAAGGTACGTAAACAAACAACGTTCGTGTATGTGCTTTGCATGGCAAAACTCACTTTGACCCATCGATCTTGCCTTTGTTCTTGCAGAAGCAGCTGGAGGGGACGCGTAAACGCGGTCGTGGACCTCCACCGGTTTTCGATGGGTTTGGTGCAGTTTCCCGCGCTCTAGCAGCACTGACGATAATGCCCGAGACGATTAAGAGTCCACCCACCCGGCTCACCACTGCACCAGAGGCTATGACAACGTTTGAGCGCGACTCAGTGTACATGCAGGGGCGATACCTCAAAGTCCTGCGCGGACTTAGTCAAACACCGTGGGTTTTGGACGGCGAGCGAATGGGTGAATCGTCTGTGGAGGAGTGTATTGGTGATATCGCTTTGCCATTCTTCCGGGGCTCAGGCTACAAGTTCCACACTGCTGGTCGTGAAGATGTCGACGTGCGCATGCTTGGAAACGGAAGGCCGTTCATCCTGGAGATCTTGAGTGAGATGTCCATGTAAATCGTGGGCTATCCTGTTGCTTTTTAGTGTCTCACCAAATATTGTTTCTGTGTGCAGACGCCAAGAAAGCTTATCTGGATCAATCCGAGTATGACCAGATTCAAAGGGCAGTGAACGATGCGAACAATGGCGCAGTTAAAATTGTTCAAGTCAAGAGCTCCACAAAAGATTATTTCGCGGGACTGCAGGCTGGTGCAGACTCGAAGAAGAAGACTTACTGGTACGATTTCGTGCTTGTATCGATTTGCTTATTGCCCATCGCTTGGACTAACGAAGGCTGCATTTTGTGTGGCAATAGTTGCGTCGTTTGGTCGGAAGGGCTATTGACACCAGAGGCTATTGCGAAGATTGACGCGATTCAAGACCTCACAATTCAGCAGCAGACCCCCGTCCGCGTACTGCACCGTAGAACGCTGATGACACGGCCGAAAATTATCCATGCTGCCAAGTGTGAAGTGCTGAACAAGCACTACATGCTACTACGCCTCACAACTTCTGCGGGAACGTATGTCAAGGAGTTTGTGCACGGTGATCGCGGCCGCACCAACCCTAACGTCGCATCAATTTTGGTACGCTTTGAGGATGGACGACAAACATTTCCAAACTGTTTGCTGACCATTCGTTCCTCGTCATTACAGGGCTGCGATGCTGACATTATTCAACTTGATGTCGAGAGCCTAATCGATGCCCAGTGAGGCGACGCGCTATAGCTTGTTCTTATAGTGATGACGGTATTTCCAAATCGATCATAGAGATGTTTCCATTAATCAGCCTCCGAATTCACTCGAGTTATGTTCTTCACTCTTCAGCAGCTTCGGGAAAAGCTAAGGATTCGTACTGGGATTCGTCCCATAATTCCCCAATCTGGTCAAGCAGTTCTTGGGCTCCTTGCGGAAGTGCTGCCACAATGTGCTGATTATCTTGAGCAATTGTTTTTGCCGATGCTGACGGGCGAAGTTCCTTAGCGGCCACCGCGGATGAAGACGTTTGCAGCAAATTGAGGACCCCTTTCGTATTCATGTTCATGCTGCTTCGAGCGTCACTCTTTTGCACAACCGTTGCTGCAACCTGCTCTTTAAACTCCTGAAGGTTTAAAATATGCTCTTCGAGGGATTTCTCCATGATCAATCGGAAGACGCGGACGGTTCGTTTCTGCCCAATACGATGTGCACGATCCATTGCCTGCAGATCGACAAATGGGTTCCATGAGTGCTCGATAAAGATGACCGTATCGGCACCTGTGAGTGTGAGGCCAAGGCCACCAACCGAAGTCGTCAGCAACAGCACGTCTATCGATGGATCGACATTGAAGTGCTGCACGATATCTGCTCGCTTCGCGTGAGGTGTTTGTCCATCAAGGCGACGATATGTGACTCCAGGCAACGCGTCTCGTAGCATTTGCTCCGTGAGATCCAGTGTCTTCTGCAGGTGAGCAAATACCAGACACCGATGGGGAGAAAGGTTGGTATCATCGGCATTCTCGGCGTCAGATTGGCGACTTCCCTGATCCCACGCCGCGATATCGCAGCACTCTACTAAGAGATCGCGCAATCCAGTCATCTTTCCAGAGCTCTTCCAGTCCAGAAGCGCTCCCTTTCCCTTTAAGTTTAGACCTCGAGTTACTGCGTCGTTCGCAACAAGCGCTGGATGAACGCAGATCTTACGCAGCAGCTGAAGATTTGTTAGCACGTTGGTAAGTGGTTTTGTCTCTGGATGTTCTTCCCGCAACTTGGACTTTGGAACTCGAGATTCACCCTCAGTTGCTGATGCTAGCGAGTAAAGCCGCCTCTGTAGTGGGGACAGCGGCAGTAGCACATTGGAGATAATCTTTGGGGGAAGTTCTTCCAAAACCTGGTCTTTTGTTCGACGAAGAATGAATGGTAGAACCTTTTGATGGAGTTTTGCGATAGCGATCGCCGCTAGTTCCTTTTGTTTTGTCGTCGCATTTCGTTCCTTCGACTTCGTAATCGGAAGGACAAACTCGCGACGGAATACAGCGAAGTCGCCTAAATACCCAGGCATCAGGAACTCGAACAGCGCCCACAAGTCGGTAACATTATTCTGCAACGGAGTTCCACTTAAGGCAACGCGATGCGATGCGCGAAGCTCCAACACCGCACCAAAGAGTACCGTGGATGGATTCCGGATCAGATGTGCCTCATCAAGCACCACGTACGTAAAGTTGATAGCCTTTAGGTATGCGATATCTGTACGCAGAATCGAGTATGTTGTCACAATCAATGTTGGGCCACGTTTCGATATCGGGATACCATTCCCGCGATGAAGCCTCTTTCGATCACTTGCTGCCAATGAGTAGTCCACGATGGACGCGAAGACGCCAGGAAGGTATTTCTTTGCCTCCTGAATCCAGTGATGAACGATAATCGGGGGGCACACAATGAGGCAAGGCATTATTGGACGCTTATTTACGACGTCAGACAAAGTGGCAGCCATAGCGGAAAGCGTCTGCAACGTTTTACCAAGACCCATATCATCAGCAAGAATTCCGTGAAGATTGTTCTTGGCCATAAAACATAGCCAGTCTACACCATGGCGCTGATACACGCGCAGTGATGTCTCTGGAGCCAACCAAGGCGTCACATCAGTGTGCTGAACAGCCTTCCCTTCCGCGAAGCTCTCTAGAAAACTGCGTGAAACGGCGTTTTGCTTCACGATTGTCCTGAGTGAGTCGGGGAGTAGCTGGTCAGAATCACGAAGCTCGAGATCCATTTGAAGCGGAATCAATGGAATCAAGTCAGCAAATGCCCCAGCGGCGAGTGTGCGGACGAGTTTGAACTGCGAGCTCATGGTCTTCATCGCGTAGTGAACGAGACTAGGTACGTATGGCGTCAAGTCTGTCCCAGGAATGTGGACGATACGGTCAAGTACCATCACTGCACCTTCAAGTGCTTCGGACTTTGAAGCGGGGTCAGCTCTGCCAGCGTTTGAGAATGCCACGAAGATCGAGTTGTATACAACGAGCATCGCACTTTCGTGATGCCGACCTTCAGTATTCTTGCAAATGATGGCAACAGTATGAGCCACACTACGCCGCGTTTGATGATCTTCATACGACCGCTGCGTCAATTGTGCTAGTCGGTTTAGCCATGCCAAACAGGTTGGCATCGCGCCACTCTCAGCATGAGGCACCACCAGCGTGATCAAGTGCATGCATTGTTGAATAGTAAGCTCATCGACGTTTTGCTGTTTCCACGCCTTGGAAATGGCATCTTCCAGCGCGTGGCACGTTTCAAATAGAGAATCGCCAGCACGTTTGCAAATTTCACTTAACGCGGCCTCAGCACCAGCCACTCGGACTTTGGTCTTCTTGAAAGTGTCACGAGGGGTTAACGGGATGTCGTCATTCTGTGAGCTACTGCCCCCATGCACTGTGCCAAAGGGATCAATTGGTACACCTACCAATGCGGTGGCACTGTAGCATAGGTTTGAAATGATCTTTGCGACACACTTCTTTTGAATAAATGCCTGGCCCACCACAAAATCTGCAATCGTTTGCGATGAAATTGAGCGAAATGCTATGTCATCTTCTTCCTTGATCGAGTTCATCAGCGCTCTGACTAAGAAACCGCTCTTTTTGGGAATCGGAAGAACTTGACAGTATGCGCTACTCCCCAGGCCTTGTATCTGCTGATAAAAACGAGAGAAGCTTTGTTGAACGAGTTCGTCCACCAAAAAGAGGTCTTGCCGCTTAAAATGAGCCATTTCAAATTCTTTCGGGTAGTTTTGCAACTTCTCGTAGGGTAAAAGAGCAATATGTTCAGCAATTTGGCGTGAAATATCTGCTGTTGACAGTGAGTCTGATCTTTCTGTTGGCTGAAGCGAGACACCGACGGAGGAAAATATTTCGATAATTCGAGCTTCCATCTGCTTGACACGTCTCAAGGGTCCAAGTTGTTCAGTGTAAAATACTGGGTTCCCTATATTCACTGCATCAGCCTGGAACGTTCTCCATCGATTTTCTGCAAGAGATCCCAGTAAAGTTCCAGTAGAGTCTTGCAAATGCTGGATTCGTCGTGGTTGCTCGTGCGGGTTTTCATCATTTAGTTGTTTCTCGTAGTAGCCCCATTTTAACAACGCTAACAACACACCACACTGCCGTTCACCAGAGCTACTGCACACACCATCGCGGACTAATTGGACCAACTCTGTCATGCACGCGCTAGATAAAGGGACAAGAGCAGCGGCGAAACCAATCGCCTCAGCAAATACCACACGAGAAGACAGGTTCTCTCGTATCACGCGGTCCGCAGAATGGCTTACATCAATAGCAGATATAGAGTCGTCTCGGTTGACTGTCTCAACATTTAGGTAATCGATGTCGTCGGTAGACCACAACAGCTTCGTCCACTTTGGCAATTGTTCAGCAATGGCAGGCATGAGTAACTCTTCTTTCGACAAGCTGCACATTACCTTCTTCCATGCAGAAATTAAGCTTCGCTGAACAAAATCATCTCTCTCTAAAAGAATTTGAAGCAGCAGGTGAGGCAGAAACACTCGAGCAAAATTGACTGGACTTGAGTGTGAAGACGAAGATTCGCCCGAAAATATGGCTGCTACGCAGGTTGCGCTAGATTCTCGGACGGAGTGCGAATGATGGTGGAGCATCGGGACCGTGAACGCTAAATTCTGCCAGATTGCTGCCTGGACTTCAGTGTTGCTCTGCAAAAGTTCTGCAACTCGAGGGTGAGTATACCAGGCACTTAGTGCTTGGACTGTGGTTGCTGTAACCATACCAGCTCTTTCATGACGCTTCAGAGATCCCCACAACAGTTGAGCAGCGCTTACGATTTTCACACGTTCAACCCGATCCAAGAACACCACAAATTCTTTGAACATGTCCGTGGTCAGAACTAGCACATCCTCCTCTGAACCAGACTGAGAAAAAGCTGTCACAATATCGTCAAAAAAGAGAGGAACAAGCACTTGGGCGTGCTTACTGTGAGCTCGGACCAGATATTTCAGCCCTAACAGACCTCCGTGACAAGCCTGCCAAGTCGACCCACTGAACAACGTCTGGATGACTTTCAAATAGGCGACCAGCGTAACTTTACTAGAGAGACTGCCTAGCAAAATACCAAAAACCTGCGCGCAAACCTCGCGTACAGGGGAGACTGAGCCATCCGCTGAGTAGTCGACAAATTGATCCAGAGCTAATACACAGATGCATCGAATCAAACACTCGCCCAGCCATTTGTCAACCAAATTTTGCTTAATGGCCTCATCTGCCGCTGGTCGAACTGCTTCAACAGCGGCGGTGAAGTTCCCTGATAGGAGAATTTGTCGTAACGATAAGAGAGCGCCGTGACGGACCTCCCACTTGGAATCAAACATACTTTCGAACAGGTCGGAAACTAGGCCTGCAATAATTGTTGCTTTTGTTGGAGTTTCAGTCTCACTGACCCTCCCCACAGAACCATTTCCACCTTCAAATGTCATGACCACGTCCACGGCACTACCGTGATAATCAACTTTCAATCGCTTTTCATCGCTCCTCGATTCAACTGCGTCATGAACTGAGCGACGTTTCGATCGTGTAGAGATAGATAACATCTCACTTGCTTGCTTTCGGTTCGTAGCCGTAACAGGTTCCACTTCAGCGGTAGGTTTCGTTTCGCTAGCTTCAATATCGTCGGCAATTTCTTGTGCATCTACAATATATTCACGTAGCAATTTAGTGCACAACCAATAGAAAAATTGATATAATAACTACACATACGGTATCGGTTGAGTCGTGGGAGTAGCTGCTTCGTCAACGAATCCTCGCGTGTTTTCCAAATCGGTCCTCCCACTCCACTCAAGCGCGTCAAAAGCAGACGTCGTTGCCTCAGAGCATGAACTCGTCGTTCTTCCTCTGTGAGGTTTGTTGTGTATCGGTATTCCTGCCACATACAGCAAGCACCGTTTGTGAGCTTCTGCAGCGTCACCGTGGACTTACTCACCCACCCACCTCTCCTCCACTACGCAGTAGTGGCGCCCCCTCATGCACCACCTTATTGATGTCCACCGTCTGCAGATCGAGCGCTGCGTTCGAAGCTTCATGACCGCCAACTGCATACACAACAGTAACAACAACCGTCTCAGTCTCTTCACTGTGACTGTACCGTGTCCAGCCGATGGCACTAACGGGAGACCAAGGCGAAGACATCAGCGATGTTCTCCTTCTCATGCCGCAAGGAGCGCGCCACCACGTCGAGACACTTTGAGGCGGCTACACGGATCTCCCATTCGCTGTCCACGACCAGCGGCCGTAGCTGTTGCAAAATGGATGCGCAGAAGTCGGGAGAACGCGCGGCAACTTGACCCAACCTCTCGGCCGCATTCTCGCGGATCTGCGCACTGCTTCCGTCTGCGCCGCCAGCAAAAAGCACGCTTCATTAGATATAGAAGACATATGCGCAGCTATTGGCAATGACTACCACCGCGAACGGACAGCACATACCTCGCACAAGCAGGAAGAGGTTCTCAAGACGCGTGGCCTGCGCACTCATGGCTGTAGGGTTGCCTAGATGTCACTATCTCGTGATAGTGACGGGACCACGTACTTGGAGTCCAGCAACGATGGAGGAGGCCAAGCGCGTGCAGGAGCTCGAGCTCACATGGGTCGTGTACGATCCGACCGACCCGCTCGGGGTCGTGCTGGCGCTCTTCACACTCTCCCCAATGTGCGTCCATTACTCTGCATCATACTATCGAGTAAGAAATTGCTGATTCTGACCGTGGTGCACCCGCAGCTTTCTGGTGATCGTGTATGTCACTGTCGTCGCCTCGCAGCGAGACCTGGACAGCATCAGCATGCTGGTGGGACAGGTAAGGGGTAATGCACAATTATCGGAATATCTTGCGCTATTCAGTTGTGTTAAAAGCCTAGCATTGATGTATGCAGCTCGTGAGCGTTGTGCTTAATAAGGTGCTCAAGAAGTTCATTAACCAGCCGCGACCGGAAGGCGCGTTCATGAGCGGGCCGGGGATGCCGTCGGCGCACTCCCAGTTCATGGGCTTCTTTGCGGCCTATGTGGTGATCTACACGTGGAAGAGGTGGGCAGCTGGATTCTGATTTAATGCTTCAGTTGCAGAGATTGACAGGCTGCTTTCGTTGGTGTCGTGCATCAGGTTGAACTCGCGTCGGCGTCTAGAGCAGTGGTTCACGATTTTTAGCTCTATTATGTCCGCGGTGCTGACGTGCTACTCGCGCATCCGACTGAACTACCACTCGACAGACCAAGTGCTGATCGGTGCAGCCTTCGGTGTTGCTACTGGGGTTGTCTGGTACACCCTGGTCGTTGCAGTAAGTTGTCATCCCGCTGTCGTGCTAATGGCTGCAATCTTGGAAGTTGCTGATTCCCGTTTAATTGAATAGGTCTCTCCCTGGCTGTTCCCTCTAGTGGCCGAGTCTCGCCTTGCCAAGTTCTTCTACGTGCGTGACATCTCACACATCCCGGACCTGACTGTCTACCAACACGAGGTCTGCACCAAGGCTGCTGCGGCTTCTCCTAAAAAGAAGTCTCAGTAGTTACATGAAGCACACTCGGAAGGACGCACTTTAATTTCCCCCTCATTCCCGCTAAATGCAATTGACTCCTGTTCAATCTTACGAACTAACTTGCCACGAAGTCGTTATCAGGAAGCCACCTAGGCATCCAGTCCGGTCGCTTTGCTTTAACTACTAGGAAGTCGAACAGCAAGTTTATGCATCGCTCGCGGTCTGATTGACGGGTGTCCACGGGTTAAGTGCAGTATCCAATGACGGCCCAAACGTTCCACTGAAGTGTTACAGTAGTGCATGGACCATTCTTGGCCTGCAACATCACGCATTGACACTTGCTGGATGAGATGATGGCATTCCGCTTACAGCTACAGATTTCCCTACCTTATCCTACTTGAATTGGATGGCAGCACTTGCAATCCCAAACTATTCCACAATACTTGGGCCGTGGATTGGAAATGGGAGCAGTTGCTGTATAAATACTTTCAGTTCCTTCCGTCGCATGGTCTTCGAGTCAACAATATTTGGTCCGTCTCCGAATATTGTTCTGGGTTAAGAACCATTTGAGTCGCTTATTTGTTTCGTGCCGCAGTGGTATTTGTGCGGCCGCGATTGACCGGGGATGAAACACCTGAAGGTTAGCGTCCCGTCACTAACCCCACGCAATTATAGCAATTGAACATTGACTCTCTCTTCCTCACAAGTGCTGAAAACTCGAATCTGTAGCATCAAAAATCTCTCGCGCTGCAACACCTCTCGAATACAGGAACATCTTCGCAGATGCTCCTAGTTCGTGTCGAGGGTTCTCACGCTTCGTTACGCGGAGCCTCCAAGTTCTTGGTCGAGAGCGCTCTTCCTAGTTATCGATACAGCGACACGGCTGCAAATCACAACGAATCATCTGTTGTTACGGTACCTGAAGCAAAACGTGGCGCCACACATCACTCTCCCAGAGTTCGACCGCCCACGACACCATGACCACGGCATTGGAGACTAAGGGCAAGACGCTGAAGGCCTTCGAGCTCACATGGGTCATGTACGACCCAACGGATCGGCTCGGCGTCGTCATGGCGCTCTTCACGCTCTCTCCTGTGTACGGATCAGCTCGTGATCGCTGTGGCTGTCTGTCCGAGGCTAATTCGCGCGGTTTTTGTAGGTTTGTGACGCTCATGCACGTGACGCTCATCGCCTTTCAGCGCGACTTGGACAGCGTCAGTATGTTCCTTGGGCAGGTGAGACGGCATGCATTGACAATCGATTGTCATAGATTTTGTTTGATACTTTTTTTCAACACAGGTCGCAAGTGAAATAATCAACAAAATCCTCAAGACGACGATCAACCAGCAGCGACCAAACGGCGCACGTATGAGCGGCTCTGGAATGCCCTCGGCTCATTCGCAGTTTATCTCGTACTTCGCCTCCTACGCCGTCGCGTACACGTACTCGAGGTACGTGAGATGTTCACAACGGCTGTCATGATTCACCGGATGAGCTGAATCGAAGAGTGCCGTCCACGCAGACTGAACTCGTACCGCTACATGGAGCAGTGGCTTACGATCGCCAGCTGCATTTTCCTTGCGGTGTTTACCTGCTACTCTCGGGTGCGCTTGGGCTACCACACGAACGACCAAGTCGCGGTCGGCGCTCTAGTCGGAGCGATTGTCGGCTTCACCTGGCACGCGCTGATTTCGACGGTACGCCAGGATTGTTCGTCTGAGCTGCTCTCACTAATACTAATAGTATCAAGCTAACAATGCCGCAATGCTGCACTGTAGGTGTCTTCGTGGTTGTTCCCGCTCATTGCCAACTCTTGGCTCGCGCAATTCTTCTACCTGCGTGACATCTCTCACATCCCTGATCTCATCGTCTACCAGCACGAAGTCTGCTACTCGGATGCTGTTGCCGCCTCCCAAATCAAGTTCCTGTAAATCTTTGTTCAAATCAGAAACGCCAGCACTCTTAAAACGCTGATTTAGAGGTCTTTCATGTCAAGTCCCATTAAAAAAGCTAAAGCGCATGGGAAGCGCAACCTCTACACGAATAATCAAATAGCGGGCACTACGGTGTACCCCCTTTCATCGCTCCTCCAGCATGGTCGCCATTCTAGCTGGCCATCTGGGTGGACGGCAAACTTGAGGAATAGTCGACGTGTGACCGTTTAAAGTTCTCAGCCCACATTTTTTCGAACAGCTCTCGCTCGTGCTGCGGCTGCGGTGGACGAAGCTCCTTCGGCAGTTGCGCAGCTGGCCGGTAAGCCACGGGGTCCGTAGGCCTTGCATTCACCTTGCCCATGTAGCCGCCGAGGAAGTTGATCAGCTCAGTCGGCTCGTTCGATTCGTACATAAGCTCACGCATGAAGTTCTCGAGCGTGATGCACTTCTGGTGCAGATACGACGGCTCTAACCGGTTGAACCAGCGCGTCTCGATCCCTGCCCAAGCGTCTTGTGTCCGTGTGTACCGCTTCTCGTCCAGCGTCTTGACTAGCTCCCCGAATTCCGAGTACCGACGCCAGTCTGCATACAGCTCCTTGCCGAGCATGAGGGTAATTAAATACTGCGCGTGGCGATCGGCGCCCGAGCGTGCCTGCACGATGCGGAACTTGGGGATAGACACTGTCGCGGAGACCACCTTGCTGTTGCCCTCCGTGATGATTGTAAACGTCTTGTGCGCTGCTGTGATGCGCGTGTTGGTTTGTTCATCGCCCAGGACATGGACGTTGCCCACGTCGATGAGTCCCAGGTCGGCACTTAGCCGGCGACGCAGCGAGTGGATGGAGCCGTCGCCTCCCCAGCTCTCGCTGCTCGAGTCGATATCTGCGAACCAGCCCCACTCGGCGCTGCCCTCCTTACTCATAATGGAAGACGAGCGGATGCGTGACGGCGGACCACCTTCATCACCACCAACAACGCAACACAGACGTCCCAACGACAAGACAAATCACAACAGTCAGTTCTTTCGTCTGCAGACGTCAACTTCAAGCACAGCAGGCAGCAAGAATTCAAGTAAACGGCGGCTGTTTCCGTACCTCGAGGCGACGCAAAATGGGCGTGGGCACGCATCAGATCGGACTTCACCGTGCGCTGGTCGCATGTGTTCATGTAGGTGGCGATGACGTCCACAGCAGGTCGACCCCGCGGCGTGTTGGTCACCATCGTGGTGGACGGCACTGAGTACGAGAGCGATGTGGGAAACTTGTCCGCGTGTTCAGGCGACGAATTGGCCGTGTCGGACGTGGTATTGGACGCCAGTGAGATGCGGCGGCGCGCTGCCGAGTCGAAGCTGAACACGGCACTCACGCTCTCGCGACACTTGATGTAAGGCAGCGATTGCACCGTGATCCTCTGTGGGCCGTCCTCTGCGGTGCGGAAGTCATCTGCACTCTCCGCCGCGTCACCGTCGCTAGCGCTCTCGCCGCGCTGGCGGAGGCTCTCCCTGGCGGCCTCTAGCACATCCGGGTCGGTCATCATGTCGCTGGAGAGGTTCAGTAGGAGCGCGATATGTTCACGCACGTCCTCGGGGGCACCGGGCGCGTGGAAGCTAAGTACTCTTCTGCTCGCGTACGGGGCCACCGGCTGCGGCCGCGTCTGGAGACAGAAGAAGGCCTGGCCAATGATGCTGCTCAGTCGCTGCGTCTCGCTCGCTCTTTCTTGGCGGCGCGGCAGGCAAAACTGTGGGCCCGAGCCGAGAAGAGAAGAGTTGTCGGTGCTGACGGTGAACGCCGACGCACTGCAAGTCAGCTGGAGACCAACGAAAATGCGTAGACTGGGCGCGAGAACGATGAGTGATCGGCGGGGTCGATGGTGAAACTGGCGCAAAGATAAAGGCAAACACGTGGCTGGGCACTGGCGGCGGCGTGGAGCTTGTGCTTGCTTAATATCGCTAGTCTCTATGAGATCTCTCGAACGGGGAGAGAGAGAGTATGGGGACAGACGTTGAAGAAGCGCAGTGGGAGGGAGTTTCGCCAAATCTTTTCGAAATGGGCACAGTAGACGGAGCGGACCTATTTTCGGACGGGCAACCGCCGAGATTGAAGAGTGAAGACTTTGCGTCATTGCATACATGTATTCAGGCTCCTTAAAGACAGCACAGGACTGCTCTGGCTCTGAGAAAAAGCCATCGCTCAATCGCCTCAGCGACATCTGAGCACATATGAAAATGTGAGTACATAGCCAAAGGATGATCTGCGACACAATGTCGTCCGCATGAAGGCCCTTCAGGTAAGGGCACCTAGATCGAGCGACGATAAACAGCCTCAGTAAAATTGCCGTGTATTTTACAATATTTACCATCCGGTAATGCAGCATTTGGGATTCCCAAAACCTAAGGAGCGCACGTGTAGGCTATGTTTTGTAATTGCAGCTTAGGTAGGGGGGAAAATTCGCCACCAAGTGTCCAGGCCTATGGAGAATGCATTTGAAGTTCTGTATACTACGCATTATGGAGTCAATTTATACTGCTTGTTAGGAGATCGTGCTAGAACTTGTTAGGGCACCAATAATAAGCTCATACGTACTTACTTAGAATTGTACTTCGACGATTAAATCGTTTCATGTAGAACAAGCAACTGCATTGAGTTGTATGATATAGTACCCATTAATTGGATAGCGGAAAGTGCTGCAAAAACGTACATAAGAACACTTACTGTCTCCTCTGCAGCGGCGGCACTTGCCTCTTTCATATGCGCAAGGAAGATGCTTGCCAATCGATCGAAAGGCATGGTTTCTTCACCACTTTTACTTAGACGACGTTTGCCTCAAAGCGAACGCAAAATGAGGCGACCTAGCCGCCTCATTTGAAAATAGGATTTTCACCCATCATGACAGGGATAGGGGATTGGCAAGTTGAAGTCGAACCTGTAATGTAGCCACCTTCCTCTGAAGCAGTGCTCAGTTGCGATTTACAAAACTAAAATTGCATTCGCGGCGGCGCTCGGCATCGGTGGCGCCATAGGCCATTTTCCCGTCGTGACTGGCAGCTTTGCGGATGGCAAACGCGCGCAAATGGCAGCGCTGTTGCACTCGCAGAATTCAATCATATGCGGCAGCGCTGCCACACTTCGACGTTAGGTACTGGCGACGTGAAAACAGCCTGATTTATCATCGGCTAAAAGCTGTGTGGCGGCGCCTGAACCAGTAAATGCAAGTGTTTATATTGTCGTCAGGCGAGCATGTCGCAAGGCGGACCATCGCTCGAGACATTGGTGGTCAGATTGGCCTTGATGATCGGAGCCGCTGCGCGGGGTGAAGAACGGCTGCGAGAAGCGATGTGTAGAGCCATCGACGCTAATAATTCGACGGCCCTGCGCGACGGCGGCTAAGTCGGTGGGCATGGATTGTAGTAAGCAGCCCGTGCAGTAGCGGCGGCGCGGCTGGACAACCACGTGCCTTTGACCCGAGCATTACACTTTTCATCATGGGATGGCACGCACCCTTCCAGTGCGCTTTGGGCAGTAGCATACATTGTGTCGGTGTTTATTCCGACGTCCCGATGATGCAGACTCGATTCGCGGAACCAGCGGCAATACTGTATTTGCTACTACGTAGTTCAGTGTTCATGCATAATAGCGCCGGCAGGTCGATGCTGTACCATTATTGTCCATGGGGACGCCTCTCTTCTGAGACGCTGCTTGACGCCATCGGTGGATAGTCCACCCGTCGGCGTCATTGAAACAAGAGACTTCCGATGGTACAATCTGCCTGTTCCCCGTCTTGCTGTGACTCGTCCGCTCGTTACGTAGATAAAATAAAGACAACCTTATCGATCATGGTATAACACGCTTCGGCCCGAGCACTGTTCACCGTGTCGGTCATAGGCTTGAAGCGTCAGTTGCCGAAGGCTGAAGGCGACGATACGATATCTTCAGTCACGTTGGCGATCCGCCAGCATATATCGCCAAAATATCGACAGGATCCGATGTGCAAGAGACACGCGCCGATTCGTGACGGAACCGGAGCATACATCAAAGCGTGTTGATATAGAAATGACAAAATAAGTATATAAAGCAGGGAAGCACGCACTCAGTTTCTTGACAGCCGGCGGCGACCATGCTGGTGGTCAAAGGGAGCTATTAGCGGCGCCGAAATGCATGTCACGTATTATAGTGATGGATGCGCGCCAATACGCCTTGGTTTCGTCTATTTGGCTGGCTGACTGCGCCGCACTCCCTTCGAGTCAAAGCGATGGCGGTCCCGATGATAGGTGCGAAGGCGACGTGCGTCGACGCAATATAAATCGCCCGGTGGGATTACATACTGTAATGCTGCATACATGTACAGTACCTTGCAAAGCACGGTATGCCCGTCGAAATATTATACCGCAAATTGGATCTCCTAAGGACATATGTATAAATAAATCAAAATTCAATGACATCTGCTACACGGTACTCGAATTCGAACCAACTGGCCATCTCGCTGTCTGCCAATCGAAAAACAGACAACAAAAAATCGCACGTGAAGGCGACGGACTTCAATCATCCTGCTGCACGCGCACGCGCCGGCACTCACATTGCAAGCAGATACGCGCTCAAGCGGTCTCCTGTCGCCCTGCTCTCGGCGGTCATTTCGATTCCTGCCCACACGTTCGCGTCGTAGCTGCTAGCGAGGTTGCTGCACCCGTCACTGGATGCAGCCCTATTTACAACCACAGACCGTCTCATTTCGCTCCCCACAGCATCCCCCGCGTCTCGATATGGTGGGCGGAAAGACGGCGTACTACAGCTCGCCGGGCGGCTCGGGGCGCAAACACCACGACTCCGCAGGTACCTACTCGGAGACGGAGAGCGAGCCCGAGCCGCTCCCGTTCTGTTCATGCGACGCGGATTATTTCGTGCGCTGTGAGTACCATCGCGGCGAGCACCATGGCCTGAGCTTCGAGCTCTCGCACGACTTCGTGGATCTCAAACACCTGCTGCGCACCATTCAGGAGCAGGAGGTGCGTCGCTACGTGTACCAGGGCACGCAGGTGGGCAAGGTCATCGAGTTCCTCACGCTGCGCCACTTCCAGATGAACGAGATCCAGCTCAACTCGCTCACGCGCCTCATCCGCGACAAGATGGCGCACGTCCGGCAGATTCACCTCATTGATACGCTGGATGCCAACTTCGTCCACCAGCACCGTGTCGCCTTCCGCCGCTTCTGCACGGCCATCTTCGCCGTGCACCCCGTGATTAAGTACAACTCTATGGCTGCCGAGCTGCCCGAGGAGCAGCGTGGGCTCGTGAAGGAGATCGCCATTCGTGAATGCCCCATGGACAATACATTTTTTGCCAGTATTGGCTCCGCGATGCACTACTCGAACACCGTTCAGAACATCGATTTGCAGGAGCTTATGGACCCAACTCAAGTTAAGGAGGAGGAATTGCATCTGTGCTGGGGATGGCTGGTTTACGGACTATTCCACCCCAACTCGACGGCCCGAATTGAGAAGCTCGACCTGTCGCGCAACATGATGCGCATGAAGGACATTCGCGTCGTCGAAGGCATCATGGCAGGTGGCCATCCGGCGCTAATTCTACTGATTCCGGAATATGCGGCCGCTCTGCAGCGCTACAGCAAGAGCAACCGCGACAAGATCCTGCGCGAGGATGTGAAGCGCGCGCTGTTAAAGGGTATTCCGCATCGCCGTGTGTTTGCTCTCATCAAAAAGGGCACCACCGTGCGTCCGCTGCCGACGTCAAAGCTTTCGCAGAACGAAGTGTACAGCGACCTCCTCGTCGAGAAAGAGCTGCTAGAGGTGTTCTGCATTTTGCGTAAGTGGTTGTGTGTTGTCGTTCCTGGTTTCGGTCTCGGGTGGGTGCCGCGCCAGAGTGCTGTTGAGATGACTGAGATCGGCATGTCGCCGCGGATTTGCTCGCCGGCAACCCTCATGCGCTCGGTCTCATTCTGGAACATGATTGAGGCCCCAGACGCCGAGGGCATGGTAGTGCCGCTGATCACGCTCTTATTCCAGATGACGGGCATCAGTGATCGTCTGGAGGACATTAACCTGAGCGAGAACCACATTGGCAGCCCGGACCAGTTTGGCATACCGGCCACGGAGATCCTGCATCGGATTATCTATTTCTCGCCCTATTTAACGACGTTGAACCTGTCGGACTGCCAGCTGACGAATATCACCCCGCTGCTGGAGGCGTACAAGAAGGGCCGCTGCCGCATCCGGAGTCTTAACCTGGACTCGAACATGCTCGGCTTCCGTGGTGCGTTCGACCTTGCCATGCTGCTAATCAGCGACAGCCAGTCTCCGATGGGCTCCTGGCTCACGGACCTAAGCCTGCTCTTTAACGACATCGACGCCATAGGTACGCGTGCCCTGCTCGAGGCCCTGCAGTACAACGTACATCTGGAGCATTTGGCGATCGAGTATGGCAATGAGTTTCCTCCAGAGCTCGGCGACTTTGAGTTTACCGGCGACTGCGCCACGTGGCATGAGAATTACCTGTTTGAACGCCTGGCGGTACTACGTGTGTTTGAGCGGTTCTCGCTGGGCGAGCCGTTAGACGAGAATGTGATGCATCTCGTGTGGGAGTTCCTGGGCTTTGACGAGTCGTGATCGGACTAGCCGATCGAATTGTATCTGAAACCTCTAGCGCCAGTGATCTCCGCCAAGCCCGCTGGGGAAGCCGAGGGAGGCGTCGACAATGCCAGCTTCCCGGCATGTATGTATATAAGGCGCGTTCTCCTAGGTAGATGGAAAATCACTCGGAGCTTTAACTTACTAATGCACGTTGTTGAAAGTGTCCTTATTGCACCGTCGAAATGAATTCGTCAAAGGAGACGTTTGACAAAAAAGCTTCATCATCAAGCGACGCGGGATCGTCTTTCTTGCAGCGACTTGCAGAAGAGCTCCACTGCTACGAGCTGGGTCTGTGCCGAAGCGTTCTACAATGCTAGCAAACTTCTTGAATATCTGGCGCAATACTTTAATTGAAATTAATTTAGCAGCATAATGTGCACAATTTGCTAATTGTGTTTTAACACAATCATCTCCCTGTTAAGTACGAGGCTGTGGCGAATTCAACAGTGCAAGAACGACGTAGCAAAGTGCGACATCATGGAGCTCCGTACGCAGTATCTGCTGCTGCTCTTCGTGTTCGGCGTGATCGCTAAGGGCATGATGAAGGTGCGTGGAGGCATTCATACCCCTGACGAATAAACTGCTCCATATCTCACGCTGACCTGTATGTTTCAGTCTGCCTTCGGGTCGAACCTGTCCATCCTGCTGCTCGTCTGTGTGAGCATCTACTACTGGCGCACCAAGCAGCAAGAGAAGTGCGTATACGATGACATCGCACGCCAGCAGGCCGAAGCGGCAGCCAAGCTGGATGCACTGCACGGCGTTGGTGACGGGAAGGTCACTGAGCTCAGCATGGCGATGCGCAGGACGTCCTTCAAGCTCAGCGAGTCCGACACGGCCGTCATCACGTACGTCTGCAGCGATCGGAAGAGTCTGATCGCTACACTTTGCTATGGTGGTTTCCATTCAATAATGTTTATGGTGGTGTGATTTCCTGCAGCGACCGCATCCGCCAGTACTCGAGCAAGCTGGGCGGGTCCCGGAAAGACCGCCAGAAGTTCTTGCGGAGGAACTCGAAGACCAAGACGGTGGATACAATTGATATCAACGACCCAGTGCAGGTAGCAGCTGCAGAGGATGCGAAGAAGCTGCCAGCGATCGAATCCAAGCCGGAGACCGACAAGAGCGGCAAGGGCAAAAAGAAGAAAGCACGGATCGAGTCGATCGTGGAGGAGGCCGTAGACGCCACAATGTAAAATTGCAAATTGCAGTAAGCTTTAGTTCTCGGCGAGTCTCTATTGATCTAGAGCATGAATTCGTGGTCTATTACTCGGGTAGTGCGAATTGGCTGTAGAAGTACAGGAATGGCGCGACAAATAAGAAACTATCCATGCGGTCGAGGCAGCCACCATGACCGGGGAAGAAAGTGCCTGAGTCCTTCACGCCGGCGACTCGCTTCACATACGACTCGACCAGGTCCCCCACGATGCACAAGACGCCAAGCACTATTCCGAGCACTAGTTGGTGCACGAAAGGCACCACATTAAGCGGGGGCAGCAGCTCGTGTGTCCAAGGCAACACATTAGACAAAGACGGGAGGGCAAACGTTATCAGCACCGTGGCGACGCTCGAGATGACGCCTGCGATCGCTCCTACGAGGGTCTTGCCAGGACTAACGACTGGCGCCAGTTTGGCGTGGCCCATGAAGGAACCCGCAACCAGCGCACCGCTGTCGCAGACCCAGGCGCAGTTCAGCCCGAGGATCTGCAGCCCAAATCCGTACTTGCTCGAGCTGTACCGCAGCAAAATGGCGTGACTAAAGCCGTTCACGATGTACAGCAATCCAAACAAATCCAGCAGTAACTTCATCAGCGCTGTATCACCACAAGCTCCATTAGTGTCCATACGGTAAGTTGCCCGACATTACTTGCTCTACCTGTCTGGTTTATCGTCTTGGTGGTCGCAATGTGGAAGGCGAAGATCGCCAATGTCGCTCCGATACTCAAGGCGTCTGAAAAGTGGTAGCCGAACGATATACTAACCTCTTTAGCCTCCAATCCAACGCATACCAATAGCAACAGCAAAACTTTTTTATAGTCCACCCACCATGGATGAGCTTGACTCCGGTCCACGCACCCATACACAGCACTGCACCTGACGCAACCACTAGCAGCCGATGCGCCAGCTTCTCCGTCGCCGTCTTGGGCTGCGGCACAATCTGCGGGCAGATGGTGGCAGTGAACTCCACGATCGACAGGCAACAGAGCATCGTGGCTAACAGTAGCATTCCCACGTCCGAGCTCAACAGCCACAGCGCCGCCGGTATTCCAACGAGCCCTGTCAGCACGCGCCGCCCCCAAGCGATCGCCATCTCGTGCGTACGATCAGAAATAACAGGTTTTGTCACTCGACCTGCACGAAAAAGCTGCATTTACCTTTCACGCTGCCGACATAATTCTTATTTGTTGCCGTCGACAAGAACTCTTACATACAAATACCAAGTGGAACCGTTTACCCACACTGGATTCTTTTTCATTCAAAGAAAGCACACACGTCCCGCGCAGCAGTTGATATGCGTCATGGCGTCTTGCGCAGTCTCGTGCTGCTGCTGGCGGTGATGACCGCCATCGCCTCCGCGCAGTCGTCGAGCGGCTCGACGTCCGCCTCCATCTTCGCGAACTCGACCACGTCCACGTCCAACTCTTCGTCTTCCTTGTCCAAGAGCCAATGCGAAATCTGTCGGGACGGTGGCGACTGCTCGAAGGCCTACAACGGAGCCACCGGCCAATTCTGCAACTCATGGCTGGACTCGTCCAGCAACCGCCGTCCGTGCTGCTGTTCCGCCAGCGAGGTCTGCTCCTCCGACACCAATTACGAGTGCAAGTGCCAGCACAAAAGCGACCGCCCTACCTATTACGAAGACGCCGAGGCCGATCCATACCCTACCTATTGGGTATGGATCGGCGTCTTCGTCGTCGGCGCGATGATCGGGGGCGGCATTCTAAAGGCCATGCGCAAGGGCCGCATGCAGCAGCGTCAGAGCGACTGCCCTCCCGAAGCCGGCGTAGCCTACGCACAGCACCCGGTGTACGCCCAAGGCGGCTACGCGCAACAGGGATACGCGCCGGGCACCTATGCGCAGCCTGTGTATGTCCAGCCAGGCTACGGTCCCAGAGGCTATCGTGACGACTACAGACGTGGTGGTCGTCGTGGAATGGGCACGGGCGGCGCTGTTGCAATGGGTGCTGCAGGAGGGCTTTTGGGTGGGCTCCTGATTGGTGACGCTCTCGGCGACATGGGCGGAGGTGAGGGCGGCGGTGGTGATTTCGGTGGTGGTGGTGATTTCGGTGGCGGTGAGTTTGGAGGAGACTTCTAGATGAACATCACGATCAGTGAACAAGTCTCCGGAGGATAATTGCAAGAAGAATGCATATTCACTTTGCTGTATTAATGTCCCAGTCGTATGCAGATGTACTGCTCAGCATTTCAGAATAGTATTCTGCTGTAGTACCTTTGCTCATCATTTTTGAATATTTCATTTTGGAACATAGCCACACATGCACCGTACACAATTGACACTTTTTGGGGGGGGTGGGGGGGCAGCATACATGTATATAGTATCGATTATAGCCTGGCTCTGTTCATCTATGTTAGATTTTATATGTTAAAGGGTTCTAGAGCTCGTTTATATGGTTGAATATGACTACTTATCCGACCTTACCTTTTTTTGTATTAGAACAGTTGCTCATATACGGCCAATCGTCGAACAACCAATCAGATGATGTTTATCGAAACGTTTTAACCAATCCTTTTGGGTAGGGTTAGGTAGGTCATCTACGCCAGCCATTTCGACGTATTGGGTCGGATGGGCAAAGACAAATATGTGTATCATCTTCCAAATTCCAAGTTATGAGCGAATCACTTGCATATTTGCAGCCTTTCCGACCAATCCATCCAGTATGGGCTAAGACGAGCTAAGCCTGATAACACGACGCGGTCAAAGGAAACGGCCGTCAAGGTTTTCAAAATATGTAGAGTTTGAATATGTTAAGCTGCAGGCGGGGCATGGTGTGTCAGAGGAAGATGTACGACTCTCCGAACTTAGCTGTGGTTCTCCGAGCCCCTAATGTTTCCGCAGAGGCTTAAATCCCTCTAGTTATATCACTAGAGACTCTAAGAGTCGGTATTCCTAAGCCTAGGACGATACTCTCTCTGATGCTAAAACTGAACTGTTGTTTGTTTGCTTATCTGCGGCAAAGCCGCCTGTGGTGTAAATGTATGACTCTAACTATCTACCATAGTTTAATCTAGTCAAATGCATTTCAAAGTGCCCTGTGGCCGCGTACTGAAATCCTGTTAATCCAAGTGGTACCAAGTACCACTTACTGCAAGGTGAGACGTAGCCTACACTTCATATTTGTAAGGATGTGGTTTGCAATTACGACACATTTACATCGGTTACGTATGGGTAAAACCTTTGGTCCCGACACAATCGATATACGCACAGTCTGGTGCAGACGTAAAGTTTCTATCGTCCAAGGCAAAGGTCACGGGTTCGAGTCCCATCGATAACACATTTTATTTTGCATAAATTGCACATAAGGAGGCGCCGCGCGACACCACGACATCTTCCAAGGATCACGTATGTGAACTACACTCATGGTACACGCAATCATTATCATGATGACGAAACCAGAGAATGTCCCAGAGTCTCCAGCCAATCAGATAGTCAATAGAGTGTGACGTGTAGGTTTGCATGTGATGTAGAGGAATGGTTGGTCACCGTGCGGAGAATATCCAGCGTGGCACAAAGGACACACAAGAGCCTCCATGGCGGCTTAGATATAGCGCTAGCGAACTGAGGACCGCCCAAAATGAATCACTTTCAAAATTCCTTCCTACTCGGCAACTCCTTCTCCTTTTCCTCCGCCCCACATCATTACAATATTACCTTCGTGTAACCCCGTTACATAAGCACTGCATTGAGCAGGACACTACGCGTAAATGTTTTGTGGCCGTTTTGAATAAGTTTAGTCTGTATCTTGCATTTAACGAGGGTAAGAACGGCAAGTCACTTGCCCGGAATACCGCAATGCAATAATACCGACAGAGTAAGATGTGGCTGTTCGAGCTCTTCCTTGTGCAACGACATATTGTCGAAGCAAAGCTACTTAGTATAGGAAAGACACTGGACAGCTTCTTTATGAAGCGAGACGGATAGGTAGTCAACAAAGCACCACCATGCTCAAAGAGTGATCTAAAAAAGATGATGCCGTATTTGCATCAGAATGCATGTTCCTCTAATGACTAATAAGACGCAGCGTTGTTGTGTATGCGGTGGTACCTGTTCGGGCGAGCTTCGGATTTGTCGCTCCTCCGCATGCAGAACCTCCTTATCGACGCAGCGAGCTTGTTCTTCGTCCGCTTTGTTCGCATAAAGTCGTTTGAATAACAGGTTCTGTCGCTGTTTCCTGATGCCGACTTCATCACATGCCCCTGCACGCGATTGCTTAGCGCTCATCGCGCAAACAGCGCCGTGCGTCGCCTTATTGAAAAATTCCCCGAGATCCCGGTCAAAGCTACTGTAACGTTGGCGCCTTCGACGCCGCTGCTGGAAGTTTTGAATCGCCCCGAAGAGTTTGCTGCGCTTGAGGCCGCCGCTGCTCCTGTCTCTATCGATACGACGCCGACGATATACTTACACATCAATCATCTCCTTGAAGCGTTGCCGGTGTCCAAGCCTCACTTACGTCGCACTCGTTCCGCCGTGGTGGTGCGCAGCACGTCAATGGATGTGATCGACTCACAGAGCGCTGGATCTACGACCGGAGGGGCCTGGAACATGAGTACGACAAAAGGGTTTCAATTACATTTTCAACACAAGTCGAGAAGATCACATGATTTGTAAGTCACTCAGCGGGCACGCCACGACGGCCGAGGTCAAGCCTCATAACTTGAAGCCGTTTGATGCTGAAACGCACGAGAAGATCACCGCTATCCAGCGCTCGCTGTTCGTGACCTGTTACACGATGGGAAGCTCCAAGTACAACCTCAGTCAGCAAGCAACCGACGTCCTCACAGCCTATCTCATCTTGCACTACCCAGCAAGAAGAAGGTCTAGTCGGATGGGCCTGCCGTTAAGCGCTTGGAGTCGGCTGCCATGAATTTAGGAGCATCTGTGTGTGATATTCTAGCATCGTTTCACCTTGATAGGTGTGGAAATGCAAGCACTAAGCCAAGCCAAGAGCACGAAAATCACGAACAAACAGTCCACCGCACAAACATCCAAGTAACGAGAGCAAGATTGTCGACCATCAGCGCAGTGTAATTGACCATTTACTAGAGCACACAAGGTCAAGATGTGCGCCTGGATAACCTAGAAGCTAAGCTGAAAGGAAAGACAGCACAAGATTAGCAACACAAGCGTCAGCAAGAACCAAGCCAAGATCTAGACAAGCCCAAACGCAGACAAAAATCGGATGCCAAACAGCGTATCGCCTTCATGAAGCTCTTCTTGGACAGTGGGTTCACGCTCGACTCGAATGCACCGGACTACCGTGACCGCGTCCTATAATTGGGCCAGCGAGGGGAGGAAGCCATTCTTGCGTTTCTGTCAGCGCGCAAGATCAGCTCGCGCAGCTCCGGCGCAGTTCTCATGGACTTGCGCATCATCCACCGCACTGGCAACCTGAACGCGAAGATCGTGCGGCACCAACGTCTGTTGCCTACCGCTGCCATCGCTGACCCTGCTCCTGGATATATTGTACACGCAGGATGCGCTAGAGGTACTTAGTCAGTAAGGCATAATTAATTCATGTGTGAACCCCACACCTTCTCCAGCATCAGCACAGCAGGCGCAGCAAAGGCAGTGGCAGCGCGAAACGGCTGTAGAAATCGCAGGACCGGTATCAGCAGCAAGAGCGGTAGCAGCCGCCGCGCGACACGACACCGCATCCCTACCCATCTTGATAAAATAGTGACGGCCCAAATTGAGCAGTCATCTCCAGGCCCTAGCCCAGCGCTCGTCCTATTGAGTTCGTGCTCACAAGCGGAGTTGCGTTCGAGTTGTGCGACTGCCAGCCACTAAATGGACGCGTGTCCTATAAACCTATGTATCGAGGTTTGATAGGGGAATAATTGGCCAATAAGGAGATGCAGACGTAGGTGGCTGAATTGCTACGCCTAATAGTGGACCCCTCCACGGAAATTTGGGGCATATTTTTGATTTGACCGTCTCGAGCGCACATGCCTCAGGCTAATTTGCATGGTTTTAATTAGCTGCGTTTTTGAAGCCCACAGGCCGTTTCAGACGATTTCCTTCACCCTATAAACTTTGGCTAAAATAGGCTTTCTACTTTCCTTTCGCAACTTATGATGACTCCCGTAACCTTAAGCAGTATGGCAGTCTGTACGTCGGACCTTCCTAGCATTGTTATGGGTACAGGTCGGAGAGGTCCGTTAGTCGGATATTATATGGTATGGATATGAAAATGTGTGGGCGGGTATGTGAGCTCTATTTGAATAGAAAGTAGAACGAAACATGTACATTCATTAGATATATTACTGCATGTTTTATTGGAGCCGGCGCGACATCACTGATGTCACATCAGAAAACCGCTTCGAAGAGCGGTGACACAAGGAGTAGAAATCGGAACGACATAGATTATCTTTAATATGAAACAACTTAACGTTGCCCCTATTCGTGCGCGTTTTCCTCCTCTTCGTTGCCTTCGTCTGTGTCGTCTTCCTTGCGCTTACGCTTGCGAGAACGTGCTAAAATACGAGAAAAGGCAGATTGCGCCGTAATTCTCGTTCTGCAACGCATAAGTGTGGAATGCACAAAACGCTGTTGTCGTGCTGTCGTTCACCTCAGTGAGACATCAAACATGATAGTGCACAAAAATCAACGGACATGGTGTCACTCAGACCAGCTCCAATGAAATGGCGCCTTTCCAACCATTTAGTACGAATCGAAACATTTAAATATTGTTCTTGCGGCAAAATAGCATGTACATTGCTGCTCTTGTACCACTACTCCACACCAACATAAAACTGGATTCATAACAAAAAAATCAACATTTCCGAACACGAACAAGCTTACCTGAGAAGTCTAACGCAATGGCAAAACAGTTCGATTGGAGAGAATTAGCTACTGCTCAGCCGGAAAGTGCGGTTGCTAGCAAAGCTGGATAACTGAAGACACACAAAACGACGAAGTGCCGATCAATGAGATGCGTCGTCTGCACCGACATGTACCCTCATGTCATGAGGTACCAACTTTTGCGTGCAAGTCGTCCGTGTGCGC
Organism: Phytophthora sp. 'mugwort'; assembly: GCA_033558025.1. NCBI lineage: Eukaryota > Oomycota > Peronosporomycetes > Peronosporales > Peronosporaceae > Phytophthora > Phytophthora sp. 'mugwort'. Next base: position 4,591,402 of record JAUCEF010000017.1, on the reverse strand, counting down.
TCGTGCAATGACCTGCATGGATACCCACGGCGTGGAAAACTGATCACGTGCCTCAAAACACCAGATCGCCTCGCTCTTTGAGCACGGCAGACATGTGACGATCGTTTCCTCGTCGAAACGATCTGCCATGTCCGCTCGTCAAAAAGGGCGTATTGCAAGTCTCTAGCGGAATAGAGATTTAAGCCAAAACGGATTCAGAGACTACTACGGGATCAATTTGATTTATCCCCGGAGGAGACACCCGAGTTGAAAGCTGTGCAATACTGGTCAACCACCATACACGTAAGAATCTGGGTAACAACGGTGTGTACGACGGCATTGCCGCATTTGTTCGGCATCACATATTCACGGGGTATGAAGAGGGGTCGACGCCGTTCACAATTACGTGACACTTAATGATCACGGAAGGCCTTACATTGGTGATGGCAGCGACACGGATACATTCTTTGTCGGCGTACCTTCGAAACAGTTACTCAAAAGACTCGATCGACCGTCAGATTCATTTGTCCTTCATATGGACTCAACATTCATGCTCTCGCAACTAGAGTATCCCGTGTTTGTCGTTGTAATCTCGGATAGATCCGGAAGCTTTCATTTTTTGTGGTATCTCGTCCACTGACAAACTTCTACGCTGTGGCGTTGGCATCACTTCGTCGGGTCTACACAGCTGTAATGGTAAAGCAGTTGCGGGTCACATTTGTCAAAGGTGATGCATAAAGGATGGTTGTATCTTTGGTGTATGGGTGCGATCCGAGCTAAAAATGCTTCATGTGCTTCTTCAACGTTCTCCAGAATGTTCATAAGAAGTTACCTCAGAGTGCGCCACCAATATTTTGCAGAACATTTACTGCATCACTTCAGCATCGCCGAAGATGAATTTTGCTACCATCGCGACATGGCCCTCATCAACTGGAAAACGGATCCGCGCATGCAAGCGTTTCCAAACTATTCGAGGGACAATGGCTGAAAGGGCGGTACAAGCACTGGCAGATTTACCGCAACTACGGACAACCCCGTAGAGCAGTACAACAAGGTGATCAAGAGCGACTACACTCTGAATTCGCGCACGAAGCTAGGTATTCTCTTATGACTGCTACATGACTGTTGCTGGGACGAGGGCGCAAATCTGCACTCTTTCCTGCAACAATTAAACCAACCGAGAAGCTAATCCGGAGCGCTACCCAAATGATGCGTGATGGCAAACTCGTCGAGGTCGAGCATTTAACTACGGCACCTTCCTGTCTGGCCGAGCTGCAGCGCCGCTTAGGCCCACGAACTGCCGCTATCGCAATGCATACAGTATATGGACGCAGGACCCAAATGTTTGGTGGTACTTGCACGGATACCACCGAAGCGCAATGTCAACTTCCCAGCTGCCTGGAGGTTTATGTAGAACCTCAATGCTCGCATAATTCTCCCCATTTTGCCTGCGATGGCCTAGTATTCTTCGGACCGTTGTCGTAACTCAACGGACAGCGGCAAGCGTATGATGGCAAACAGGAGAATAACTCGAGTAAAACGGACGAGTGGATGACCTATTCTAGCAGGCTCCGGCACTATCGGATCAGAGTATATCGAACGGTGGACTGTAAACGGTAACGGTAAGGGATATAGCGTGATATTTTACCGTAGCATGGTTTTCTATTCCCACCGCCGCACTACAAACGCTAAACGGGAAATTTACACCGGTAAAATGTGCCGTTCACTCGGCAAAAACTGTCAAACTTGCCGTGCGGACGCCAAAGGGCCGTCAAATAAAACTTACTGTGCTCATCTGACACTTAGAGCCCCGCTGCGCTCAAGAGCCCCGCTGCCACTCAGAGACCGCTACTCAGAGACCCGCTGCTATTCAGAGACCCGCTGCTATTCAGAGACCCGCTGCTATTCAGAGACCCGCTGCTATTCAGAGACCCGCTGCCATTCAGAGCCTCGCTGCGCTGAAGAGCCCAACTGTCACTCAACGACCCACTACGCTGAAGAGCCCCCCTGCCACCCCGAGCCCCGCTGCCATTCGAAACCACCGGCGGAACAACCGCGTTATACACCGGATCATCCGCCAAGTAGTCGAGAAATAGGCGTCAATGTCCCGCTTGGTGTTTGGGCTGCGACCCGGGCGGGAGCCACCGCGCGACCGTGACCTCTCCATGAACTCTAACCTTGTGCACGCGTTGACAGCAGTAAGTGCTGCCATGTTCGCAGCATCTTCGTCTTAAGCTTTGGCGTAGATCGCCAGAAGACTCTTCATTCACCTTCTCCAATCCATTGTAGCGCCCATTAGGTGCCGGAGGGGGATTTTCTGTTTGGCGTGTATAGATAACGGTGCCGGTGGGAGAAATTATACCGTGGTGGGAAATATTGGTAGAGTGTTCGTAAATTACACCGCATGTGCCCCCATTTTTGTTTTACCGTTTACCGTTTACAGTGCACCGTTGGAGATGCACTCAATGGAAAACTTTAAAAGCGTCCACCCATCTTCAATAGAGAGAGTTATGACACAATATATAGCGCATTGAGTTCATCTCGTTTCCCGCTTTCGAATCCGCGGTGATACATACGAGTGACTTGAATGTTTCTTTTTCGTCCCCCATCGTCGATACTGGGATTTTGGTAACTGGCCATATATAATTGAGCTCATCAAGTTGCCCGCTTTCGATCGATTATACGGATATTGAACAGTGTTCTTAAAACAAACTGAGACAAGTACTTGTTAGCGTTACCTTCCTGTCAGCTAGAGTCACGTGCAATGTTGACTTTTACTTACTACCTAAACGTCATCGATGTAGTCATTCCGACGCAGTATACCGCGGGGTTCCAAAGAAGTGATGGTTGTCTTCTAGAATAAGCGGTATCCAGGCCCCGAGGAAACTCGAATTTGCCCAGAGCAAATAAGCAGCGACCGCAGCACTTCGGCGATTTCTTTGGGCCTCGGAGATTCAAGCTCCGGCGAGAGCTTGGTTTGGTTTCTCCTCAGGGAGTTCAAACTCTGGCTTAGAGCTGGCCACCCGACCAACGCAAGCTATCACATCACTGATGCGGGTACCCACAGCTGCAAATGCTTCCTCACTCGTTTTAGCGCCGTCTTCTGAGCGCCCATAGAGAATAGCATGTTGAACGGTGGACACAGCAGCGCTTACATGGGAGGTGATGTCTCCATTGTTGTCAGCCGAGCCCAACCGGATAAGTTCCTCCGGTGTAACTACTTTGTAATACTTCGGGGAGCCTTGCGGAGACGTCTTGGAGAGTTGAAATTCTTCCTCGCTTATAAACTGCTGCAAATGTGAATCCGCTTGAGATGAAGCACTAACGGCAGCACTTATTAAAAAATGAGTTGATTCGCACATGAGACTCGTTTCCGTCTAGATGCTATAGAGAACGCTCTTGTGTTTGCTTGAAGCGCTCATCAATAAATCCGTATGTCCCTACGGAGGACGCTGTTTCTGGGCACTGCTCCATACGAATGCTACGCGCATACTCTGCCAGACTAAGCCAAGCTTTTCGATGACGTACGCCTCCACGACCGCGTAACCAATTGCTTTCCTTCTTCAACCGGGCTCCGTCCGACAGTTTTTCTCTTCGTGTAGCCCTGTGCGTAAAGATTACCAAACTGCTCCACAAACTGCCAAACTGCGTCGGGCACCCGCATCCTTATTGTCGCGGTTATTGTCTACTTCAAAAATGGTGGACAACAGTTGTACACGTGGCGGAATGTGGTTGCCTATTTAGCAAATGTATGGACAGCATCTGGGTGCAGAATTACGCCATATCCGGTTAATTGTGCCAAATCGGAGTAATTATGCCATATTGATTGATTGGCTAGAAAACACAATAATATCCTAAATGTAAGCACTGAATATACCATGGCGTAAATATTGGTTATTCAATTTGTCACGAGTTACGTAACCTTACTCAAGCGCTTGTCCGACTCACTAGCGCAGTTGAACCACAGCTTGTCGCCGTAGCTGATGGTAAACGAGTTTCCCCCTACATAAAAAGAAATCTTTGCCTCGATGGAAACCCTTTTCCGCGGCGCCTAGTTTGCAACTGCAACGCATACTCGCTGAAAACCTCCTCGTCTTTATCGTAGCCGTGGGTGGTGAGTAAACCAGTGTACTCACCAATCATACACCCAACGGGGACGTACTCAGTACGCGAACTCCATCGCCGAACTTAGTTACCACTATCTCTAGCTCGCGCAGCTCATATGAGCTGTTTGAACATCGCCCATTGCACGAGCAGTTAGCTGGTGTACAGTGTACAATATCTTCGGCATTGCTACACACGCCGCGGGAGCAGTCTCCCGCGCAATTGCACGAATCCAGGTTGCCGTAGTCAGGAAATCATAGGTGCTGGGGATTTTCGCGCTCGTGATTTTGCGCGATCCGTCCGGCCAGTAGTTTTTAAAGGAGTCCATCAGGAGTCCTCTTTCCGCTGGTGGTGAAGCCACGTTCGTAGTGGTAAGCGAAGCATCCGCTTCAAATTCACTATCAGAACCTGTCGTATCGCTGACCTCCATTGATGAATACATGCTCTTGATGGCTTTCATGAAGCCGTTCAGATCGATTGAATCTGATAATTGGCTACTGAGCTGCGACAGGCTTTCGTAAGTGCTTGGCAGCGCGCCTGATGGGACTTGAAAGTGCTGAACCGGTTGTTCTTCTTCTTCATCTGCTCCGTAGTCTCTCGTATTCGACGTAGAGCCGATCGTCCTCTGCCCTTACACCATCTGTCTGCACGGCCTTGCTCTGCTGAGGAGGAGCAGCAGCTGGATCTGGGTTCAGGTCATGTTGAGGCAGCAGTTGGATGGAGGAGAAAATATGTTTAGATGGTGGCAGAATTGCTTGTGTGTAGCTACTGCAGCCAGAATTGTTGGTCATGTACTATTTCTGCCTGCGGCAGAACTGCTCAGACTCATGTACTCATACTTCGGCCAGCGGCTCAACTCTATCTCTACCTGCGTCAGAGCTCAGAACTACGTGGCCCATGCACTTCCACGGCCGAGCGCAAGTTGCCCGATCTATCTCCTAAGTGCATTATACGATTTGCTCCACTCTGACCCGTCCCATCCATGTGTGTTGCGATTCGTCGTTTTGTGGTCTTCAGGGCGGCAACGGTGTTATTGACGTTATCTAACGCTTGCGCTTCCCGCCCGGAGCGCACATCTGCGTGCACGTCTCCTGGCACTCCAGCGGGATGCCCCCCCCCCCTCCCTCCACAATCCCGTCTTCGTGGTAGACCTGAAAGCAGGTATTGCTCGGGTAAGGCCCGCTAGATATAAAAGATTGCATAAGTAGAAACTAAATGTGCACACACGTTAGGTAGTAAATATAACGACACTCAACAGTTACGCAACGTTTGTTACCGCCTGGGCATGGATTGCAATACCACTTTGTCGGCGCCTTACTAGTGGTGCGCGCAATGTGCAGCCGAACCCGACCGCAATAGCTTGTACGCCGGCTGGAAGCGCTTGCTATCGCCCGTCGCGGGCTTGCGGAAGTTTGGGTTTTCCAGAGGGATGCGCTCTTCTTCCTGCCGGACGCGCTGCGGTCGTGGGGAGCACGCTGTCGCAGGTGACGGCGATACAATGTAGTCCTGTTCAGTAGCATTCATAGTTAGTTATATTTACATAAAGCTATAGCATAGAAAACGTGCCTTGGCAGCTGCCTGGGACTCAGCGCCACGCTGCTCTAGAAGAGATCAATCGCCACGTGGTGCAATCGTCGGCTCCTGGGGATGACAAGTCGCATTTTGCGCAAGGCGGCAGAGGAGATCGACTTGGCGTCAACAATTTGCGGTTTCTGCCCCAGGGGTTGCTTTACGTCACAGTATACATCAAGCCTACATGTTACACAGCATATATGTTTTGAATGAAAAAATACCTTTCACATATGTCGAGTACATATGTTGGACTTAGCAAAAAAACAATGTGACGGGCTTGGTGTCGTTTTTGTCTGCATGTCGTTAGCAGGTGCAGTAGTCTCCCGCCGAGACCACCGCTGCCGTCATCATATCTTCCGGACGGTCTACTGCAGCCTTACGCTGTCGCCACATTGACAGGATGGTCGGACTGCGTAGTGGGGTGGGCGTCTTCGGCTTCTTGGCGGTCGTCTTTGACCGCTTGGCGGCCGCTAATTTCTCGGCAGACACCGACTTCTTGGCATACGTCGGTTTCTCGGCTGAAGTCGGCTTTTCGGCTGGCGTCGGCTTCTCAGCTGAAGTCAGCTTATTCGCACTTGTCGCACCCGCACCCCCACCACTAGCCACCTCTTGAATCGCTGCGGTACTTCACGGTTGTGTAGCTCATACGATTGGCTCTTTCCCGTCGATGATCGGGGCGATGTCGAGGCGCAGCGGCCCTAGCCGCTGCGGCATCCATGTCTGCCCAACAACATCCTCGTTAGTACGGGCGCACACGCCACCATGCATACAACATCCTCGCTAGTACAGGCACACACGCCCATGCATAAATACGCACAGTATTTTGCCATCTCGGAGCGCGTACGGCGCGGAGCTTCGTCGCCTGTCATGTTCCCGCTTCTTGGCTCTTGCACTCGCCGGGGCGAATTCTGGAATGATTGGTGGCTGCCAGCTGCCGATGGGTGCCAAAATATTCAGCCAACTGTAACTTACCGATACAGTTGGCTAAATATCTCAAAATCATCCGACGGAACGGTGCTTTACAGACTGCAAGCCCTATCCCGAGCGATGTTTTGCAGTGTAGGCCCCCTCGCTGCACATTATTTGCTTCCAATGGTATAAAACAAGTGCACACGCTGCACACTCTCGGATACATATACCCTGCTAATGCAGAGTGCATATGCAGACAAAAATGAAAATTAAGTTCCAGTCGCTTATCTTGGAGTTTGCATGTGCATTCAAAATTCCGAGTAATTTCCTATATTAAGCCGGCAAATATGTATACTCGATATACATGTGAATTACTCGCATGTCCACTCGATATACATCGGTGAATGAGGGTGAAGCTTCAGTCCCTAGTCCAACTACGATAATGCGTTTTGTACGAATCTAGGGTTAGGTACGTTGGAAACTCAGACGACGAAAAGCCGGGCTTCTACTTGGTTGTTGGTCCAAAGAAACCCGCATTTTCGTGGTGAGCAGAGCCCAATCAGACCATAGAGGCTTTCGAGGTTGCTTCAAGAGGCTTGCTTCCCTCCGTCGCGCCCGCCTTACTCAGCGTCAGTGGTTCTGACATCCCCAGCGCTATATACGACGCTTCCCCATCTCCATCTCGTCCCCCTTGCTTCTCGAGTGTCCATCCGCCGTGGCGACGGCAAACGCGCGAGATGATAGCAGCAATGGCAGCTTGGTTGGTGTTCATCTCGGAGTAATATTCTGATTTCAGAACACCAGAGGTGGTCGTCCGAAAAGTGGCGTTCCAGAAGACGAACACGGCCAAGGTACCCTGTACCATTTTCGTCTGTCCAGTCAAATATATTAGACATTTCAGTACGGAACGCGATCCCAGTACTTGGACTAGGCCCTCAGTCGCCCCGAACGCGCCGTGTGTTTTGCTGTGAAAGACATGGCAAAACTGAACTGTCGTAGTGCTGTGTTTGTTATTCGGAACGTTGCTGTTGTCCTGTGAAAGGGTCCAGTTACTCAACATGTTCAAAAATAAAAGTTCATCGATATTATACCAATACCGTACTATATTATCGACCCATCCTGGATCAGAAAATAATTTATGTGGAGGCATCAGTGTTTGAGGCACGTGGTCCACATGATACGGATGGCTTGGTTTCATATAATCGTGTCAGCGTTTTGGTGTACTACAAATAGCCAGAGCAAAAATAACCTTCAAGACCTTGATGGCGACTGAGAGCGTCGAGGCGTCCACATACGTCGCCTCGCAGGCGCAGTAAGGAGCAGGCGCCTCACCGCGAGTGCAGTGAGTAGCTGGCACCGCCCACAACACTATGCTGGGGTGCAGAATTGTCGATCTATTGTTCAAGTTGGGGTACGTACGCGGCAGCGTAATCTATGTAGTATTGTTGTTAATAACTTACATATTTGCTCTGGCGTAGTGTATCTATACAACAGATGCAAAACGCTAAGGAATACGTTAAACAAACCCGGAACAAAAAAAAACTGGGATTGCGCGCGATCTTGGTCGGTCAAGCCAAGAAGCTTAGCAATAACAGTGAGATCACGATTACGAGCAGTCCTGGCCAGAATATGGCAAGTAGCGCGTGCTAACACAATTTGTTTATATACTTGGATTTTAATTTGTATTGCTGCTGTTTGAAGCACGACAAAAATGATGTTAGATACGGCTGTCGTTAAAATGCCGCGGGGCAATGTATAACGTGACCGCCAACGCACAGGCAATGATTCTGTGACAGAACAAATCCGACCCTCAAAATCTTAAAATGATGCTGTCTTCGAGCGGAATGGACGCGGGAGTGTCTTTGACGACGCTGACGGACGTCAAGGATGCTGAAGATACGAACGAGCGATTATGTCGAAACAAACGTCATTCACGTGATGAAGATTGCGAGGTGTCCGAGCAGGAAGACGCAGACGATACGCTTAATTCTAAGAAACACTAGATTGCTACGGCCAGGCCATCGAGAAGGGTGCATTACATTGTTGTAGTAACTATCGGAAGATTATTCATCGGCAACGTTCGCGTCCAGATACTGTAATCTACCTACAAATACTGGGCAGAAATAACATCCATGTATTGACCGGGTCGAAGTTTATTTTATTCCGTAATTGTTTTCTTCTCGCTCTGCCGTTCAGTCACGGCCGCTCAGTACAGAAGTGATACGCGGCGGGCGGTAAGCTACGTCGCACTCGGCGCTTCGACGCAGCGAAGGCATAGCAAGAACGCACAAAACCACACCTCATGAAGCAGCAGATTACAGACGATGCACACAGAAAGGTGGAGTTGCGCAGGGTCGAAAATCTCACAACACATAAGCGGCCAGCACACGTACGCGTCCAGAGAAGGCAGAAGCAATGGCGCGATTTCGGGAGTCCCGCCCTCATGAGTTTGCCCCCCCCCCCCCGTGGTTTTGCGACGAGGAGGAAGATGATGCGGAAGACTCGAAGGATGCTGGAGGTGCTTGGGAACATGGTGCGAAAAACTCGGATTATGCTTGGGATACTGTGCAAAATGTTGAGGAAGCCTCGGACGGTGCAGTAGGTGCTAGGGAAACCTCGGTGAGATCGACGGCATCACCGATGGTGAGATCACTAGTGACGGCGACCTTCCGGTTCCGAGACGGAGCCGAATTGAAAAGAAGAACTCCGTTTACGAAGTTGATGAAGACGACCTTATGCATTCCCCTATTCCAAGCATGAATCGCGGGCGACATTCGTCAATAACCTGCGAAAGTACATGAAGCTAACACGGCAAGTACTGGTTATGAAGGAGGTGATCACTGTCGTCCGGCGTAGCAATGAATACCATTCGGCAGGACATGCAGTGTAATGACGTTACAGTGTCGGAGGTTCCACTCATTTCAACGGCAATGGAGACATATCAAAGGAAGTACATGTGCACGCACGGCTGGCCAAAGCGAGAGCGGTCCACAAAAAAGCGGAATGTATACCCCACCATGATTACGGTACGTTGTTTACGCCACCGATGATTTGACGAGTAGGATGGTTGGACGAGTACAAAGATTGGTGATTGGATGCATCAAATGATTGGGTGTAGACTAGGTAGTGAAGACAGTATAAGCTCCGATCAATCAATCACTTTCGAATTTCCGTCTTCCCCTCAAGGGGCCGCGTGTCCTCGCTCCGGTCGAACCAGCGTGCTCACTCCCTCCGCTTCGTACAAGCTTCGCGTATCAAGATCCATATTTTCCATCAAGAAACCCGTCAACATATTTCCGAACAGGGATAGGGCTGACATCAGCAAACATCATGATAGCTATTCACAAACTGGAATACCCGATTGTATTGTTGCTGCCCAGCCGTGTTATTCTTGAACCAGGTATTCGTGGTTATCTTGGACCACACATATTTCTTCTTTCTCTCTGGCGAGAAGCCGACCGGGAACACGCCCAACTTCAAAAATTGATGGTTTCAGGCGGACGCCGAGCAACTCGTTACTAATACCCGGCCAGTGCGTAGGTCAATAGCAGCCACTCAAGTTCTGAATATTCCACTCAAGCGTGGCAAAATCCTCTTGCAGTTTCATGAAAAAAAGCGTCGATGTATGTGTCAACGCGCCCCCATGTACCTTATTGCGCGCAAACATCGCACCCTTGAGCAGTATGTCGTTCATGGCAGCGCCGTCGTCGTTGTATTCCTTCCCAAATTCCTGGAATAGTACCATCGGATTAGAATTAAACTGCAGTCGCCTGTATCGACCAACAAATCTTGGGCCTAGCGACCCCGCAATGGATTCTCAGCCTTTAACCAGTGCATTTTTCAACGACGCTTGCAGCTCGAGTTCGAAGAGCCCTTCAACACCACTTTATTTAGTGACCAGTGACCACAAGTGTGAACCTTGAGCTTGAACTCGTCCATGGTTTACCGAAGTTCATAGTCGTCTGCACCAGCCAGCTTGGGAACTTCTAAGCTTGAATGGTGGCATTCTTGGAGAAGTTTCATCTTGTGTCTGTTCTTCTAGTTGCTAGAGCGCTTGCGTTTTTTATTGCGCTCAGAGGACGAGCCGGATGAGTCGCTACTAGAAGTAGAGCTCTCTTTATCCGAGTTGTCGAAGCTCTCACTTGAGTTGTTGTCGCTCGGAGAAGACGATGCTGATGACGATACAGCGTCAGCCCTCAACTCGACCACGGTTCGGGTATCTTCGTTATCGCTTTCATCATGTGCATACAATTGCGTGGATGACCACGGAGGCGAGTCGTGACCCTATAACCTGTCGTAACTCATTCCTAGTTCTTTGCGGCAAGAAGGGTTTGAACGCTTGATGGCGGGACCCGGGATCATGGTGCTGATGCTTGGTGAAGAGTCGGTGGATTCAATAGTCAACGTCCACTCCTATTTTGAAAGTAGTGGCACCTCATCGATCCTACATGTATTGTAAATATATATACACGTCTTTAAAACCTTATCACTACGTCTTGGCCAATAGAAGCGAGCATAAGAATCGGAGGGCATTCCGACAACAACGACCGCTAGAGCCTGTGTTTCAGTACATACCGAGGTCGATGCAAGCCCTCGGCGCTACCAAAACGTCTCATTGTGTACCGTATTACTAACGTTCCCGACGAAGTTAGTAATACTGTACACAATAAAATTTTATAGCCCACCTGGGCCTCTTTGTCGGGGTCGGCACATTGAAGAATGGTTTCTTCGTCCAGTATCCTGCCAGCTTTGTTTGAAACTTTCTACCAATCAGTTCGTGCTGAATTCAGCTCCAATTTAACCAACCAGATTATTGAAGTGGATAGTGCAATTATAGAGCCCTGTTATAGAAATAAATGCTATCCACTTCAGAGTGATATGGGTTGGTTGAATAATTCAATTGCTGCGGAACTTATAACAAAGCGGCCGTTATAACTGGAAAATGTTGGTACAGTGATCTGCCTCAATAAATAAGCTGTGCGCTGCATAGACTTTGAAAATAATAAGGTGTTAGAAGGCAAGACAACCAGACCACACAACCACGATATCAAGTTATGAGGGTATATAAGTTGCTGTGACTTTTTTTCTTATTGAGACAGATTACTGTACTGTAGATTCCAAGGATGGCAACGACGCTTTTTGGAAAATGGCACACGTACCGTCTGCCGTCCAATTCCCGGTCCTTTTAGAGCATCTTCACGGATGAGCTAAAAGCTATTTGCCAAATCCCCGATTTGACTTGAGGTCTCCCCACCGGTTCAGGTTAAATATTGGTTAGAATAGCCCCTGTCCCATCTTAGAACGTTCGCGTTTGACTATTCTGCCATTCGTACCACCCACGCGCTGGCATTCTGGATTTCGACGGACCAAGAAAACGTTGAAGAGAGCTGAGCAACATCTGAAGCTATGGACGATATTGAGGTAGGTGCCTTGCGCGGATTCACCGAGGAATCTTTGTTTGGCGATTCGGAACAAATTGAAGCTTGCCTTGACTGGTTGAATTCCGATTCCGATGAAGAGGAAGAAGAGTAAAAGCCGGGGAGGGGTCAAAGCCCGATAAGATGTCCAACAAACGAAGAGACTTCAAGAAGCATTGCGACGATCTTATGGCTCAATACTTCTGGACGACCCTGTTTACGGTGAACGCGATTTCCGCCGCCGCTTTCGCATGTCCAAGTCGTTGTTCCTGCCTGTTCTGTCTGCTGTGGTTGAAGACGACGCGTACTTCGGGCATCGGTGCGACGCTACTGGAAAAATGGGTGTTTATCCAGTCGTCAAGGTGGTAGCAGCTCTTCGCGTGTTGGCATATGCGCTTCCAGCAGACGCCATAGATGAAATTTTCGGAATCGCTGAATCAACAGTTTGTGAATCAATCCACCACGTTGAAGACGCGCTAGACCGGCAGTTTGGCAAAAACGTTAGTTGCGGCAGCCCGGTGTTGAAGACATGAATCGTCTTCTCTGGCAAAACGTTGAGCGAGGTTTCATCGGTATGTTATTCAGTATTGACTGCATGCATTGGGAGTGGAAAAACTGCTAAACTGCAGAGAGCGGACAATATAAAAGGAAGGAAAACAAGGTCACTGTCATATTGGAAGCATGAGCGGACCAATATCTCTGGATCTGGCATGCTAGTTTCGGCTGACCCGGATCACTTAATGACATAAATATTCTTGACCAGTCACGAATTTTCGATCGACTCTATCTGAAGCTCAGGAAGTGAGGTCGTTGTTATTGGACACGAATACAACATGGCCTACTGCCTCGCCGATGGTATCTATCCGGATTGGCCTGTCTTCATGAAAATTAAATCAGAGGACAATAAGCGGAAGTAGTATGCCAAGATGCAAGAGGGGTGTCGGAAGGATGTAGAACGCGCTTTCGGCGTTCTCCAAGCCCGGTGGAGGATTTGGAATGTTCCGTGCAAGTCCTGGGACCGACTGGATATGTGCAAGGCGATGCGAGCATGCATTTTGTTGCATAACATGATTATTGAAGATGAGCGTGAGGTGGCATATGCCAACCAGTACCTGTTCGACCCGCAATTTCAACCCTCTGGAATTCCTGATTTTGTTGTATCTCGTCCCCATGGGCTACACTCGCCTTCAATCTCCGATGCGATGGATATGGTCAGCACAATTGAAGATAAGACTCAGTACTTTCGTCTGCGTGACGACCTTGTCGAGCATCTTCGGCAATTTCATGTAACGAGAACTAACAGCTCGATTGTTCGGTAGAGTCAGAGTTACCTTTAAGCGAAAAGCTGCAATGCACACTAGCCGTTTGATCTGTTACGTATACCAGCGATATTCAGTTAGGAAAACATTGAATTTAGTTCGATCCTGACGTGAAGTCTCAGATGACACCGTATTATCTGTAGGAGTGGGGGGGGGGGTATGTCTCTACATACTTCGACCTAAATGCTCGCTTCGGCTACAATGTCTTGATGGAGGTCGGCATCGCTGCTTGCGATGTTGATGCGGACACTTGAAACCCCAACTGAGTTGCCAACGACATCCGAATAATTTTCGTCATCTGAAGCGCAAACGTTAGCAATGCTAACCTTTGGCGTAGATCTCGGAGCAGGAAGTCACTTCGCATCCTCAGCTTTGGGGATTCAGCATCGTGCTTCATCGCTTTCTTGTGCAGAGCGTCCAAGTAGAGCTTACATAAAATGCGCAAGTAGTCAGCGTGATCGTCGTTAGCAGCCGTTGCATTGAACACTTTACCCATGATCTCAGTCTGTACCAGTTCGTTGCGAACGAGCATAGCTTGCGCCATTTTCTCCCCAATAATGACCTTGCGATCAGCAACCTTTGAGCATGAACAGAGTTCTTCGCTGCATTATTTCCCACAGGACGCATCTTCTTTTTCGCCGAGCCAACTCCCTCAATTGGGTACCCTGCATCGTCTTCAGCGCCCAAGTCGCCACGAGAGGCGGATCTTGCGCGTTTGGCACCAATCGCATCGACGCCAGCTCGATTATCTTCCATTTCAGTCGAAAAACTTGGGGTACTTCGACAGAATCTGATATGCTCCGTTGAACTCAAATGCCTTCCCTTTGCAACTCTGCTGGTAGAGCGTCCCGGCATTCCAGAGGATATCAGCTGGACTTTGAACCAGATTGAGCAGTTAGCTCAGCACGACGAACACACTTGATGAACTTTCCAACAGCGCGAGACACGTGCTTGAAGCGCTGTTGAAGACTTTGAGCAGACCAAGCCGTCAAAGACTCTCCAAGTCGTCTCTTGTGATCATCATCACCTTCAAATATCTGGCGGACTTGTTCCAAAGCTGCTCCGAACTCTGGTACACGTCCTTAACCCCATCATTAGTTGCGCTGGACCACTCTCGACAGAACGCAGTGCCCTCGACGTGGCAGTAGTTGGGCCCTCTCAGTTGCTTGACGTTCCTTCCCTTTGCTTTCGGCATCTTGGTCACCCCCACGGAAATCAGCAGATGACTCGTGCTATCCGCCACAAAATGCTAGACAGCTATAAAAAAAAGTCACACTCGTAGGACAAACCGAGCACTCGTGAAGCTGGCCTAGCAATATTATCAGTTCACAGTTGTCCAATCCGTTCAAAAATCCCACTGTCGCCCACGTAAGGCCCTACCAGAATTGACCTGCACTTAAATCAACCAATGACATTTTGGCAGGAAATCTCGAGAACCGCCAAAATGTAAACCGGTATGTATGAGATGTACCGGTATCAGTTTCCTGCTTTTTCCTACGGGCCGAGTGTGAAGGCCCAGACAAACCTGTTTTTTGCCAGCCCTGATAGCACGTATTTTGGTGAGTGATGGTCTTGCGTTGGGTACCTTCCTCTCCCCAACACGATCTAATATCACACTTCAACCTTCCGTCTCCTGCCTATTGTAATGGCGGCCAAAAGCAAGAAGCCCGCGACCGCCCACTTCCAGCTGCTCAAGCTGTCGACGCAGATAAAGTTGGGAGAGCTCACCAAGCACGAGCGGAAGCTGGAGACGCACTACACGGAGCTGTTGGCCAAGACAGAGCTTGACGGGGACAACGCTGCAGCTTCAACGAGCGCGAAGCAATCGCGAGAGCAGCTGGAAGGCCTGTACGAAGGCATAAAGGACCTCCAGGTCGTGCAGACCAATGTGCACGAAGAGCTGCAGGACATCGGTGGGCTAATCGAATTCGCTGCTGCTGACCCTTGGAGCACGGAGACGGTGATCAAGCAGCGCAAGCAGCAGATCCTACGAGAGATTTGTCAGCGCCGCAGTCTCTGGCAGCACAATAAGCTGCTGGGTGAGCTACTCATGGAGTCCCTGGAGGAGACGGAGCGCGACCAAGAAGACGGAGAGCTGGTGCGCCCTCAAGACGGTGAATCAGACTCCATTGCCATCAGCGGAGACGTTATCAACAATGAACCACTCGTTAAGCTGTCAAGGAAGGAGACACAGCAGCGTCTTGAGTCCTACTTCTTCCAGAGTTGCGGGGTGTCAGAGGACGACGTGTACGAGTTTTTAAAGACCGATGTGTTCCAGGAGCGTGAAGGATTTTCTATGACCAAGACGCAGCGCCAGCAGGACGCACTGCACCAAGCGCGTATTCGATTGGGCCAGTTCGGTGATTGTATGCTACGTGGGGATTCTCCTGTTACGGAAGAAGATGTTACGAGCTGTGTTTCTGCACTGCTGCGTGACAAGGCTTTTCTGAATCCCGATGTTGTGGCGCTTTTTACCGATGCGCTGCGCAACAAGCAGATTATGAAGGAACTCTCACATGTTCTGACGATTGAGCTAAGTAATGTGAGCGAGTGGCATTGGCCCGAAGAAGGCGTTCACGTGGACATTCAGCGTGGTATGAATGGTCGGTTCCGTTGTCTTCTGCAGGAAGAAGCCATTACACTATTGCTTTTCCAGTATATCGGCCTCAAGTGGAGTATTGAAATGAAGGCAGTGCTTCGAACTCTGCTGGAGTCGCTGAGTAACACGACATGGATGAGTGGAACTACATCTGTGGAGTCTGCCCGAGCTGACATGATGCGAGGATTTCAGTTGTTCGCTCTTCCGGACAACATGAAAGACGCCGGACGTAGCCCGTATGATGATGACGACTCGGACTCTGAAGATGACGTTGAAGATCACGAGAAGGGCGACAGGCAGGACATAATTCGCCGTGTGCTGGTGGAAGCGCATCTTCAGCACACGCTCGTGACCGACGGCAAGAAGCCATCACCGCTGGTGGCTGTCATGACGGACCTGGAGTTCTTTGGGCCTTCGGTCTCGCATGAAGCTGTGTTCGCGATCCTTCGCTTCCTGGGCGTTCACGATGACATGTTGAGCGTGTTCCGGCGATACACGAAAATCCCATTGTTATTCCCAGGATTCACGAAGCCCAAGATCATGCAGCGAGGACTGCCTGTAAGTAGAATGATGACGATGTTTCTTGCCGAGGTTGAGTTGTTCGTGATGGATTATTTGGTGCTTGCGTCATCCGACATTTTCCTGTATCGGTCGCACGACGATATTTGCTTCTTCGACGTGGACGAGGCGAAGATGTTGCGAGCTTGGAGCGAAATGCAGCGCTACGCTCAGCGTGTGGATCTGAAATTCAACGACGAGAAGAGCGGCTCGATTCGGATGTACGCTGGATCTAACACCACGGAAGCAGAGGTGGGCCCAGCTCCACTGCCACCAACTCCAATTCGGTGGGGTCTTCTTGAGCTGCGATCAAACGGGTCGGTGCGTATCCGTCAAGACGAGGTCGAGGCATTCGCAACTGAAATGGCAGATCGACTGGCCGCTGCCACGTCGACGTTCGGGTGGATCAACGTGTACAACAAATACATGTTCTTCTTCCTGCGCAACTTCGGGAATCCGTCACCGATTTTCGGTCTGAGCCACGTAGAGGACGCTCTATCTACGCTTCGCCGCGTGCACACAATGGTATTTACGAAGACGAAGGGCGACGCGCTGGGCTACCTGCGTGAACAGATCATGCGTGATCGACCGGGTCCGGGTCCTTCAATGCCGGCGGCTTGGATGTACTGGCCGCTTAACGTAGGTGGTTTGGGGCTTTGCAACCCCTTCTTCGCTATCTGGGATGTGCAAGAATCTTTGTACACGTACCTGTCGGATTATCATACCCGAGTTGACCGCGAGTGGCCGAAGCTGAAGAAAGACTGGGATTGGCAGTCTCCGTTCTCGACAGTGTTCGAGGAGCTGAAGCTGAAGTACGATTTGTTCGCCGAGAGAATCGAGTCGGAGGGTCGCGAATGGGTCAAAGAGTGCAGTGTGAGTGAGCGCTTTGCGTTCATGAGGAGCACGAAGTTCACAGACAAACAGCGGAACTATGGTCGAAACGAGCCGAAATTCGACGACACCTTCACGCTACGTGAGTTTGACGAGTATGTGAGTCTTATCCCCAGTATTTGGGATACCAAACTGTCCACGGAGTTTCAGGCGCTGTTGTCGCAGGCGAGTGAGTGTGCCCCGCCATGCCCCAAGTCGGGGCTCCAACGCGAGGCCGAGACTCTGTTCTCGGCGGCTCATGTTAGCGGATATATGTGGGAGTGGGTAGCGTACATCTACAGCGCGCAAGTGATGGAGGAGTTCGGAACTCTCTCGTTCTTCAGCCGTGAGTTGTTGCCTGCGCAACTCATCGAGTCAATTAAGAGGAAGACGGTGACGTGGTAATGTGAAAAGCTAGTGCCACCACTAGGCCCTAGTGGAACATGTTGGGGTTTCGCCTTCATCCAGCTAGCAGCATCTTTCAAGTCGATGATTGTTGCACACATTTGTTTTTGGCACGTGTTGCTGTGCCCATCTAGCCCTGTCACATTTTTTGTTTACACTGTAGTTTTGTATTGAATGTCTCCCATCTCCCTTTTACCCCAGCCCTCCCGAGGACCGATGGCATCGTGGTCTTAGCTTTGCTTCGCAAAGGCAGTCGCTGCGCTTCTGCGAGGAAAAGATTCTACGTTCGGCCCGCAACATTGTCGCTCGCTGGAAAGCTCGGCGCTGGTCCCGCCTCCGCAAATACCGAGCGATCCTGCTTCGCGGGCACCCCGCACGGGTTTGCTGTGGCTACGCGCGCTCGCAATCGTTCTCTTCAGTTGGTCGTTTTATGTGACGTTCATCCCCTATATTATCAGATGGGCACACGAATCACTCTATTTGTTTTTACGCTTCCCATCTACTTGTATATTTTTGGCTGGCGATGCTACGTATACACATGTTTTCTACAAGGGGTAGGCTTACTCATTTTATGTATTGTGCAGGTTTTGTCAGGTACATTATTACTGTATTACAAATGTTTTTTTTTTAATTTCGGGGAAATAGTTTTCTTTTTTTAAGACATCAATTTAACTATGGAAGAATGGCAAGATAACACGGACAATAATATAACTGTGGATCAATTGCTTCAGGTTTTATTTTATGTGGTTTCTTCAATTATTTATGCTATTACCGGTTCATAGATCTTTTCAAATAAATTTCAAACATAAAGATGCACAATAAATACTCCAAAACATGGGCAATATATACTACGCAACATGACTAAAACTTACAATACCTACTAGGCAACATGACCAAAACCACGGTCAATATACGTGTGGCCCGAATATAAAGTGACAGAGAGAAGAGGTATAGACTGACGATTAGATCTAGATCTAGTTGTCGAAATGCTCGTTGGTTAGGTCTAGTTGCTTACATCCTCGTTCATCTCCTTGTTGGCTTGAAATTTCACAACTGCACGCAAAATCTGCCAGCATCTGCGAGCGAGACCTTCTTCAGACGCTACCGACATCTTTCCACAAGCGTTTCCAGAAAAAATGCACATGAAGAGACCACAATTGTTGCAATCCTTCTGCAATGGGCTGTACACAGCGGTCTGAGTAAAGCCAGCCAGTGACCTTGCTACAATCTCCGATGCCAACTCGGATAGAAGCTTGTGGTGGGGATGGCTGTCCACGTTATCGTAATACAGGAGTATTCCCTTCGCCTTGTCTACTAAGTGAATGCCCAGTGAATTATGTTTAGATTGATAGGCACGAAGACAAAGTCCTCGGTGGTCGTCTTGAGTGCGGTGGGCATGTCCTCTGGATGCATTTGCCTTCGTCTGGTGCCGGGTTGTTCAGCCGAGGCGGGAGCATAGTCTTGCTGTTTTTGTACTTGTGCGTCAGCGTTTCCAGGAAAGCGCAAATAATGATGTCGTTGAACCACACGCCGGACCGCACGCAGTAAGCGTGCGCCCAGTGTATGCCGAAGCTAAATCTTGGGATGTTGTCTTCACGCCATGGGTTAAGCATCTCGCTCGCGACCGCTTCTGCACCTTCATCCGAAAACAGGACGAATGTCTCGCTTGTCAGCCACGGGTAGTATTTCATGCCGAGCGAACAGGTATTGGCCATGTTCCACAGGTATTGCATGGCCTCAAACCTGTTCTTGGAAAACCACCTGCCCCCTCTATATTGACCGTGCACCATCGGGTGTCGACCTCGCCATGTGTAGTTTTCTCGGCAGGTAAACAAGGATCCACCTCCTTCTCTGCATCCTCCATTTCTGCTTCCTTCTGCGCTGCCACAAAAAAGTGCGGTCGTTACCATAGCTCTAGAAGTCGGTAAGGCGTAGGCGTTGGACCCGGCACCGAAGTGCTTAGTGTGACAGTCATCTTCTTCTTGCTGTACCCACGGAAGCAAACCTCGAGAGCGTTTACAAACGAGAACACTTCACTCAGAGGGGGCCTATTCGTCTCCAGATAACAATTGATCTCCACCACACCTTTCCACGGAGCAAGTTTCGCAACTTGCTGCCAGATTGTACTCCTTCCGCTCTGCATGCCTGCAGCAACTGGAATTTTTAGGACGCCTCCTGACTTGGGAGCTCGATAAAACTTCACGGGCTACAACAACGACGACATGTGTGTTATTCAAACGGTAACTATGAACAGCGTGTCGTAATTGTAAGCAGCGTGTACAGAGTAGCGAGATTCTTACCTTGGCTGGGGACTGAAGGGGGAGGGTACTAAGAGTGCGGGCAGCTTGGTTCGTCGCGCTTGGGTGGAGGGTGGGAGTTTTAATTCGTGGCTTGTGTGCTTTCGCGCATCAAATCAGAAATTTGTAAGCAATTTAAAATCCTTAAAATACAACATGGACAATACATGAACAAATACCTGGTCAATACATGGATGAAGACCTGAGGAGCATATTTCCCGATATTTTTTCGGAAAACCTGCAGCACATGTTTTTCATCCATACATTGACCATGCCTCTTGACCCTGTTGTAATTTCTAATAATTTACCGAGAGAATATAACCAAAACTCTACTGCTTTCTCACTCCCCGCAAACGCATACACACCTTGAATCGAGTTAAATCCCGTCCTCCACCGCCCCATCCTCTGGCGGCGCCACCACTCCCCCAGGCCTCTGACCGTGCCAAGTATCGCCCGGACTGTCACCTCAGAATTTTCACTTGGCCCTGCCATGCAGTTTATGCCGTGCGAATGCACAAGCGACTGACAACTGTGGCGGGGGAAAATGCTGCGCCTATTTTGGATCACTGTGGGCCCCATATTTTATCGAACACCCTACGCGACGGACACATAGCCGCGTTACGTATATGACTGCGCCAAATGCAAATGGTGGGGCCAAATGATATGCTTGTGTATGGTGATCGCCACCAAACCGACGTTCACGTCTGCCCAAGCCATTGGATTGATTTTTAATTGTGCCATGAAGTCATGCATGACTAGTTTCGATGCCGTTGCCGCGCGGTTAGAAAGCAAACTCGCCGAAACGGGCTCGCAAATTCAATGCCAGCACGTCAGGCGAGAGCATCCAAACTACGAGGTTGAAATGTTTGAGGCCACGACTGCTGTGACCGGATCGCTGCTAAGCTATGTTCAACGGTGTTCACAAAACGTATACAACTGGGTCGTACGCGCTGTCATCAGCAAGCTTCATCTCTTTTTTGTGTGTGAGAATCGATCAACGAGACGCTAAGTGAAGCGGTATTTATCAACCCAGGTTAAAGACATATTTAGCTCATTATCTACCGTCGAATACGACACTGGATCCTGTTTGCGTCGAGACACTGCAGACTGCAATGAAAGGCGTCTCTGTAAGTCGATCGTCTCTGAGATGTCGGACCGCTTGGGATCACCCTTGATGAATCGACCCATATGTCCGGGCACTAGCTTTGCCTGTTATGAAGTGAAGGCAAAATGGACTCCACTGATATCATGACCCCTCGTATGAAGTGCCCGACTATGACCTCTCTGCTCTTTCCCAAAGAGTGAGTTCTTATCCGATGTAAAGGTAAGGGCTTGTCACAGCTCTTACCGATAGTACCGTGAGCCTGCTATATCGAATAGTGACGAGATACGGCTACTTGAGACTGCAATCTGATGAACAATGACAAATTGGTTGGCAGGCACGATATTTATCAGTGCTTTAGGCAACCGCACACTAGTTTGCAGTGAGCAGCAAGAAATGCTTGCGGCTCCGCTAACATTGAATCTCACTTTTTTCTCTTGTTCTCCTGACTCCCCGTTCTTCTATGCGCACCAGTGCTCCCACGACAGGTCATGAGTTAAAACCAAGCCAAGTGACGACTTCCCCCGAATCTTCGATGCGAGAAACGTGTGGAAGGCCCAAGTGAGTGCTTCGCTTGACGGGAAGCATCTCCTCGGTTTCGTCATCAAGAATTACTACAACGGGATCAACGACGATGAAGATGACAATGAATCCGACGCCGGAAGCGACGTGTTCGACGTCGACGATAGCCCCAAGGCAGCCGCGGCCGACGAGGTATCATCCGACGCAGTCGGCTATGATTCGAGTCGGAAAATCTTTTCCGACGAACTCAAGCGTGACAGCTTATGATGATGTGCCGGCCTATTCGACTTCGACGTCCAAGCAACGCGACCCTTCTCCAGTCCGGTTCTTCGCCCGGTCCAAAGCTGAACGCGAACGCAAGCGCTTCGAGCTGGTGAAGCCGGCTCAACCATCAGCGAGAAAGCGGCGTCGCATAGAGACACAGACCAAGGCGTTCCCGATGAGGACGATGAACGACATTCACATCCGTCTAATCAAGAATCTCGTCTCGGCTTAAGACATCTTTCAAGCCATCTGCAAGAAGTACGAGGGCGCCTCCTTCCACGGAGACCCCTACTTCATCCAGGATTTCCTCATGGAGATCAAGTACAAGGAAGGGAGCGATATGTCGAACCTCTTCCTCGAGCTGGAAAACGCGATGAAAGTCGCGACTGAACCGACCGAATCGGTCCTCACTGATGGCCATAAGTCATTGTACCCGTTCCACTCTATGCCAGCATCTTGGAAGGACGATCTGCGCATTTGGAAAGGCATACGGAAGTTAATCCCGTACGAAGAGCTCCAGATGGTCACTGAACTCAAGGTTCGCGAGATGCAAGTCCAAGAGCGCTACAACCTCGCCAAGGGAACACATGAGAGCCAACAAACCAAGACTGAGCGTGGCTCCTTGCCTCAGCATAGGACACTGCACTGGATACTCAAGCAGCGCCCGATCACGACGTCTGCAGCTACTGCCAGAAGCCGCGTCACCACGTTCGCCAATGTCGAGGTCTGCAGAAGTCTGCAGAAGAACTAATGCGAAGGTACTGTCAAGGAAGGCACAGTCTTGCCAGCAAACTTCGAGTTCCGTGGTGGTGGTGCCCCTACCGGTCCTACCTATACGGCCTTACTCAAAGTATTTATGGTCCTGGACGCGGTTAGTGGAGACCTGATAGCCGGGGTAACAACCGTGCTCGTGGTAATGGTCGTGGCTACCGTGGTCGAGGTAGAAATCGCCGCGACAACAACGCCAGCAACCAGGCACGACGTGGTGAAGATGGCTACGATCAATTAGCGTCACCGCTCAAGCTACAAGCTTTGGCTCCAACTGGATGGAGGACTCAGGCTGTACGAGGCCCATTACGCAGGACGACGAATGGCTCACCTCGAAAAAGACGCCTGCACCCGGCTCCATCAATGTCCGTGGAAAATCGAAGATCCCGATCGAGGGTACTGGTGAAGTCAAGCTACAAGTCACCGACGCCAAGGCGTGCAGCGCACCTTGACACTCCAAGACGTGCTGTATGTACCAACTCCGGTACAACTTACTCTCCGTCCCCACCGCCGTGGAGCACGGCTACGCTTCACATTCAAGTGCACCATGTGCACGGTGCAAACTGACCAGCGTTTCAACATCAAGGCGCAGAAGTCCGGCAACGCGAAACCGTACCATTTTGTCGCCTGGCCAGGCCAAACGCAGCCGCATCATGTAAGCCCACTGCTATAATACCTTTGCACAAACGACTACGCCACCCTAAGATTCGTGTGTTACTGGCGCTGATTAAGGACCACGCGCTCCAGGGACTTGACGCACAAACCGTACAGATGACTTCTTTTGCTCTGCATGTACTTACGCGAAGTCATACCGCGCTGCATTTCCTTCTAATAGACGTGTTGAAGGTGCCGCTGCACCTTTGCAGAAAGTTCACACAGACAGTTGTGGTCCACTTCCCGTTCCTATTCTCAGCGGCTGCCGCTACTTTGTCGTCTTTATTAATGACTTCAGCCGTACATGTTTGCATATCCAATCAAAACATGGAGCCAGCTCTACTCTTGCTACGAAAAATTTCGTATCAACTGAGCTGGGCGTTCAGGTTCTAAGGCAGACAATGCCGAGGAGTATGAAAAGCTCGATCGTGTCATTTTCAAGAAGTATGGAACATACGCACAGTTCATGGATGCCTACACCACAACAGAACGGTGTTGCCGAACGTCGCATGCGCACTATCATGGAACGAGTACGCGCTCTGCTACTCGAGGCCCAGTAGCCAAAACAACTTTGGGCAGAAGGTGTTACTCATGTCACCACCTTACTTAACATGACTCCTAGCGTGCACACGTTCAATCGCACATCGTATGAACTTTGGTACAACCGCACCCCCGTGTGCAGTACCTCAGGGGTTTGACTGTGCGTCATATTCAATATCAACGACATCTATGGAGACAAGCTAAGCTTTGTATCTACTGAGGCATTCCTGAACACAAGAAAGGATATCATCTAATGGACGCAAAGTCACATAATATTGTCTACAGCCGGGACGTTGACTTCGGGGAAACTGAGTACCCCGCGCTTGAAAGCATCGAAGTTAAACCTAGTCCGCTCTCATTACCGATGCATCTCGCGTCTCAGAGCGAGGCAGCCCCATCTGCAACTGACAAACATAATACATCTCGACGAGCCACTTACCGCAGGTCTGACCAAATGACACGCTTAACGTCCTGCTGTCAATAAATCCTACCCTCCGTCCCTGAATGCGTCATTTGACCGTAGTACCAACAGTTACTCCTTTGTAACGGAGACGACTTCAACACCTCCAAAAATCTTATTAAAACGTCCTCGCTACGATGAAGAAGTCAATTTGACGGAGCTTAACTCGAAGAAGACATACATGAGGAAGCTGAACGCACCTCGCTGATACTTAGCCTACTTGCAATACGATATATCCTCGAATCAAAGAGTACAAACTGGCTATGGGTTCTCCATATGCCAGGCAGTGGCGGACCGTATCTGAATACACGTCTCTCATGAGTAACAAAACTTAAGTCCTCGTCCCTCCGCCAAAAGGCCGCCGCATTCTTCAGAACCGCTGGATATTCGTCGTGAAGTACACCGGCACTGTAGAGGCTGACCACTTCAAAGCACGTCTGGTAGTAAAAGGGTTCTTACAACAGTATGACATTGACTACACCGAGATCTTATCTCTTGTCATTCGAATGGAGGTTCTTCGCCTCCTCCTGACCATAGCTGCCCTTCTTTGACATTGAAATTCATCAGACGATGGTAACAGCTTTTCTAAACGGTCAATTAACGGAAGAAATCTATATGTCACAACCAGAAGGGTTTGCTGCTACTGGTCAAGAACACCTAGTGTGCAAGCTGCTAAAAAGTATTTATGGTCACACGTAAGCACCTCGCGTCTGGTACCAAACGCTATCTACATTCCTGGAGAGGCTTGAATTTTCACAAACTGATTAAGGATCGATGCGTTATCATGGCTACTTTCAATAATCATGTCTGCTACATTGCTGTCTACGTGAATGATTTGCTTATTATTGCACCCACGGGTCAGCCTCGTAGGTAAGATCAAATCTGCCCTGCAGAAAATACTCTCAATGACCGACTTAGGGGAGGTGAAGTACATCCTCGGCTGGTCAATCGAACGAAACCTTGAAGCCGGAACGATCTTCATCCACCAACGTAAGTACGCACTACTATACTGGAATGATTCAAACATTTGGTCACATATTCGACTGCGCCGCCATCAGACCGTAGCATTAAGCTTACTACTGGTATGCAACGTTAGACGCACGAAGAGAGGGAGGTTATGAAAGAAATTCCGTACCGTGAAGTCGTTGGCAGTGTCATGTACCTCATGGTTGGCACTAGTCCAGATCTAGCCTTCTATATGCGACATGTAAGCCAATTTCTAGCCAACTTAGGTAAAGAACACTGGAAAGCAGTGGTCTCAAGTATCTCTCTGGTACAACAGACCATTGGCTACTACTTGGCGGCTCACACTCAGTTGATCGAAGCAATCTAGCCGACCATCCCACAGCATACACAGACTCGGACTATGCTAACTGTCCAGACACGATACGTTCTGTTGGTGGATACATAACAATGATCATTAAAAGTCCGATCTCATGGCTGTCGAGAAAGCACGACACGGTAGTGTTCTCGACCACAGAAGCGGAATGCATTGCACTGTGCCATTGTATGCAGGAAGCTATATTTCTGAAGCTACTACTTCAAGAATCGGGTATGCAACCACAAAAGCAACTACGATTAAAGAAGTCAACCAGAGTTGCATTAAAATCTCGAACAATGCTTTGCTCTATGGATGCTCAAAGCATATCGACGTTGATACCACTTCGTACAAGAGAAAGTTGATCTACACGATTCTCCGTCGTGTACTGTAATACGAAGACAATGGTAACAGATATCTTTATAAAAGCCTTCGACAAGCACCAGTTCAGAACTACGACGTAAGCTAGGAATGCACGCACTCAAAGACGTTAGTTTCTAAGTATTTTCAATTCAAGGAGCAAAATAAAAGGTTAATAGTATACGTTTCACTTCATAGTTAGTAGAGTTGCAGGTAACGTGAGGGTTTCCCTTACATTAAGGATTACTCATAATATCTCAAAAGGTTTTATCCTCGCAGAGGGTTCCCTTGTACGCAACCACCAATCCATAATATAATAGAAGTGAACTTGTATGAAAAAAAACAGAAGTTGAAATTGTATTGAATAAATTAAATACTCTAATCTTGCGCACGAACGTTACGCGCTCGATCCATTCGCCGTAAGCTTTCAAAGTACGCTAAGCGTTCTTGTCAAATACGCTATACCTTTTGGCATCCACCTTAAGAGCAAACGCATGACCAACGGCCATTGTGTTGAAAGCAGCCACAAAGTAGATGCCATCAACCAACGTAGTCGAAGAATGGCCTCAACCCCAAGGTGCCCAGTACGATGACAATTCATGTCGAGCGCATCAGCCGATAGGCGAGACCCAGTACGGCGTAGCTGCGCCACAAAAAAAAAATCGCGGAAGATTTTCCACCATACGCTACGGGCAATGTCGACACTGCGCCTCTCAGCCTCCGCTTGGACCACAGCCACTTGTCTGAGAAGCGTCGCCCAGCAGCGCACAAGCCTGTTGCAATGCCCTGAACATGCCGAATTGGCGCCAGCAACAGATGAATTGGTAGTAGCCACAAACTTAAAAACATTCTCCTTGCGACCGCCGTCTATCCACTGATCAACGATCTTCTAGGCGTCCCTAAAACCGTACTCCTGAAGCATAGTACGCGGCTCCCACGTCTGTGGACGCTTGCCGAACTTCTTAGTCTTCCCGACAACCTTGTAGAGGTAGGAGGTACCGTCCTTCACATTAATCGTTCTTTCCTTGATGAAGCCACCTTCCACTTGCGGTCGGTGAGGCGATGAATGCGTACGCCATCAACAGAAGCAAGCTGTTTTCTGGGGCGCGAGCCTCCAGCTGACATTTTCGCCTTCTGCTTTGGGCGAACCATGATCGCTGGGCTGGCATTGATAACAGAACCCCAATCGAAACACAACCGCACGTAGAAGGCAGCAAGAAGTCCACACAAAAAGCCCACACACACGAAGAAACCGAAAGGATAGCAGAGCAAACCAATATATTTTTAAGAAATACAGGGGTACTACTTGCGTCTAATCTGTCCAATTTTCAAGTTAACCCTTAATGAAACTTGTATTCCCACGGCTCTGCAGGAGCAGACGGCGAACAGATCCTTATCGTAATCCTGGGAAGAAACGGTACCGAGAATCCAGTAGCACATCATTAAGATTTAAAACGAATTGACATGACATGCAATATTCCCTGATGACAATCCAGGGGGCTGTAAAGGTAAGAGCTCGTTACAGCTCTTACCGATAGTACCGTGAGCCTGCTATATCTAGTAGTGAAGAGGCACGGCTACTTGAGACTCTGCAATCTGATGTATAACAATTGGTTGGCAGGCACGATATTTATCAGTGCTTTAGGCAACCGCATACTAGTTTGCAATGAGCAGCAAGGAACTCTTGCTGCTCAGTTAACATTGAATCTCACTTTTTTTCTCCTTCTTCTTCTGACTCCTCGTTCTTCTACGCGCACAAGTGCTCCCGCGACAACCTAATGCTGCCGCGAAACTTCGGCAAGCAGCTCGACCAATGTATGTTTATTGTAGATGACAATTGCATAGTTAATAAACGGCTCGATTCGCTTGTTGGCGTTCCATTGGTCGGGTGTGCCTCACGCAGACCCAACAGAGCCGTGTAAGAGGATCTTCAAACACATGAGTTAGATTTTGCCAAAGTACATGCGCTGCTGATCGACTACGTACTTTGACACAATCGGCTAAACGTAAATATATTCTTTATTCGGTGACCGTAATAAACACCTAGTTAGTCTTCCTTTTTGAATAGTTAAGGTATTGTGCGTTCAGCCAATCGACGCGCCCAAATCGACCTGCAAATCAACCGAAATCCCAAACGCATTTGAGTTAACAATGGTCACCACTAGGTACTTAATCGGACCTAAGCGAAACATTTCCGTACCATATGGAATGGGTTTGGCCGATTCCCAAACAACTTGATAATGGTATTGGCCTATTCAACCCACTATTGGTGAACCGATCAGCATCGGCAAGTTTGGCTGGAATTCACAATAATGCCAGGCTTAAAACGAGCCTCAGACCTGTAATTCGGCAAGATGCCAGATGGAGTTCAACTTCGCGATGTTGCAGCGATACTTTAAGCTGATCAAATACCTTGACAAGGAGGATGACGACATTGCGGACGTTATCCTCGGTCCTGTACGCAACCGTCGTCTGCGCACGCATCTGAAGGAACTGGAGGAGGCGGAATCAGTATCGAAGACACTTTAAGGAAGTGCGACCTGGTGGGCATGCGCGGACGATTTGACGGTCTTATTACCAGTAAACCGCAATACGCTAACTCTCTGGGACGTTTGCTTTTTCAAGGCTGTTAAAAATAAAACTAACGGTTTGCATGATCCAGGCCCACGAGCTGACATCGTGCACAGCACCGACTTTGAATCGAGCTACGTTCGTATCCTGCGCGGCAACACAAGCCGGCTGACCCGGGCGGAAAACGCCGTACTGCAACTTTGCTGTAACTGACGCAGCAGAGCCCGCATCGGACGAAATGGAAATCACGTCTTTCTTTGAGCGCCTTAACATCGAAAAAGACTTGCATTGCATGTGCAAAAGTACACGCTGCTTCGCAGTATTCCCCCACCGCGAATATTGTGGAGACATTCTTCAGTATTGCTCGGACGACTTTTGGCCACGAGCGCAACAGCATCCGCCCCGCTAAGCTGAAGCAAATACTCTTCCTCCGCCATCTGCCAGAACGAAAGCTACAGGGATGTAGGTACTGTTGATAGTCTCAGAAACTGAAGAAACGCACTTATCAATGTCACTCCCACTATATAAATATGCCAAAATCGACAGCCGCGCTTCTAGGCAGTGAACCCCCCCTTGCGAAAGCCGAAACACCAGCAATTATTTTAGGTAGAGCGGGACATCTCCTTGACGTTCCTTAGTTTTGTTGCTCCTTTGAGAAGTTGGGCCTATAACCTTTTGAGATTGACAGAGAGAAGAGGAAGTGAGATTGGTGAGGTGTCCTGTGTTTCATAACTATTGAGGAAGGGAGGTAAAAACCCGTCTCACACTAGGCATCTATCTTTACACACGCAGCTTAACCAAATATCCATTTTTTATGAAGTCAACATCCATGTCTTGTGACAAGACATGGATGTTGACTTCGTAAGAAAGACTCTTGTGTCGGGGTGGTAGACAACCATATAAAACCAATTTTACATGTTAAACGGAAAGCTACCTAATGCATGACGAGATGCGAGTGTCCCTTCTGAAGGGATGTCTCCGCAGCGCTCCGGAAAGGCAGTTTAAGTTCTACAGTATTCGGCTTGCTGGATTGGCCGGCGCTGGGCCCGCCTTCGCAAATACCGATCGGTCCTGCTTCGTCGGCACCTCCATTTATTGTCAAACCTCTACAATATAATATTCTGTCCTAACCGATTTGCTCACGTGTCCTTGTGTTAGCCGCTCGAACTTCCGACCTTTAGTCTCCATCCATGTCCGCCATGGCCAAGCGCCGTGTTACAAAGGCTGTAGCTTCACCCCAGCCCCCTCCAAGCAAGCACAATGACGAAGACTCACCTTCCCTTCGGGGATCAATATGCGCCAACGTGTTGCCGAACGTCCTCGTCGTCGTTGTAGCCCTCGCCGCTGTCTGGTTCGAGTTCACAACGAGCGAGTTCTACGTGCACTCCCCGGAGCTGCAGATGCTGCTCAAGCGCTCGTTCATCGTCTGGGTTTGTTTGGCTGTGCGGACGCAGCTCACAGACTTTGTGACTCCGCCGCAGCTGGCGTGTCGTCCGCCGTCGCTTCGGAAGGAGGCGGTTCGCCACGCCCGAGCGTTGTTCGCTGCCGTCGCTGCCAATTTACTGGGAACGACCATTATTCGCCCGGTGTTTGGAGCTAGACCGCAGGTTGAAGAGACCGTTCGACTTGTTTTGCCTCTTTACTGCTTGGTTGTGGTGGTGGTTGACGGCCTCCGCTTTCCGGTGCCGCTACTGAAGGCGATTGTGGGTTTAAGTGTCAGCTGGCTAAAGGCTGTCACGATCCCCAAACTGGTCATGGAATGGCAGACGAACACTAGCGCACATCCGATCGGATTCCTCGCCGTGTCTACTGCCAATTTGTATGCTAGTGCTGCGGTGCTGCGTTATTTGACAAACTATGGCCGGACACACCGCATGGTGGAATTGTCCGTCGGCGCACTTGGATTCATGCTGCAAATCATCGGGACGAGCGCTGTTATTGGTCTCATCGCACACATTGCCAACCATTTCTCTACGAATGAAGAACGAATTATCGAGGCTCGAGTGCTATATTTCTGCGTGGCCTGGTTCGCACTGGATAAGTACTGGAAGAAACCATTGGTGGAACTGCTTGTTCAGCCGGTCAAGTCACCTCCAAAGCCAAAGATTAGCTAAGACGTACTTGCCAATTTTTGGAATAGAACTTGTATTTCTATCTGCAAAATAGCACTCGCCTCATTGCGGCTTGTGTTCGCCCTAAAATTATTGAAGAAAGATTGTCAGCGAATTGTTTGCCGTTCAGGTTGTCCTGTTAGATCGGTATTGTGTTCAAGCAGTGCGTTTCGGTGAAGCAAAGGGGAATGTTGGCTACTTGGCACCTTTCTTCTTCTTCTTCTTTCCATCCGACTTTCCACTTTTGCTGCCACTACCCTTCAAAGGTTTCGCTACATACTCAAAAGCTTGAATCTGGAACGTTGATCCAGGAATTACATGAGCGTACTGACCACGTTCCAATGCACCAGCCGCATCGCTAACAACAGTATTCTGACAGGCTCGTACACGATCCAAATTGCGAGCGATTAGCTCCACGCGTGGATGAGCTGGCCCAAAGGCGTCAGCGTAAATCTGTCGCGCGTGCTTGAATAGCAAATAAGCGCTGTCCAAAGATTTCGAAGCTGAAAAGCTTTGATCTTGGGAAAAACAGCACGCGAGGTTGTTCATGGCCGTCGCGGTATCAACAAGAGCACTATTGACGCTTCTATCCGTCTTGACAGCCGCTCGTTTGTCTGGCTGGCGGAGGGCATCGAAACCGGTATTGATCCTGGTAGCTTTTCGTGCGTCCAAAACTTCTTGGTGGCACCGTTGCGCCAAGGCTACCTCACCAGCGTAAAATAACGTAACTCCGACGCAGCTTTTGACGAGTAATCGGCCCGGATGTGATGCTGGTAGCTGGCGAGCTAACTTGATTGCGTCGTGGTACTTAGACAAGGCTAATGTATCTCGACGAGCACTGTCATAAACACTTGCACTTTGAAGAGTTAGAAAGAGGTGAACCTCAGTCTGAATTGGATCAACCAAGCCGATAATCGGATCGTCGTTTGGCGGTGGGCACTGCTCTTGGTAACGCTGCTTACAGGAATCGAGCGTATTCAGAGCCACCTGCACACACAAAAACAAATAAACCCCATCAATACCAATACACATGTGCAAAGTCGCCGTCCGAAGCGTACGTTGTACTGGGCCATGTTTTGGAACTTCAAGGCACTTTCCAGCAGACGGGTGACGTCTGAAGGCAACGGAGGAGGCATGATTACCTCTCGAATCATGGTCACTTGTGGGGGTGGTTTGCGATCGGATTTTGACTGGCCTGGCGGAATGGCTGAATGGGTTCCAGGAGAATTTCTCCCTGATGAAACTCGTTCAATGATGTTGACGCTGGGTCTTCTGGACAGCAGGTCTGCCGTCATTAAACTCCCTTCGTGTTTTAACCGATACTTCGGCTTTCTAGCGGTGCCAGCAGCGTCGAGACGAAGCATTTCGCGAAGGTTCTGAACTATCGAGACCATGGCAGTCAAATCGTCACCGCGAGGCGATTCGACCGATGCTGCACGCCGTTTAAAAATACTCGTAGAAACGTTCTGTTGCTGTTGATAGGACATTGTTCTCGGCGTCAAGTCATTGTTCGGAATAACCGTGATCCGCATGTGATCCAAAAGCACTTCAAGGCTGAACTCGAGACGACAAGACTCTACAGCTCGTCGGAGCTGTGCACTCTCCCGGACTAAAAGTCTGTGATGAAAGGCAGAAGCCACGCGGCAGAACAACTCCAGAAACTGGGCAAAGTTCATCTGATCGCCAGCGCGGGTTGATGCATCCTTGCTATTTTTTGCCTCAGCCCTGCTTCTTGCACTAGCAAAACCAGAAAGTACCTCAGTAGACATCTGAAGCAGTTACACAGGCAGTCAGTGATAGCACCAAACCCGGGAGGCTCTGTAGATACTTACACGTGTAAGGTCGTCGAGCGAGAAAAACTCCTCATACTCAAAGTAAGCATTGAGGAAGTCAACAAATCCGTCCAGTGTGATGGTGGACAACATGGACGCCGCAATGTTATTTGACAGACGATTCAGCGAGCCATAAAGCTGGAAGCACTGCACTAGCAGCGGCAAGTTCACCTCAAGGGTGTCGAGGACGCTGCACCGAGTCATCTGACAGCGCAGCGCGTCAAGCTGGCTGTGATCGCGCTCGCTGGCCAGCTGATCTACGAGCACGAACACATGCTCCAGCTCGGTCGATCGAAGTCGCTGCTTGAGCGACGCGGCTTCAACATACTCGTCTTCTCCACCGCAATTGCCATAATATTTGACGCGGGCGATCTTTCCCAAGGCGATTTGAAATTCGCGGTATGCCAGGTATCGCTCGCTTGCACCTAGCGCAACATGCAGCGTCAAGGGTCGAGTATTAAGTGAAGCAGCGGCAAAACAGAGATCCCACCAGTAGACGCTCGAAAGGCGTCCTTCACATCGAACAGCGTAAAGTCCGCGTGCTGCAGGAAATAGAGCGACTGCGCCAATGCCTCTAGACTGAATGGCAGCAGACCACAATTAAAAACAGAGCGACCCGTCTCACGGGACACATTCGTCCTATACCTGACGCCGTGCTCGCCCGTGCGCAGTGCGTTGTAGAGCTCCCGGGTTTTGCCTTCCTCAACAGCCATCGCTAGCGCCGCTGTCTCCTTCGTCTCCATTCTTTTGAGTGCGGCTGCTAAAAAGTGTAGCTATCGATGCTTAGGCGATATAAATACCGTAGGGGCGAAAAAGTATCTTTAGGTTGCGCATGACTGACACCAACGGTCAGCTTCAACACGCGGCATGGGGTCCGCATTGCACTGGACCGAGAACATCATGCACGGATACCCCACCGGCAGTGGAGGCCAATATTACAGCGCCCAGAGCCGGAAATTAAGACAGAAGATGGTGCCACTCGCGTCCAGCTGGCGCTCGTTGTGACAAGCTCGGCAAAAATTGGCCAGCTAGTGGACAAACAAGTCGTTGGCAACAACTGAATTGCCACGAACCCAAATCGCCATATCCCCGCTGATTTCTGGTGAGGCGAGTTTAGTGTAGCTTCCGATAACTTGTAATATATGATAAAATGGTTGAATGGTAAAATACAGGCCGGTAAATTTTTACTTGACAGTTAGTTTCCGAAACGCATTCATTATAGCAATTAATAAGGTCGGTTTGTCGCAGCCGATGAAATCTGCCCATTACGGAACGTATACTGACCGCTGTAGCGTCGTCCACGTTGAAGGGGACAGGCACGCACGAGCGCGCCGAGGCTGTCATTCCGACTTCGCGCAGACCAGAGAGAGTAACAAGCAGCAGCAACGATGTCCAGCAGCCTGGCACAAGCGCCGCCCGTCGGGCTGCACGACCAAGAGGCTGACGAAGAGCTGAACGCATGGGTTTGTAGGGCTCACTCAACTAACCTATTGTAGTATTCTGCTGACAGTCGCTTCTGAGCAGAAGCGGGAGACGCGCTACTATCTCCTCAAGGACGTGAACTCAGCCATCGACTACGCGGCGCACGAGGTGGAGCGCATTGACTTCATCTGGGGACGCATACGCTCGGACCGCGGTGCTGCGTCGCCCGCCATCAAGGCCGACATCCGCGTCGAAGTACGTCATGTTAGAAATGCACTGATTTAGGGTGGCTATTGACTGTCATGGCATGTGGTGTTACACACGCGTCGCATCATACCAGGGCCACCTTGTAGTGTTCACCAAGGTAGAGATCAAGCTGACCAAGGCCCAGCGCAACGCGCCGATCACCAGCACGTACGAGCAGCTGCATTAAACTTCCTCGCCTTAACTGGTTCTAACGGTGATGCGGGTGTCCTCATGCCGCTCACAGGCTGCAGCAGTACTGCGTGCTGAACCAGATCCTTGAGTTCCACGGCATCGTGCAGAGCCAAGTGGGCAGAATCGCCGCACTTAAAGAGTTTTTGCATGTGCAGCGTCACGACCTGCTGAACGACCAGCCCAGTAACGATGACGTCGAGGTGTATGTCGAGATCGTGCAGCGCACCTTCCAGAGCCTGGGCCGCATCTGTCAGGAGCTACGCAACGCCTCGAACGTCCTGCGGCTGCCCAGTCGCCGCCGGTTCCCGTACTGTTCCCACGTCGACCACGTGCGACCACATGCAGTGAGTGAGGAATATTATGAGGATATACACTGACCAATGCGCGTCTTTTTTTTTCGCGCAGAGCTTCAAGCCCGCTCTTCCGTCGGAAATCATCGTGGACTTTTCCATCCACCGTGGCGAACTGGTATATTTCTGCTCTGCCTTTTAGCGAAGAGTATACATGTATTCTTGGTCTGATCCATGTACACGTTTCGCTGTGGCTAGCTGCTGGAGGCGTTCAGTCTGATGGCTACCCAGAAGGCGATCACAAATATCCCGGAGGGCTGTGCATCGAGGAAAGAATTCATCGGCTGCGTTTGGTGAGTACTGTGATAACTGATATTCCCAAATCGTACGTGTTGGGATTTACGAACGCTATTGCTTGTTGACAGCATATTTCGTGGGCAGAAGGTTGAGATTGTGGAGTACGCACGCGTCTCGGTGCCGATCCCGCAATTGGACGAGATGTTGGTCCATCTCGACGAGCAGATCGCGTGGCTGGTTCACGTTCGAGATAACGTTAAGGCGCTTCTCGACTGCCAAGACGTTTATTATGCTTACTACTAGCAGCGCAGCTAACTGCGACTTCCGTGAGGTCGGTCGCCAGTGTTGTCTGTCATGTACGCGCATAAAAGCTCGCTTTAAGCATAAATATATATTCAAGGCGACAGCGTCCTAATAATATCTTCGCAGGCTCGCTTTAATTAGTAAACATCCAAGACATCTGGTGAAAGTCATTTCATTCTGGTTAGTCGATCAACTTCATCTGCAATGCAATCAGCCTTAATGGAGGGGCCTTCCGCTCTTGAGGTCAAGTCTACAGGCGAACCGGAACCTACGCCAGCCCCGGATGTCGTACCAGACTCGCTACAACGAATAGCTGAAGGCGAAGACTTTCCGAGACCGTCTGAAGTTACAGCAGTTGCTGCTCCAGCGACGACCATGCTGGAGACTACGCGTGATACGAAATCCCCCAAATTTACGACGATCAACTCTGAATCAACAGCAGCCACAAAAGTGGAGACTGGACCCCCATCAGATCCTCCTGCTCTTGTTGTTTTGAAACCTATTATCGCCCCTGGTCGAGCTTCAATGAGCCAACACGTTAGTGCTAACAAACAATTGACTGGGATGAAACCGATTGTGCCTCTACGAAAGCGAGGACAATCTTTCCGAGAGACCAAGAAGATGGTCACTACAGTGGATGCTGACGGTCGACGGCATCTTAACCAGTAGTACGTGACAATGTTTTGATTTTGTGAAATCTGAAGGACTGAAGTTGGTTTTTGCGTCTGATAGCACGTTCATGGAGCAGCTGGGCAAAGGAGCGTATGGTATTGTGTTTAAAGTTGAATCTACCGAGACGAAAGAGGTGTTTGCTGCAAAATGCGTGGACAAGAAGGCGCTCAAACGAGTTCGAGTCGGTCGCTTTGGTAATGCGCTACAATCCGTCAAGAAGGAACTTGACATCTGGCAGCGATTCAAACACCGGCACATTGTCGTGCTGCGAGAAGTCATCGATACAGATGGTGAGATAAAGCTGCACGAAGACTCATTCTATTTTGCTGTAAACTAACACATATTATCGTTTGTAGACAGCGACGAATTGTATATGATCAGTGAATTGATCGATGGTGGTCCCGTACTGGACGATGACATGTACCGAAAAATTCATTCGAAGTGCACAAGGCGCGAGTATCACTTATAAATATTGAACTGTTTGCCTATCAGAGAGTGCACCCCATTGAACGCGGTGCTTACCAAAACGTACTTCACACACCTGGTAAGATATTTCAGCTTTCCGCTGGACTTTAATTACACGGCTTACCCGGTTGCAACTATTTATCAGATTGAAGGCATCGATTTTCTGCATGAAAACAAGGTGCGTTTGCTAGATGCACACCCCAAGAATCGCGTGAAGCCGTATAGGCTACGAGCTTATCTTATAACTCTTGGTTTGCGATTTATTTTTTCTAGATCATTCACCGCGATATCAAGCCGGGAAACTTGCTCCTGAAGACTGTCGATGAGAATGAAGTTATCCTCAAAATTGCAGACTTTGGTGTTTCACATGTACGAACGCCAGCGCTAGGGCTGATAATGCGAACATTCTTCGTGAATACTACATCGAAGTTATTCATTGTTGTATTTGCTCTTGTCAGGAAATGCAAAACGACAATGAAGATATGCGTCAAACCGCCGGAACGGCCATTTTCATGGGTTCGTGGTCTTGTAGGCAGGTTGACCACTATTCTTCGCTAATTGAATGTGCTCTATCAGCCCCGGAGATGCTCACTGGGGAAAACTTTCATGGTAAGCCCGTCGATATCTGGGCTTCTGGTGTTACACTGTACATGTTCGTCTACGGGCACCCACCCTTTGTCGCCCAGACTATGACAGTGCTCTACGGCAAGATTCAGGTATGCAAGTTCTACGGCAATGCATTGACAGCTGCCCATGGATGTATAACTTGAATTGACCCTTTCCCTTCAGAATGACCCCATCGAGTACCCAACACACGTTGGGGACCGAGTAGTGGAGAGCGAGTTAGTCGACCTCATGAAACATGTTGATCTACTACCATTTATCCTAGACTTTCTCGACAATCTCTAATGATTCCTCCAATGATTTGTTTTTATCGACCTTCAGATTCTTGAGAAGGACCCGAAACAACGTTACACAAGCCAACAGATCCGGGTACGTCTATTGCCGTTCTTCGCTTGTGACTTTGCTACACTTCCTTACAGCTCGAATTTCTTGAGTGTAGGCGCACCCGTGGGCCTGGCGAGAATTCCAAGTGTCTGCGATCAAATGCGTAACCCATCCAGAAGGCCGACGAACGTCCTTTTCCACGTTACCAAAGAGTCTGGCTGATGTTGCATCTATTGGCAAGAGCATGCGCAGCCTTTTTTCCCGGTACGTCCGTCGTTTTGCTCAAATTCGCAAAATTTACCAGCCGAGGCTCACGAAGATGTATTTCACAGCCCGAGTGCCGTGTTCCCTGGTGCTTCTTCGCGTGCATCTCTCCCAACTATCCTGACAAACTTCCGAGCACCCCAGTAGCAGCTTGAATCAAAACTACAGTATATGCATCAAGTTTGGCACTAAAGTGATAGTATTCATTCGAGCAGCATTCTCTGTTTACTTCTTATCGGAATGACCGAGACCACGTTCGGGGCACACGACGTCGCGCACAAGTTGCTTGAGCTCCTTGGACTCCGGGAAGCGACGGGCAATCTTGCGCGACCAGAGCACCTCCGGCTCGGCGTCTGGGTCGGCGTTGGGCCCGACTTCGCGCAAATACACGTTGAAAACGCCTCCTTCGCGCGAGTTGGGTGTAAGCGTCACCGACCGGAGGCGGCTGTTTTCGTCCTGCTGAAACGTCGTGAGCAGCTCCTGCGCCATCCACGCGGCGCGCAGCATCCAGCGGCAGCCGGTGCAGTACTGTATTTCCACGACGTACGCCTCGTCATCATCGGTTGCGCCGATCTGGGTCTGCGCCTTGGCTTGTGCTTTCAGTTGTGTCGCCTTCTCCTCTTTGATGCTCAGGTGACGACGTCGAGACATGAATTGCTGCAGCGTCACGGCGCCCAGAACTGCCACGAGCAGCTGGAGCTTCGCGTTGGCCGGCATTCTTGTCGGAAAAGTGAGATTATTGTCAAACTGAGGTTAGAAACGTGGTGTGGTAGGTAATTCACTTAAGTGCGTATGCAAAACACCGAAATGAAAAGCATTCAGTGGAAAAGTGGAGAGAAAAGCAAAGTTGGCCAAAAATTTGCAATCAATCTGCAGGAACGAGCTACGCTACGTCGCCTGCGTCACGGATAGCTACGCGCTAGTACATGTTCATCCGATGGTTGCAACTTGTAATTTGCAAGACGAGAGAGTATTGTTGAATGAAACGAAATGCATTTAGGAGTTTCTACCGGCAAGCGGTGGGAATTATCTACGTATACTACTAGCTCAGGACGTGCGCCATTTACGACATCACCACCTCCCGCATTTTTAAATGCTCAGCCTGGATCAGCTGCTCCAGCTTCGACACGTTCGCATCTGCGTTCAGTTCATAGATCTTCTCGAAGGAGTGCTGGTTCTCCTCTAGCACAGTCTTCCATGCCTTGCCGCCGCACACATCCATACTCGAACGCATCACGACCTTCTTGCCGTTGGGTAGCAATACGCCGACAACCACGCTGCCCTCCTCTAGACACAGGCCCTCGGCCTCATCAGAAGTGACGTTGTACACTACGCAATTGGGTGCCGAGATTGACCGCGCAGTTACGTTGATCAGTATCGATCCATCCGCGTTCACCTCCTTTGCGCACACGCCGCTCAACACACTGTGCTTGATGTCACCGTGACCAATCTCACTGTTCAGGACCGTGGCCTCCTCAATGATAGCGCCCTCACCGACCTGGCTGTGCTCCATGCTGTTACTGATGCCCAGGAACGAGCGCAGGCAGTCTGCCTCCACACCTGGCTTGGTCACCAAGCGGTTGTTCTTCAGGTACAGCTTCAGCTGGCCGTAGTCCCACCAGTACACGTCACTGCCGACGTCGACGCAGCCAAACAATCCGAGCTCTTTCGTCCGGGTATCCTCAAAGTTGGCCATCATCTTCTGCATACGCTGGTAGTGCGCGGTGGACTCCGTCTTGTCAACGCCCTTCTGCGCCATCACCTCCGTGTACGCCTCGAGTTCGAGCGTCAGCGGCATCCAGAAGTGCGGGTCGCTGTCAAGCTTGCCAGTCTTTGCGGCTAGCTCCTTGGCAAATTCGCTCAGCAGCGCGCGAAGCATGTCAGCGTCAATGCTGAAGGATCCCAGACTAGTACCAACCGACTTCATCTCACCAAAAGAGGACAGCAGACGGATAGCAGTTTCGTGGGTAACCTTGTCGACCTGAGCGGCGTTATCCTGCTGGTTTACTACGATCAGACCGTACTTTTCGAGGCCCTTCTCCATCCACTCCTTCTCTGTGGGCATGGGAGCAAGCGCAGCCAGGATATCGATGTGGTGCTTGGCCTGGTACTTGACCTCAGCTGACGGGATGAAGACTTGGTCGCCCCAGAAAACAGATAGACGTCCGCGGCGGCTGGAAGCGTACACGCCGGTTTGCTTAACAACGGCCTCAAGAATCGTCATGGGCACGTATTTGTCCTTGACCTCCACCATGGCCGGCAGCTTCACACCAGACTTGTTATTGTTCTCACTGCCAGGCAACGGCGCGAGACGCGTGCCCTTGCCGGCAGTGTGATACAGCGCGACACTAATGCTACCCGCGGCAAGCAGTGCCGGGATATCAATGCCGTAAAGATCCTTGCCAGCCACCACGGCCTTGGTGTAGGCGTACAGAGTGCCGAGTCCATTGCCAGCGCCACCAGCCCAGTCCTCGAACACGGCGATGACCTTGGCATCCTTAG
This sequence comes from Phytophthora sp. 'mugwort', assembly GCA_033558025.1. NCBI lineage: Eukaryota > Oomycota > Peronosporomycetes > Peronosporales > Peronosporaceae > Phytophthora > Phytophthora sp. 'mugwort'. The sequence continues at coordinate 4,551,270 of JAUCEF010000017.1, read as the reverse complement.
GCGAGATCGAACCCCGCGTGTCCATGAGGCGGTCCTGCCAGTACTGCGCCTGATGCGGTGTGGACGTACACACAATGATGACGTCGTAGCCGTCCAGGCGATTGATCTCATCAATATTGCGCTGGTGAGCCGTGCGCGGAGCCATCTTGGTAGGAGTAAAGGGGGTCGAGAGTGAGTTGGGCTGCTTGGCTGGGTGCGGGCGGAAGCGCAAGTGAGTAGCATAAGCGGCGGCCGCAGCGGCAGAGGCGGCCAGTGACAGTACCAGCGGACTGAAGAACTTGACCATTGTGTTTGTTGTAGCGTGGGAGTTTTACGTCGTCGTTACCTTCTGCGAAGGGGGAGATTTGACACGGTCAATTGTCGTTGTCCGTTGCGGTACAGGTGTCTTCTATCAATTTTGATAGGGGCTGGGGACACTGCGATGCGGTGCGCTCAACCGATGGAGAATGGGAAGTGAGCAAGTGCTGCAACGAACCTGCAACCGCTGATGATACTGCCTCGAGCCTTGCTGCATGGGGGATAGAGACCGTAGACGACACGTATGCGCCCAGTAACAATGCCACGAAAGTAGCGGCCCGGCTATGCGCACTACTATGCAGTTCACCTCTACAATCGCATCGATCATCACGCACGATTCAGAGCCATACATCGCTCTTAACCATGACCTGTCCATAGTTATCCGATTAGGCAATGAGTCTGTATGGCATACAACCCGTCTGATAGAAGATGGCGCCGTCAATCAAGTCGGCGAGGGCTTCAACACCCCGTTGGACACACGTGCCGGTCCGAGACCTCGAAGACGGAGCTCGGAGATGCTGCTGCTTGAATCGCAGCCGACTGTGGCGCATGCTGGTAGCGTCAAAAGCACCACCAGTCGAGCAGCTCGGGTCACCGCGGGGGTGAATCCAGAGACTATATGGCGACGTATCTACCTACATCAAAATTAAACTGCCCCAAGTTGACGTGGTGTGTAGTCGCAGTGTACTTTGCGCTGGAGGTGCGATAGCTGCTCAAAGCAGTGCCTCAGCGTGAGGCTGAGGCTCACGACCCCATACCTCGTTCGTTACAGCGCGACGTAGTGGGGCAGTACATCAACGTTAGGACTCGTTCCATTTCGAACTTGCGCCGTGCGCAACGGCCGTTAACCGTGAGCTTCAGTAACTTGAGGCGGGCTGGACTAGCTACTGTTAGCGTGCCGAATGTGATGGCGTAACAGCTTTGCAATTAACAGCAATGGCGGCGTACTAAGGCAAGATGAAGGGCCATTCCGTTTGAATGCGTGTTGCAAGAAAGTGGGTAGCCTAACCCAGCCGAGGCGCCGAACTAGAGCAGATGACAACTCTGCCCGGCATGTTGTATTTAACGACGATAGCACTACAATGTAGTAGCAGTTGCCGCACAGAGCATTTTGGGCGAGCTGGATTTCAATACTTAGGTTGTAGACGAATTGTGTGAGGCCCAGCCTAAAGTTGCTACATGATCAACAGTATTTGTTTCAGTTCACGGCTTTCTCGCGTTCGTTTATTCTCAGCTAAAGTTGCGCCAACGATCACACACACTACGTTGCGGAGATCCAATTCCTTGTATCCTCCTCAATCACTACTAAAACGACCTCTACGCGCTGCTCTTTACGCTCGCTTTGACTCCACAAACCATGCGCAGATTCCTATCGCTGGCTGTGACATTGCTGCTGCGCGTTTGCACGCTTCCGAGTGCAGAGGCGTCGCGCTTCCAATTCACGCTGACGTCTCGGACGGAGGTGCTTTTGGCTCCAGTCTATTCAATGCTGAGGACCCAGGTTTCACCTAACGCTTTGCCTACTGACTATCCTCTCACTAGGAATGTTTCATGGAGGAGGTGAATGCCCGCTCATCCAACAACAAGGTGCTCTTCCGCTTTGGCATCCTCGAACCCAAGAGCTACGATTTGGTCGACGTCGTGGTACGCTCGCAGTTTTGACCGTATCGCAGCAGTGTCACTCAGCATACTGACACCCTGTCGCCTTGCAGGTCAAGAACCCGTCGCAGCGCGAGGTGTTGGCGTGGAAAGCCGAGCAAAACAACTTCGGCACGGCCACAGTACGCGAGAGCGGACTGTATCACTTGTGCTTTCGCAAGCTTAAGGGCGCGTCCTCCTCGATCACGCTCTTCTACTCATTTGATTTTATCTCGACCGGTGCTCGCAGTTTGACGCTCGTGCCCAATGTGGCAGCGACGGTTAGCAAGGACGCGCCCACGGTGCCGGCCTACACTCAGATGGCGGTGACTACAGTAAACGGCCAGGCTACCAAGATGGGCATAATGGAGTTCGACCTGATTGGTGTCTCGCGTAGCATTGTTCGTGGCAACACGCGTGTAAAGCTGATACTGACAGTAGACAGCATCACAGACGGAGACGACGCTGATATCGCATTGGCACTGTTGCCTGACCGCATAAGATACCCTGTTACGTGGGAGACGCTGGAGAGCTACGCTACGGGTGGCTACCTCGACCACGTGGTTGATAACGCCGTGACGGAGCTTGGCAGTCACGTCGCGTTCGATATCACGGAAATTTTTGAAAACAAGCTGGACGGCAAGACCGAGACGATTGCCTTCTCGATCCACGCGCACGAGAATAGCGACGCCATCGTGTTCGGTGTCCACCACGTCGCAGAGGATTACTTTCCTCAGATCGTTGTTGAAGGTACGCCGTTGCCTTGTGTTCATGTTAGCAACTGCTCGCTCGGCCTAACCAATCTACTGGCGCGTTTATAGACCTCGGCTTGGATCTGATGCACGAAGTCGCGTACTTTAAGGAGTCAGTCTTCACTCTTCGTGGTGACATTTCGTTCGTCAAGCACCGAGAACGGTTGAGCCGCGATGGTGCGTAGCAGACTATCTGTTCGTTGGGATTCTCCCCCCCCCCCCCCCCCCCCCCAACAACAAAAACTGTGGTGCTGACCGATTATATGTATTTGCAGCCGCGGAGAGCACAAACTCCCGCGTGAAGTGGATGTCCCTGGTTACCAATGTCGTGCTTGTGGGTATCGCGTTCGGCCAGGTTATCTACATTCGCAGCATGCTTGAGAGCGGCTTTTAAAATGCACAACTCAATGTAACGCCATATGCAATGACGAGCTCTGGGCGAGCTGCACTTCAATTGCCCCATCCTATGGAGTATCATATCCGGATGAAAACATGAATTTGACATAAAAAATAGAGAAATCCGTCCGTGGTTCGACAACAGTGTCTAACATTGCTACATGTAATGTCAGTAGAACTAACTCTACAATTCGACATCGCGGTTGATACCCCAGCAGGCCAGAGTCTCCTCCGTCGTCTCGCGCTCCTTTAGCATCGAGAACTTGATGCCATCATTGGTGGCGGAGTATGCAAAGTGAGAGGACAGTTGGCGGCTATTGTAATTGGAGTGCATCGACATGGTGTAACCTCCAGTGTCGTGGATCACGACAAAGTCTCCCACTTGAATGGGTGGCAGCAACAACTGCTTGGCGAGGAAATCACCAGAGAAGCAGAGCGGCCCTGCGATATCTTGACGCAGGTAGGCACTGCTGGGGTCCGTCTTGGGACGTCCGTGACTGTCGAGCACCGAGATGCAGTGAGACCACAGCTGCGGTAGATACGCCGTGCGAGGGAACTGATCGGCGCCGACGTGAATCACTGCGATGTGCTGGCCTGCCCAGTCCTTGATCGCCTCCACTTTGGACACTGTCACACCAGGCTTCACGAAGATACTGCGTCCGAATTCCGTGATGATGGACGAGAAACCGCTCGTGAACAGCTCAGGAACTTGTTGATGCACCGCGTCCGCATACTCCTTGAAGTCATAGGCTTCGCGCTCACCGCCGTCGTACACAGTTGGCATGCCTCCGCCAATGTCAATCACGCACACCTGGTTGTGCCCAACATGAGCGTTTACCTCCAGTGCGAAGACTACAGCTTTCTTGGCGCCTGCTGCTAGCAGATCAAGAGGGCACCCCTGCGAGCCGACGTGCACGTGCACACCATGCAGCCACGGGTTTTTTTTAAAGATCGACAGCAAGAGGGGCTTGGTCTCAGCAGTGAGTGGCAATCCAAACTTGCTGGTAACAGTCGCCGTGCTGGTGGCGCCAATAGTTCCACCGCCTACCACGGGGTTAATTCGCAATCCAACTTGCGCTGCATGTTTTTTCTTAGTCTCCACCGAGTCGCCCAGTTCCATGAAGATCTCGTTCACTTTGCGGATCTCTTCCTCGTTGTCCAAGTTAATGTACACACCAGCCAGCAGCATCTCGAGCAGCTCGCCCAACGTCTTGCAAGGAGAGTCGTACACGACTTTGCGAGGCTCGAAGCCGAGCGACAGAGCATGCTTGGCCTCGGCGATAGACGCGCACTCGGCGCCGAAGCCCTTGACACGCGCGCCACGCAGCAGACCACGGGTGGGGTTCGTCTTGACGGCCAGCGCATGGTTGAACTCTGGCTCGGGGAACGCGGCGCGTAGGTTGGCCAGGCGCATCTGGAAGGCGTCCCAGTTGAAGAGGTTGGTGAGCGGGCTGTCGTCGCGCAGCACTTTCTGGGCGATGGCAGCCTCCACCACGCGCGAGACGGCGCTGCTGCGCTGCTGATGATGCGCGTGCGCGACGTCGGCGTCCTCCTTCTGCTGCTGCTCCAGCAGCGGCGACACATAATGGTCGTCTGTCGGCTGCTTGGCCAGTGCCTGTAGCACGAGCGCCGCGACATGCGCCGTGGTCTGCGACGAGGCGACGGTGTCCGCGCTCAAGCCGTTGTCCTTACAGAGCTGCTGCGCGATTTGGTCTGCGGTTTTCTTGCCTGAAAGCAGCATCTCGACGTACGGCGTCCAGATGACGGAGTCCATTGCTGCGTCCGACTCGGCTTGGTATGACGTCGTGATGTTGTTGGTTGAAGCGAGGCCTTCAGAAATACTGAAACTTAAATACAATATTTCGCACTCAATAACTTATTTCTGAAAACTGTTTTTTTTACCAATACTTTTAATTTCTACCGGTTATATCCGATATTTCTTTTTTAAGACCATGCTTATATTTTACATTGTCTTCTGTAGCCACAGGACTCAAGTAATTACATCCTTCGCTTTGGGTGACGGCAGGGCGAGAGTTAATCTCGTACCAAAACTCTACAAATATCTATCCTTTTCGCTTAATCAAGCAACCGCCTTCACAACCAAGCAAGTATGCTCCTACTTCTTCACATCATAGCTCGACGCACAAGATGAGCCGACGGAGCACTTCCGCTGCCAGCGTGGCACAATTCGCGAGCAAGACATGAAGACGGCTACTCAAATGTGACGGGGCACACAACACCTTGCGCACAGAATATGCGACTTCCGGAGAGTATACAAACTCTTAGTGAACGACAGTTGAATAGTCCCTGGCCTGTGGGACTGTTACCAAGATTAGGTAGATTTAAGACTGAATATATTTATAGTGACCCCTTTTAATGCGTCTACATACTAACTATTAGTCACCTATAAAGTACCCTAGATATTATCCTATTGAGTGGCTCTGAGGTCTTTGTACCATATCTGTGGTACCTATCCATGACGTCACGATCGTCGACGTTATAATGATGTTTAGCCCCCACTACATCACTTCGTGTACGTTGGTACACCTGCTCTGAAGAGTGACTTGGCCCTTTCCATGTAACCCTGTTACATCCTCCCGCACTTAGGTTCGGTTTACCGACCATCCACGGCGAGTGAAAGGAATCGCCGCCTTTCACTCTCCAAGTCAAATTACATCGACTTCGCTGCGGTTGGTTTCCGCAGCCGGCTCATTTCCTTTTTAGCCCGAGCACTTCCGTGTGCTCTTCTTCTTCTCGGCTTCCACATCAGCCTCAAGCATGACCAAGACTCGGTTTGGCAGCGGTGCGAAAGCGCCTGCCAAGCCTGTTGCTTCCAAGCAGCAGACTAAGAGTTCTAAGCCGTCCGGCGAAGGCTCTGCCGCTAAGGGATCCACCAAGGTGACATCCAAGGTGACCCCCAAAACACCTGAACCGCCTGAGGAGGACCCTGAGCATCTCGTGGGCTATGAGGAAGACTCGGACAAGTCTCTCATGTCCTAGAGCGATAACGAGATTCCGCTCGTCAAGGGGTCTGACGGCGACCCGAGTCGGACTCGCTTGGGTCCCGTACCCCGCTGTCTAGTCATAACGGCGACGATTACGAAGCGCCGAAGATGCCCGAGCGTCAGGGGGCCCGTGCTCACCCAGGGAGGACGAAGAGAAACCTCGTTCTCCGGTCAAGAACTTGGCGCTCGCTGAGGTAACTGCCCGCGCCCGCGTCAAGGCTGCTAAGGCTGCAGCAGCCTCGGAAGTCAGCCGTAAGCGGCGCGCTGCTTCAAGTTCTCCGATCCGTGAAGGGTATAGAACCCTCACGCTCACGAACAAGGGCCTCTTGAGTTCTTCTTCCGACGAGAGGAAGAGGGCCAAGTCGGACGAGAGATCTCCAACGATCTCGACGGATAGCTGTCGGAGTTCCAGGCTGCTCGTCATAAGCGAGTGCGGGCCCCGGCGGCCCGGTCGCCTGTGATGTGCTTTTAACCTGTGCGTTGGGGATCGCCTTATGCTCCCGGACACTTCCCGCCTGAGGGGTCCCACGGAGCCGACGCCTACATGGGTCAGCTCCAGCCGCCTCGCGTGCTTCTTGGCGGGCGTTCATCTCGGGGCGCTTATGAGCGCCACCTGGTGGCCAAGCAGCCTCTGTTCCAAAACGTGAGCATCGCTCGGTGCTGCTCCTGGCGCCGCACATCATCCCGCTCAAGGAGTTCACGAGCCCGCGAAAGAAGTCAGAGCTCGGGTCGGGACTGCGACCTGTGTGGGACTATCCAGCCATGATACCCCTACACTGCGACTCTTTCCAAGAGGCCGAGGCCGTCTTTTGGAAGTGGGTTAGCTACGCGCTGCTAACAAGGACAAATCGAGATTCCCGGCAGGACATCACCTGGAGGCCATCCTTGACCTTCGCGATTTGCGTATTGAGTTTGCCCATGTGGTAGGCAAACGGCAGCTTTCTCGAGAACTGCAAAAGCATTCCGCTTCTAGCGCTCATGAGCGCGGGTCTTGGATCTACAACCACACACCGTTCGGGCAAGAAAGCCCGAACTACTTACAAAGCCGCCGACGATTCTGTTCCCAGATCGCGACAGCCTTCGGGCAGTCAGCCTGGAGCCGTTCGTACGGCTCCTAGGAACACTCAGCTTCCGATTACCCCCTCCACTTCACGCGGAGCTGACGCTTCCCGTGAACGGGACCTCCTGGAGCACCCGCTCCACGTGGTAGTGGTCTCCCCATTACGGTCGAGGGGAGAGGCGGTGGTGCCCTCGACCGAGCATGAGTATGAGGCGCCGCCCCTCCGGTCCGGTTCAAGCCTTGGTGCGCCGCCTTCGGCTCCACCTCGGGTTGTTGAAGACAACGCTCTTCATCGTCGAGTCCTTGTGTTTGAGATTGCGCTTGGACTTGGTGAGGGCGGGGTTGCTGCCGCCCAGGCCGGGAGCGCTGGGGTCCTTGTCCCGATTCGTGACGACGTGAATCGTCTGGCCGATGACTTGTCGGCCCTCGAAGGACGGGTCGACCGTCGTACGAATGACGTGGACGAGTTTTTCCAACGTCTCGATGCCGTTTGGGCGTCCATGGACCGAGTCCAACGGGAATTGTTTCTCATTCGAGACCTCCTGCGGCCTGTGCCACAGGCGGGAGCGACTCCAGCGTACTCCCAGCCGAATCACTATGGTTCATTCTCGGCGAATTCAGCCGGGTTTCCTTCGTATGGAGCCCCTTCCGCGGTCCCGCAAGGGACCTGGGCTTCTGGCTTTGGGAGCGCTCAGAGAGAAGAGTCGCAGCCTCGCTTTGTAGAGCTGGGGCCTGTGAGCCCTGCGGATCATGGTGACCGCTCCAGACAGCCCACGTAGAACGCCGTCTGGGTCGTCATCGACTTAGGCAGGTAAATGGTATATGCTGCCCCATGCCTGGCCAGGACCGAGAAGGGTCCAATGAAGCGGTGCTTCAACTTGTTGCTCCCAACGGAACTTACCGTGGCGAGTGGTAGGTTTCTAGTGTCTATAGGATTAAATCCCCCACATTAAACTTTTAAGTTTCCTCTTCCATGTTTGTCTGAGTACTCCTTTTGTTTGTCCTGTGCCTCTGCCATGGCATCACGGACACGGCTGATTACGTTCCGCCAGGTGTCTATAAAAGACTTCACTTGTTCCCGCAAGGAAACCGGTCTCATGTCCGATACCTGGGAGGAAAGCGCTTTCCGAGCCTTTCTCTCACTTAGAACTGAAGACGGGGGTGCTGCCTAGGGCATGGGAAAATAGTATAATATTAATATTGCGGGTGTTACATTGACGGAATAACTTACTATTGGTTTTATAGGCCCACGTATAATACAAAACTTAATACAATAATACAGTATTTTTTCAGCTTTAGCCATCCTGGCCCCTCTACCCTCCAGTCGTTCAACAAATGCTCCAACCTGCGCCGCATCCAGCTCGACCTCTTCCTTACTTATTAAATTACCTCTTTCAAACAGAACGCCTCCAAGTCCTTCACCCCAACTCTCAACCCGCCACGATTTCCCGCCAGCTCTGTGCCTTCTACTTCACCGACCTCGGCGAAGGTCTGTTCGAGTGCAAGATGTGCGGACGACCCCGGAAGCAGACGACCGGAACGGGCTACAGCAACCGCCTAAGCCACCTCAACAGCAAGCACGCTGGATACGCGGCTGAGTGAGCTGAGCTCCATGCCGCCCAGACGCCATTGATCACCACGTTCGGCTTTGTGGACGAAGTCACGCGCAATATCTACCAATGGATGGTCTGGCTGACGCAGAGAAATCTACCAATCACTGAGCCGAGAACAAGTTCATGCGTGCGGTGGTTACGATGAAGGCAACATCTGTCAAGACAATCAAGCGCTACATGGTCTTCGTCGCCCTCGCAATCGGGGGTATCATACCAAGGAGATGGGAACCTCTTTTTGCCTGATGTTCGACGGCTGGACCAGTCATTCGCTTCACTTCCTGGGCATCTACGCTGTCTACGTTTTTAACGGAGTGCGCTGCTAGTGCTTGCTCGCACTGTCTCCAATGGCGGACGGCCAGACAGCTGAGGATCATGTGGCGCACATCGCGTCTGTTCTGAGCGTGTATGACAAGAAGTTCGACATGGTGCGGTTCATTGCCGGGGACAACTGCGCCACCATCCAGAGCATCGCTACCAGAATGGGCGTCCCGCTGATTGGCTGCGCCAGCCATCGATTTAACCTCGCAGTTAATCGGTTTCTGCGGATTATCAGACTCAGACCGATATGTTTCAGAATCTGATGATAAACCTGCGTCACGTCAAAATGCTGCTGTTCTTGCCAAAGTGACCGACTACAAGCCGATCAAGCTAACGTCACACGTTGGTCGTCGCCGTTTCAGATGCTACAGCGCTACTGCAAAATTCGGATACAATATGGTGGAACCTGTTGAAGACTACGTGCCCTGTGGCCATGCGCACCGTCGCATTACGACCTTGATTGACAAGTCCTTGAGCTGGACAGTGTGTGTTGTGTGAAGCTTCAGGCAGAAAAGTGCACCATGGCTGAGTTTCGCTTGCTATTCGATGCTTGCGCGGACAAGTACTCCGTCATGGACGACTATTTGCTTCCCACGGCGGCCATCGTCCACACACCCCTTTGTTCGAGTCTGCTATTGTCAAGCTGCACAACGTGTCGCTATCCACAGACGAACTACGTGCCGACGAAGGCTTCACCCTACCTCAGACAATCCCAGCAACCGATGCGGGCAGGGCGCTCGAATCTTCGCCACCTCCGTCCTCCGACAATCGAAGAAACCGCGGCTTGCAGGGCATGCAGCTGCAGGGTATGACCCGCTCCTCCTGCGCGCACCCCCGACAAGCAACATCTGCGAGAGGCTCTTCTCGGAGTGCAGACTGGTCCTGCCCTTGCTACGTGCTTCGATACTACCCGCGAACTTCGAGACTGCGATGTTTTTGCGTGTGAATCTCAATATGTGGAACTACGCGACGCTCCTCGGTTTCCCTGACTAGTAAGTGAGGTTGTTTGCAACTCTCGTTAACAATACATTGGAATCATTGCAGTAACTATTATTGCGTTGTTGTGTACTGCAATCGTTATTACAAGGCCCAGTAGCCCGACGTAGCACTGGTCATTGTATTTCCTATGCCCTGGTGCTGCCTCGCAATGTGAGCGGCACCCGTGGATGGCGTAATCCATTCAGATAGAACGGGGTATATCCGGTCGATGCGTGAACCGCATTGTTCAGTGCAAACGCAACTACTGGCAGGCGTTCTGACCAAGTGCGAAGAGCCTCCGCACAGACACTGCATAGAGTGTCCTCAAGCACTCGGTTGACACGCTCCGTCTCCCCATCCGTCTGAGGATGATCGGCAGTGAACATGTGCAGCTTCGTTCAAGGAGTTGGAGCAGCGTTCGCTAGAACACAGCGGTAAACCGCGGGTCACGAATTGTCTCCGGCAGACCATGACGGCGGAAAACTCCATCCAGGAACAGCTTCGCAGCCTGTTCCCCGGTCACTGTGTCTCTGACCGGAGCAAGACGTACCATCTTGCTCAGGCGGCACACGAACACCAAGATGCCGGTGTTTCCGTGGCCGTCGGCTGGAGGCCCGAAGATGAAATTCAAACCCGTCGACTTCTAGCAGTCCGCGGGAACGGGCAGGGTCTGCAAAGGAGCCGAGGCGTGCCCGGCGGGTTTCACCCGCTGACATGTTGCACACAGAGTCTACCAGTCGAGGATTGTCGAATACTGTGCTAAGTAGTCGCAACCGGATCGAATTGACACTACTGAGGAATCATTACTGTCGAAAGCGAGCAAAATATATTTTACTTAGTACTAAGCACAAGTACTTTCAGTAGTTTAGACAGTACATTCAAGTCTACCACAGCTATTCGACAATTCTAGCATATCGAGCATTTGTAAGCGCTGAATCTCGGTTCCGTAGTGCCCCAGGAGGATTTGATTCTCTGATCGAGTGTTTTCCGATCTTGTACGTCGACTGCTCATCACAATGCCACCCGTAAAAACACGCTCTCTTGGAAGGCATTTGACGGGCTCCTCCCAAGCCACACTCGAGCTAAGTCTGATATAGAAGGGAACTACTGCTCTCCAGTTTCTCGAAACCAACGACATATATCGATTTGAGCACAGAGCGCTTGGACATTACAGCAGACCTCTGCGTTGTCACGGCAGTAGTAACTTCTAGAACATTACGCGTACGATTTTTTAATTTCCGTTAACTCTTACTTAATTCTATATCGAGAGTAGGTATAAACGTTTCTAACCGTTTCTAAACATTTCTAATGTCCTGCTGTACGACACAGCGATTCGATAAGATTAGAACACGAGGACAGACTAACGTGTTACACGTAGTCGCATAAGCTGTAGATCACCAGCATTGATTCAAAGTAAATTTGTAAGCTCCGCAATCAATTGAATTAATTAAATTCTTTAAAAAAAGGTTACAAGCTATGTATATAGATACATCCAACTGAAAACATGTCGAACGATTTAACTTTTGGAAAATTGAAGGGCACTCAAATTGAAGAAGTATATTCTTCTGATCATGGTTATTGTCGGTGGGTATTTAATCAACCGAGTTTAAATATAACTGATGAGATCAAAACATTCCTACACTCCAAATTCCTCATTGATGATGATTCATATATGATGACGTGGGGGAAATATCGAGGTAAGTCTCTCAAGCAGATCAGTCGAATTGATCCCAATTATGTTGATTGGCTTCGAAAGAGTCAATTCGTAATTGATAAGTGCCCTAAGCTCTTAGAAGAATTAAACTAAGATACTAAAACATCTTAAGCTACGACAGAATATGGGTGATCACACTATTTTTTTTATCTCATAATTTGGGAATTAAACCTATTTCTATTAATTCTCCTGTTAGTCTATCGAACGTTAGTTCTTGTTCGCTTACTATGATGACTAGCATATTTGTTCCCTGGCATACTGCGTTTGTCCCTTGGATCTGAATCGCTTTGGGGACATCACGTTCGGTTAGACGACTAACATCAGCAATGAGAACGCGGTTAGTTAGAGACCACGTCTGATACAAGAAGACCATTAATCAGTTCAGGGGTAAGATCACCATTGATCGAAGCGATTTTAGCTACCTCATTAGTGAAGTGGTGGAAATCGTAATCATGGCTGATATCGAAGGTTCGCTGGGAACCGATACGAACGTTAACGTTTCTAATACTGAATTCGGGGTGGAGAGGCCAAGGAGCTGAATCAAAAGGACTTTGGAACTCCCGAACAGCAGCAGAGGCAAAGCTTCCAGTTTGATCAGCAAAATGTATTAGAATGACATACTTGGCGTTCTTGAGAGAAGCGGATAGTTGTAGATCGAATGACGCATTGAGCTGAGTTCCCTGCTTACCAATACCAGCACGCTGGTAGAACCATTGTGGATAGCAATCATTAAATCGAAACTTCTGAACTGGCTTTGAGATGATAGCCTGAGGATTCTCAAGATGTACAAACGGAACGTATAAACGAGAAGTGGTAAAAGGCATGTAGGTACCATCAACAGTAGACTCAAGGGCATTGACAACAGCATCCCAAGCAATACTGAACACGGCATTAAATATTCACCCAATCAAGTGGTGAGGTAAATACCGAGTCAAGGTAAGACCGGTAGGTGACGCTAATTAGCAACTTATCACGCCCCAGCAACCTGAAGCGTGTATCTGGCTCTATAAAGTCAACATTGACAAGCTGAAGAAATATATATCTGAGGACTATAAGACCGACCCCAAATATCGGTTTTACAAGGGACACACATGGAGACGCACTTGTACGAAGGTATCCAGGCTGGTGAATTTGTACGACAAGCTCGAGAACGTACTTGAGAGCCAGAAGAATGCTTTTAAGATAAATATAGCTCTCGGCCATGACATCATCAGCAAAGATGATGATAGTTTTAGTCAGTATTGGATTCCAAACATTGGTAATACGGCTGTATACGATAATCCTGTTGCCATTAACAGCAAGGCGGATATTCGTAAGAAGGTTATTTCAGTTCGTTCTATGGAGTTAGCCGACAAGCTTAAATACCCATCGAGTGGATACAAACTCAGAGCCATCACTGGATTCAGGATTTATATCTATCATCGCGAGCATGCTCTTGGAGATAGTAGCACTATGATTCCTCAGATCATTCGCGACAACAAGCATGTAATCAATTTTCCTAAGACAAGCAATAAGTGTGTCTTTCATTGTATCGCCTATCACACTCGGTCTGATCCGAAGAAAGATTATCGGAGAATACAGGCTCTGGTGAAGGAGGCATTCAACCGCTACTAAAGGACTTAGTTGTTCAGCGAAGCTCTTTCGTAATTTTAAACCAATCGGTCTTCTGCAGCTCGATGAGATGGAGGATTGCTTCAAGCTCAACATCAATGTATATACGATGGATGTGGAGTCGGGAAAATTTGAATGCATCCGCCTGTCGGATAAAAAATATGGCCGTCTGATATTTTATCTCACGAGAATCGTGCTTTCTACATAAGTAATCTGACATGCTCCAAAGCAAGTATCAGTGTCCAAAGTGTGAGATGATTTTCGTTAGCTCCACCAAACTTAAAAATCATAAGAAGAATCAATGTGAGCTTGTCAATAATGAGAATTTCCCAGCTGAGCCAGCTATCTATAGACCGCCTCAATCAAAACATTATCAAATTGATGCTTACAAAGTACTCCATTAAGAATTTTGATCACTACATTGATCACTTCATCCTGTATGGATTTGAGGCCATTTTAAAGCCGACAGGTATACAACATGGTGCAAGCACTGTCTTTACGAATGAGCGTATTCCTGTTTCAGTATCGGTAGCTGACAATCTTTCAGGAAATGTGCGATGCTTTGTTAATTCTGAGCCAAAACATTTGCTAAAATATATGTTAACTACATTAAGGAAGTCGGTTTACATATTCAGCAGTACAATGTCCAAAAGTATACCCCCCTTCTACAGACAATTATCGAAGCTCATGATTTTAGTGGTATCGATATCCCTGGTTTAAAGCTTGGGAAGAAGTACTCAGTACATGACGTTGATAGCTGGATCAAGTATGGGACGTATGCCAGTTTCTTCGATTTCATAGTAAAATTTCCTTCGGGAAGGAGAAGTATGATTACGGTAAATCAAGCAAAGCTCGATCAAGTACCAGCGTTGGGGTTTAACTTGGTAAATATGATATCAAATTGATTAAGAGCGACCTGTTTGCCGTCATTGGTACGGAGAACATCAAATCTGTGATCAAGAATCCGAGCTACATGTGCGTCGCTACCTCAGACATGAAGATGCTGGATATTAGCAACTACGGTCCTGCTGGAACAAGCTATGATAAGTATCTTAGTACATATCTCTGTGAGTGTGAGTTCAAAGACAAGATTCGTTGTGTTTGTGGCCTTGCTAAAGACCTATTTCCATATGAACACATCAAATCATTCGATGTACTCAATAAGACTTCTATTCCTACAAAGGCGGATTTCAGCAGCGATTTCCGAGAAACCAGCATTAGTAATAAAGATTACGAACGAGTCAGGTTAGTTTGGAAACATTACGAGATGAACTCAGTCAAGGATATTTTGATTTGGTACAATAACTTAGATGTAGTACCATTCATTAAATTTATCGAGGCTCAGCGTGAAGCACCCTATAAACGTACCTGCTAAAGCTTTCAGATTCTCAGCTAAGCGTATGAGTGGCTACAAGCATCAGGATGTAGATGCCAAGCATGAGTTCAATATGACTCTTGACCACTTGGACACATTGCTGAAAAAGCAAAAATATCTTTGTGGTCTATGCTGGTGTCAGCTTACTGTCGATGCTGCTTCAGCCGACCGAATCAATAACAAATTGGGGCACATTGACGGTAATGCTCTCATCTCGTGCGTTCAATGCAACATTGCGCGTAAGAGTATGTCTCTCAGTGGGTTCAGATTCAAGAAGCTACCTATATTCAACTCAGACAGACTTGTGTACTCGATTGATTGTGAGGAGAAAGACATTTATGGTAAAATGAAGGCAAACATCGCTGGCGGACCGTCAATTATCTTCAATCGCTACGTAAACGCAACGAGACAAAAAATCGAGGTAATAAAACTTGTAAAAAGATCATCGGATACGATGCTAATGCACTGTCCTTATGGGCGCTCGGTAATGAGATGCCGTGCGGGCGATTGACCACCATCGAGACTTATCCCGGTATCGTCAAAGACATCTAGGCTGACAGATATTTGGTTTCCTTGAATGCGACATTCGTACCCCAGAGCACCTTAAATAGTACTTTAGTGAGATGGCACCAATTTTTAAGAATACACTAATCGATTGCGCCGATGAGACCATCATTCGCTCCCACATGTATGAGTACAGCCAGACTCGTGGGAAAAGCCGAGCTAAGCCTGCTCGTAAGTTGATCGGTAGTTATTTCGGTGAGAAGATTCTGATCTACGCACCGCTTCTCAAATGGTATCTAGCCCATGGGATGGAAATAACAAAAACGTACTCCTTTATAAAGGCAAGTTCTCACAAGGCGTTTGCTCCATTCATGGATGCTGTATCGAGCGCACGCCGTGTCGGTGATGAAGATAAGAGTAATGCCATGAATGCTGAGGTAATGAAATTGGTTGGCAATTCTGCTTTTGGACGATCGGGCATGGACATGAGTAAGTACAAACAAGTCAAATATGAGTCCAAGGAGGCTAAGATCAAGTCGCGTATTGAGCACTTCACGTCTCATGGATTGGATGAGCTGAATGATTCTTGTGAGGTAACTATGAAGAAACGTCGTCTAAATAACAAGAACCCAATTCATTTGTCCATTGCCATCTAGCAGCTTGTTAAGCTACGCATGCTTGAGCTCTACTATGATTGCATTGACTTTTACTTCGATCGAAGCGATTTTCATACCAAGAGATGGACACGGACTTTGCCTATATCGCTTTTAGCTGCAACAAACCATTTCAAGAGTGCATCAAACCTGAGCTACGTGAGCATTATGATCAGTACAAGTACGCGCGCGACTATAACAAGGAAGTAGCTAAGTTTGACCGTCGAACCCCTGGTCTATTCAAGGATGAATGGTCAGGCGATGCCATGGTTTCACTATCGAGTAAGAACTATATTTGCTATCTTCCAAACGAGTTATAAGGTCCGGTGTCGGCCAAGGGTGTACAGCAGAGTCGTGGACGCAATGAGGATGTACTCAACCCTTTGGGGTTGAGTCAACTGTTCGCGATCGTATCATACTTCGAGGTACTAACAAGGGATTTAGGCTGTCAAAAGAAACTAAATCAATCATCACATACAGTCAGACCAAAATTGCCCTATCATATTTTACGACAAGCGACAAGTGTCTTCAAATGACATATCAACTATCCCACTAAATATTTAGGGGGAAGTCTTTGGTCGAAAATGGTAGGCTGTATATTTTTTTTTATTTGATTACAATTTACATAATATGGCTGAATTCTTGAAGAAACTCTACCATGATCCAAAGCCCGGATATGTTGCTGCTCGAGCTCTATATGAGAAAACGAGAGAATTCGACCCCAGAATAACGTTCAAAATAGTGAAGAAATTGTATGGGACTCAGCCAGATATTCAACGCTTCCAGGAACAGAAAAGATAATACGATGGGTTCAAGATCACGTCCCATAACCCAAATTCATGGCAGATGGATCTCGGCTTTTGGGAAACCCGACCTATACTGACAGTTATCAATATTAACTCACGGATTGCCACGTTACTCAAAAATTAGACTGCATCAGTAGTATTGGATGCGCTAAAAGATTTCATTCGATCTCATAAGGCAAACATCATCACCAGTGACAATGGTAGCGAGTTCATGAACAAACAAGCACAGGCTTGGTTTAAATAAAAAAAAGCATCGAGCACTACAATAACGAGCCATGAGATCACGGAACAATGGGAAAAATTGAGCGATTCAACAGAACGATAAAGCAGAGACTAACTAAAATATCACCCAAGAAGATTACGCAGAAGCTTGTCAGCGACATTCTTGATAACTATAACAGCACTATTCACAGATCTATTGGATGACTCCAAATGAAGCCAAAGGTAGAGTCATGGAGTCGGAGCTGAACCATAATCAAGCAAAAGCAGATAAAATTGACAACAAATTCGAAGTAGGAACAAATATATTATACCGACTGAAGAAGCAAACGTTCAACAAAGAGTCAGTACGCTGGAGCAAGGCTGTGTATACAGTCGTCGGGATAGATGGTTATGGTTATCGTGTACAAATCAAGTCCAGAAATGGTCATATGCTGTACAAGGCAGCAAATGATCTAAAAATGATACAATCAGAGACAACGGATGCCACTATTAATAGTGGGGATATCCTCGAAGCTGAGAAGATATTAGATCACAAAATGATGAAGAATAGGAAGCACAAATTCTTAATCAATGGATCGGTTATGATGATTCAACGTGGGAGCCACAAGACAATCTCCGCTTGATCAACAAAAACAGAAGATCAACTCTCGAAAAGGAGTACTGGGATTAAAAAAATATATAATCTTCGAGACATAATCAGCTTGGTAATAAATTTGATAGAGGCATCCTCTGTAAGCTTTGACTCAAGTATATTATCCGCCACAATTGTTTTGTACGAGCTTTTATATGCGACTTTATATATATATATATATATATAGACCTCTAGCGTAAAAGGAAGGTGTAGGAACTGCTTAGATAAAGACCGTGAGCTTGTTAAGATACGGCGAAAGTTATGGGTAATTCAGGAAATATGCCGCATTAAAAACGAGTTGCTGTATCTTGATGCAGTATCCAATTTCCGTACAACTGTTGCTAATCGTAAATATCAACGTGAATTGGAAGCAATCTTTGGCGTTACATTTCATTTTCTTAGGGAGAGATATTTTACCTTTTAAAAATGATAAACACCATCTGTCATACATATGTCCCGTACCGACATGATACAGTTATGCCGAGCTTTTGGTAATTATGAGTATTTTTTATGATAGGCATGATATAGCCACAATGTTTCCCAATTTCAAATCCCTCGCTCAGAGAGAGCAAAAGCGACGCGTTAGACAAGCTAACACCAAGCGCGGTATGTATGAAGGTGCATCGTCGGCCAGCGATACCGATAAAACTATTGACGTGGAAAAGACAGCATTATCTACATCAACCCAGAGTGATTGTCTGATTCCTTAAGAAAACTCTGAGTGATAAACTCTCCCAGACACACCCTGAGGTCTTATCAATTCCTGAAATAAATATTAGTCCAGTTATGATGGATGCCGGAGTTGATAATAGTGCTAGAACAAAGAGCACCTTTACGAAAATAAATTCAGTCAACATGATTGATCAAAATATATAGGCTCAACCCATAACATATGATGTTGGAGCAACAGTCCGCAAATGGTGAATGCTGCAATCGATAACACTCCAACAATGATAAATGTTGCAACATCAACAAAAAGATAATCGAGCGCTAACAATGTTGATACGGAAGAGCAGGTTCATCCCAGGAACTGGATTAAAAATCTGTATATAGGTATTTATCCCATCAGAAAAAAACGGAAGCAAGATGAAAAGTATGCTATTAGAGAAAAGGGTTCTCTCAGATCAAAACAAACTGGGAAGAAATACAAAGGATATAAGCATATTGACTGGGTAGCTATTGAAAAACTAATCAGGGACATCTTATATTAAGGCGAAAGCAACTCAATCGATGAGTTGGAGCCATGCGTGATAAGGAAACTCAAGCGCGAACAGTCACGCGATTGAAAAAAAAGAGAACTGGTGAGGAATTAGAGAAACTCGAAGTTATCCTTAAGGATCGTAGACTACCTGACATTCATTTTGGTCGGAATCAACTTCGACAACAGCTGATAATGAACACAATCGAATTCAGTTGCTTTGGTTTCAAAACACATAGAGGTATTAGAGTCTAATGAGCTGATGAAGAGTGTCGTCCCAATCTACAAAGAGATGTATAAATCTGATGGAAGCAACCTCAAACAATATCTTTGGGTTAACAAAAGATACATAGATGTGTACGGAAACAAATCAAACTTGAAACACCCATCATCAAACAACAAGGTTGATTGGCAATCAACACTCAGGGCCTTTTTGAACATGGTCAAGAGCAGGGGTTTACAACTCTCTATGGTGGGGAAAATGGATGCTGAAAGAGATATAAAATGATATGAAGCTACTGCTGATGATGGCGAACGAGATGGACGTCACGGTATTAAAACTGGAATAGAAGAAGACTTGGATCAAAATTTATCTATTCCCGACAGTGAAGCTTAGAAAATGCTGTACGAGTATTATCAGAAGCTTTTTAAGGAGAAGGTTATGATTCCATTTCGCCTTAGACCTGTGGTAGTTTCTAGAAATGGTGTAAAAACTCACCCAACCTATTATTTCGGTGCTCCAATGCGTGAACGTACTCTAAACATCAGAAACAAAGACAGTAAAATTATTTACGGAAAAGCTTGGACAGATGTTATGAAGACTATTAGATGGATGGATACGTTTGATCTACTACTAAATGAGTTGGAAGATGTACATCAGGCTGTGAGTAATATTGAAGCTCCAACAACCAAAGAAGAACTGAAAACGATTGATAAATGTAAATGCCAATTTCAAGAGTATTCGTGAAGTTATTTTTAGCAATGCATCTGATATAGAAGTGCAAGTGTTGAGCCATATGATCACGATGAAGTATTATAAAATCTCCATGATGATGCTGACGGGCTTACCAGGAGTATAGAGAGACAGAGAAGCGTCATGAAGCACCAAAAGAAGCTGTCAAAGGGTCAAACTCAAACTCAATAAGGCCAGCTTTGAAAGTTACACAATCAGCACTTAAAGCTACAAAGGCTGTATATAATTTCAAAGCTAAGCGATATTCTGAAGCTCTCAGTAATCCAAGTCTAGATTAGAGGGTCGTGGCTTAAGAGGCGCTGGTGTTGCACCACTTGATGGTGTAGTTCGACGCGGTAGAACATTCAATCTGAATGAGATTCAGGGCTTAGCTACCCCGTCTGTATATCGTCAGCTTGGTAGCAAGTACATCCGTTTGCCTGATCTAGACTCTAAGACACTCATGCTGGTACAGTCTAATCGTCGCAAATGTGGGCTTAAGTGTCAGATTAGTGACAGTCTCCAAGCTATGACCAAAACCACGTCTATAAGCAACATATCGAACAAGCTTCATACGATAAGCTCAAAGTCGAGGATAAAAAAAATGTTCAAGGAGATACTTGCCATCACCCATCTCCAGTACAACTTCCACGATAAGCTTGAGGATCCGCTGAAGACTCTACGAGCTGAGTATGATAAGTTGAAGGGTAAACTTGAGCTAGGAAGCGATAATCCAAGCATAAAAAAATTAAGCAGCGTAAGTCTCTCACCGTGGATATGTACAGCAATCAACTCATCAGCCATCAGGAGTTCAAGGATATCACTCGTCTACTATAATTAGTAAACTAAGAGAACTTGCCTCGGTTTTGATCATGTTCTTTTTCAATCCACGCATTATTGCCAGATCAGGTGGTAAATATGGAGACAATAGCGATCTCAACGTCGCTGAGCTCAAAGCCATAATGAACAATTAATAATCCATGATCGACCCCAGAAGACGCAAGCAGCTGTTTGGGCAACGGATCTTAACAAAACTATCAAGAAGGTAGATGCATCGACTCAGACTGACGGAGGGGGGGCTATCAAATATAGCAGGCACCTCTAGTGCCCAACGTTTGTGGGCTTACCAGCCAAAGAAAAAAAACAAAAACTGTAAAAACCTTTGCCATCTAACTTATTCCATTTCTTACCAGTTTATTACGATATCCTCGATACAGCTGGTGCTGTCAAGCTGTCGACGGCTGCCTCTTATCAATGATAAAAAAGTCAGTTTTTTATCACTAATACTAATCTCAAGTATAGCAGATTCTCCATCAGGACTCTGTGTGGGGAGAAACACGCTATCACCTAAAACTATGACTGACACGTTTTAAGCCCCGTCCGGACCGCCTACGGCAAGTCTTGTAATCCGCTTTTAATAAAGTCGGGCCAACACTTTGACTTGGTTCATCGGTAGTCAGATTTGTTCTGAGATCTTTACTCGCATGAGCTCCGAAGGAATTGCTCAGCTGTGCATTTGCTATCATCGCAAAGTTTATCGTATAATCGCTCTCAGATCCTCAATTTCTTGAAGTAAATACTGAATCATCTTCATAGTGTAAACGGCTATGCGACTATAATCAACGTTCAGCTGTTGTTTAGCAGGCTCAAGCGATGGATCTTCTCCTTCTTCAATATCACTCTTAAAAGATCCGATATCAAATCAGTCAGATGAGCCGAAACAAGATCTTGAGCGATGAGTCCTACCTCTTGACCTGGACGATTCTCGGATTCGATCCAGTCGTACCAGCACATGTCAACGCTGTCATAGAGTCTTTTGATACGACGAAGAGGTGCGATCTGAATATCTTTTTTTAAGCGTCTGTCTGAGGTTATCGCCTTTGCAGTGCAAGCAATGTACCCTCCAAAGACTGCCGCAACGCTATAGCTAATAGGACCCAGTGCACTCTCCGTTACTCAACTGTCCGTCCGCAGTCTATAGACCGTACTGCCGCCCGCTCCAAAACTAACAGAGACTGTACCAGGGCCGTAGCGGCGCTGAAGGCGTTGTCGTTCCGATCCCGAGTCTGCCTCCGGCCGTCAAAATCATTTGCGTTGTGTTTGAAGTACCGAATCGGAGGTCATTAGCGGTGATATTACCAATCCAGGAGGCATTTGTTGAAGTCCCCAAGCTACCATTATGAACCTCTATTTAAAATTCCACTGGCGAAAAGATTCGATCCCAAAAATCGGCACATCCTGGTATATGAGCCGTCAAGATAATTCAAACCACTACCTCTTATTGCAAAATACTCACTCGTTGGTGGAGAAGTGTTAATACCGAGCTCGGTCAAGGATCCTATAGTCGTTATAGCCGCCTGATTACCATATTTTAAAAATCTGTAAGCCTGTTCCAGCTGTAGCCAGCGTCAGCGAAGAGGGAGTACCAACAGATGTAATTGACGACTAGCTGCCGTTTTGATACCCCCGTAAATGTTGGTAGCTGTGAGCGAGCTGATAGTAGCAATAGCGCCTGCGGTGTCAAGTACCAATGCTTTCTGATTAGCGTCTGTACCTGGATTTATGCACATTACGTAATTAGGAGCAGACGACAGGCCAGATCCATTCATAATCAGGCTAGTGCAAGATAATGTTCCAATGCCGCTGATATCATTGTTACTCCCTGGAACAAGAGATATCGCTTGTGTTGCTGTTCCAGGTATAATACCGGTAATATAGGTTCGTCGGTAATCATTCTTGCGAATGTATAAAGTCTGCGCATACTCGTATGTTAAAATAACCACTGGCGTCCAAAGACAGATAGAACTAAGGGTTATAGATCGGTGATACGAATGTTGGCTGAGGATAAGAGAAACCAGAACTCATTGTTGTTTTATCTTAGTCTATATAGATCCAGCGATTAAAAGACACGACCATGAGCGTTATTCCAAACTATAGCGCTTCGTGCCCCAAAAGTTCAAGTCTGCTGGTATGGGCGATATTCCTGCCCTTGACATCAAAAAGCTATTTAGAATGGTTGTCCTTGGACCCTCATTCAGTGGAAAGAACAATTTATGTCTTTTCATTCTCAAGCATTCTCCCCACGTATTTACTCATCTCACGATTATTGCTCGTAATCCACATCAAGAACTGTATGAGTACCTCCGCGAGAAGATTGAAGATTCATTACTTTCTCTGATCCAGATTTACCTCCGAAAGTTGATCAGGTGCGTCATACTCCTCTGAGCTCTAACAAACCTGAGCTGCTATCATAGACAACTACAGCAACGATAAGCTCCTCCAGAAGAATATATTTTCTCATTACGTGACAAGAGGTCGCCACTTCAAGCTATCAACTATATTTTTAAGTCACAGCTACATTGAACTGATAAGATGATCAGGTTGAACTTTGAGTATGTAGCGATCCTAAAAGCTAATTCCAAACGCGATCTCCGGATGGTAATGAAGGATTCTAATATAAAGGGCGTAGATGATCGCTCAATCGTATATTATCACAATAAAGCAACTGAAAACAAAGGTCAAATGTTGCTCATCGACTCTGTGAAGGGGGAAATCAGATACAATTTCGATAAACCAATCAAGACTGAAGATTTTGAATAAATCAGCCAAAATTTGATGATCATCATATAGTCATCATGACGAGTTTCTTGAAAATCGATAGCACCAACCTCGTAGCAGATGGATACAACTCGTCGTGGAAATGCTGACTTTCGCCATGTTGTTTGCGCTATTCAATCAATCAGTCTATTCAACAGCGAGTACAACATTGATTCAATTTAATTCCAGAATACAACCTTTCAAGTCGAGGTTCCAACGGCTGCAACTACTTCTACGATCAGTATTACACTATCAGATGGATATCACAGCTACGATGATATCAACAGAAGTATCCAGACAGCTCTTGTTAACGCAGGAGCTTATCTAATTGACGGATCTGGAAACAACGTATTTTATATCACGCTAACTGAAAACAGCGTATATTACGCAGCACAGGTTGATTTCTCTCCGACTCCTTCGAGTCTTTCTGTGGGATACACCAGGCCTGCTACTGGTCTATATTCAGCTGGTGAACTGGTTTGCCTACAACGACTCGCGTTCCTCGGCTAATCATCAATAACGCTGCTTTCGGTTCGGTCCTTGGATTATCTGTAGCAACATATCCAGCTGCCTCAGCAATTGTTGCCAGCGCTCAGCTATCCAATACCATTCCACAGATTCACCCAACCAGTTCATATATCGTTCGCTGTGATCTGATCAAAAGTGAATACGTCGCATCCGGTGATATTTTAAGCGCTTTTGATAGAGGCGATGCGGGTATTGGCCAGCTGATTAACTATAAGCCATCTCAGTATGCGTGGATGAATTGCCACAACGGTTCGAGATCGACTATCACAATCAATATCTATAACCAGAATGACCAAAAGGTGAGATTCCGTGATACTTCAGTTTCAATTATGCTCTTGTTGAAACTAAAAAAATAGACTTGATTTAGTTGTTTTTAAATCATATGAGGCGGAAGTTACATTCTAAAACTGCCTCCGTTCTTCTGAAAAGACCTCAATCTGGCCATATGCTCGCGGGCCTCTTGCGAGCCCTTTACAAAACCCTTTTTCTTTAGCTCGACAACTCCAACAGCATAACGACGACGGACTTCGCCACGAAGTGACTTTATTAAATACTCATGCCGAGGTTGGGTTGCCTTGGAAAGGAGAAACTTTTCTCCAGCATCTCCAGCATCAGTAAGAATACACTTGCGCTTCGTGTAAGCATGAGCTCGTTTGGCCCCTTTATTAAAGTCAGCCTTGGTCAGACGTCCTCCTTCATTATCGCTATCGGAGTAATAAATTCCAATCCCCGTCATAGATCGAATAGCAGCTCTGGCAGGGATGGCTGCGGTTGGTTGACCAGCATACGTTGTAACTGCGGGGACTGCTACATCAGGAACTCGAGACAAAATGCCCGAGTCCTTTGCAAATTTGAAAGCAGATTTGATACCTCCCCAAAATTTTCCCCAGATACTCGCTCCATGCATACCTCCACCTTGCTTGTGGTTGAATAGATAGCCAATCTCTTCTTTCGTAATGGCTAACCGAGTTCCTTTACCAGACTTACGAGCTCGAAGAGCTTTAGCATGCGAGTCGGGATGAAGATGAAGCGTAGCACCAGAACCATGCAACTCATCTTTAGACAAAGATAGCGTACCGGTCTTGAATGCTCTCTTGAGCTTTGTCTCTGGGATAGACGCTGAAACTGTTAACGCTTTGAACATCTTGTTTATATTATTTGTATAAGAGAAAAACTGATTTTATTTAAAGAATAGTTAAGTTTAAGTCCTTAAATCTATCTAGTAGACTCATCTTATTTTTTTGTTTGCAATACAGGAAGAGCATACATCATATCCACAATAGTCCCCGTATGTACCTTGGTATTGTTTAGGGTTGAATGTTTCAATCCCATACTTGGTAGGACCCGCCTCACCCATACTATCAAAGTATTCACCGTTTAAAGACACAGGCCCCGTGTCCTACATCACGGTTGGAGGTCTTAATAAAACTAGATAGGCAGTTTTCTTTGGGATTGGTTTCGTTATTTCGTTTGATTCATATATATTATCCAGATGTACTCCTATTCGATTTGCAAGTTCAATCAGATTATGATCACTCGTAATGGGTTTAATAATGAAATCATTAATTTCCTCAAAAGTATATTAGAATCCATATAGATGCAACTTTGAGTGAAAATCAACTATCCGATCAGTATTTATACCAGAGTTCCGTTCAAAGCGACCCGGAGATCAAACTATCTTCCGGCATACGTGTACCGTTTGTAATCGATCTTAATCAAGGATCTTACCAGAATGGCGTTATAGCTATCGATGTTACAGCCCAGCTGAATGGAAGTGAAAGATTTGCTTGCCTTCGCGATGCATACATCATGCTTCCATACAAGATACCAATGAAGAATGGTGCTACTGCCCAGACTGCTGCTGCCAATCGTTTCTGCTCTACGCTCAAGTGCGGTAGCTGGAATGTCATCAATAGCTTGTCGCTTGAACGTAATGGCAAGACCATTGTTAGTATGTCGGACTATAAGCTATTTTGGAACAACCTTCGCGCTCAGACTAGCTATAGTCCTCAGTACGTTGAGAAGCATGGTGCGGAGTCGTCTTTACCCGGACGCTGCTCAGTCAGCTTTGTATAGTACTGCTACAAGTTCGACAACGGGAGATGGTTATACTAACATTACTTCATTCTCTTTCTCATTTACTACTACTGGCCCCTCTGATGGTGCTTCTATCATCAACGATGGTCTTGTAAAGCGTCTGCGATGGAACCCTCGTAACGCGGGCTCTGATTTCTCCACGTCATGGCCTTCGCTCGGTGGGGCTGCAGCTTCTACCACAATCTCAAATCAATTGGCGCGTGGCGCCTTTGTAGCTGGTGCTGCTACTGCTAACACAATCATGGGAACGTGGAACTATATGCTAAAATTAAACTTACAGACCTCCACCCAATCTTTAAGGAACTAGACCTTATGGCCAATCCACAAATCCGTCTTCGCTTCCGAGTCGATCAGGGTACCTCAGCTATTGCTGTCGATGCTTCGAAAGGTATGTCACTGACTAGCACTACTCTTGCCTCTGGCAATACATATCCAATTATGGTTTCTGCTTCTTCCACTGGTAATGTGATTCATAACCAAACATGGTTACTATATATCTTTACTTATATTTATAAGTTGTGTTGTCGACTTTATATTCTATACTTCTTCGCTCAGGATTGTCTTTATATTTAGCCCCAGATAAAAAAAAATTGAATTAATTAATTAATTAATTAAGTTCGTATTAGGTTCGCTTTTGCGTTGATTAAGTTCGCTTTGTTTTTTTTTGCATAGGCCTTGCGCTTTTGGGCATTTAGCTGCTCACGATGCTTCTCGTCATACTCCCATTGCTTGGCAAGGCGCGTTTCTCTCGTTTTGATGTAGTAGCGCTTTTGATTTTCTTTGATGCGCTCTTTATTAGCTAGGTATTTCTCAGGCGAATAAGTCATCTTTATATATTATAGAATTTATATTTATCAAGATTTAATGTTTCAAGTTTGTTTTCTAAGATAATTATTCGGCTTTGTGATAGACCAAACTCCAGGGAGGAATTTGCAAGTACCAACACGTAGTAAACGTTTACATCTGGGTCTCTTACATGTTCTGACACGTTTGACACCCGCAAAATTGATTACACAACTTCCCACGTCTTTTACAACCGCATCGGTTCGTACTACAACCAGTCTTGCAATTGCACGTAGAATCTTGAATGGGTGATTGGATCGTCGTGTTCTCGATCTCTAACCACAACTCGTGATAGACATTTCTCAAGAAGGCTGTGTAAATAATTTCCTCCTCCTGAACAAAGTTATCTGGGGCAACAAATAACCCCTTGATTGCCAGATTGTTCAATTCCGCAAGCTCTCCCCACAAGTTGAAATATGGAGCCAGCGACGTATGCGTCTTGGCAATCGTCACATTAATGCCAGCAAGCTCTGTGTTAGGAACCAGAATCATATCGGCGCCAGCATAGTTGAAAATCACAGGGTCCAGGAGAATCCACCACGAATTCGTTCCCCCTTTTTTATCACCTGTTTGAGATTTGACGCTTCGGCTCCAGAGGCGAAGCGAGTTTTCTTAATGGTCCAATTGTTTGGTCGGGGATTTTTCCGACTACACCTTGGCTACATATTTGGGCCTTGATGATTTCTTCTACAGTGAGGCCAAGAACTGACCGGTTTAGTGTATGCGGCAAAAGGTCGCGTCAACGTGTCAGCAAAGCATCAGCTGTCGATTTCTTCGACCATACCTGGTAGAGTATACGCAATACGATTTCGTTCGTGGCACAGAACCCAAGATCGCGATCTTGATAGAAGAACCGAAAATCCACAATGTTGGACTCCAACACGCAATCGACTGATAACGCACACACATTCCATACTTGATCCTCGTCGATGTCGTCATAAAATTTCGTGAGCAATACCCTCCAATCTTCCACCATATATTTGCTGGACACGCTGCACAATATATTCCCAAGAATCATGGTCATTATAAACGCGAGCAAACACAGACAGCGACAGAGGGGCTTTGCCAGTCAAGAGCGCAAGTTCATCCTCATGCTCGGTGAAAACGGCCGGATGATGATGCAGCCAGACGCCAAACTCGTGTCGTTATAACCGCCGTAGTAGGTGTTGTTATTGTTACTGGTTTGCTTGAGTAGTTGTGCACGCCACCTTTTTACGTTCATCGACATTCCGTGAATCTCAACAGCGACGGAGGTGCACATACATGATTCCAACCGGACCCGTGTCATTTGGCAACTCGGTCCTTCATCGTCGATCGAGTTCCATTGGTCGGCTACAAGAATCACATGTCCATTCTGCAGTACTGCTTGGACGTCTGTAATTGTGGTGATTGGCCCGATAAAATCCGGCATGTTTAACAAGATATTTTCCTTCAGAATGGCCACAACAGCGTGTTCCCCAGCCAACAATCTCCTACAATCAGGAATGTAGCACACAAATGGCTCAGATCCGAATTTGGGCTGGAGTGGCATCTTCAGCAGCAGCAGCACCAACACAGCCAGCATGTACGACTTGCCATACCCAATAGTCCCCGCCACATTCACTGTAATAGCGCGCTGGCTCAACCATCGTGACACAACGTTTTCATACAGCGGTTTCAACTCCGATCGGGCTTGATACACAAAAAGCACACGCTCATTGAGCTGGAAGCGATTCGGTTGAATCAATAACGACGGAAATGGCAACTTTACAACAGACTCAATTGCGAAAATCGCGTCCCAGTTGCACTCGTGAATCGCGCTCATCAACGTTTTTGCCGCGGTGGCTGATGCAATTGTCATAATCACGACGAGCTTTTTTTAATCCACATGTAGAGGCTTCTGCTTCCTCTAGCACCCAAGACATTGGCTCCTTCCGAACGGTACCCACTTGACAATGCGTCGGGAATATCATGATGAGCGCATAATTCTTTGAGTCACCAAACGACCCAATCGGCGAATATTCTTCCAACGCCAGCTTCGCGACGTACGCCGCCTTGCCTGCGGAGACTGTGAGGTCGGGCGCATCAACGTCCGCGAAAGTGTTCGGACATTTCACCATCACTGCATCTAGGAGTCGAAACACCTTGGTACCGTCAGCGCAATCAACGCAGTAGGCTGACTTCACCGCTTTGCCTTTGGCATCCACCAGCTGGAACCACACTTCACGGTCATATTGGCAGCAAATTCGAGAATGGCTGTCAAAGAACACTCGCGAAATAACCTCAGCTGAGGTTTAATACTCACTTCCTTTACGACTGCTGAGTGATGGTCATTTGTTATTATAGATTTATACCCTCTTCAACCCATAATTAACGTAAACATAAACACACTATAACAGAGGCGATCCGTACTATTAAATTTAGTACTGTGAAGAATTCGTCGTTGATTAAAGTCGCCTTTCTTGCGTTTCTCGCTCTCGCCGCTATACGCGACAACGTGTAACGCATTCGCCCATTCCTCGTGCTCTAACCCTATCGATTGGTTGTCTGGTTGAAATCACCAGCTGGATATTAGAAACGGTTAGAAACGTTGATACCTATTCTCAGTCCCGAATTAAGGTAAGAATTAGTGAAAACCAAAACAAAAATGTATACGTAATGTTCTAAAAGTTACTACTCACGGCGGATACACAGCAAACGTTTGAGATCCTCTTCTCTTTTGTCAGCTTCAAACATACTCAAACGCTGTGTCGCATCACGCGGATGCAATCAGCTGGACGACGCATCACTCTTTTGGCCGGACGGAGCTGGGATAGAT
Source organism: Phytophthora sp. 'mugwort' (assembly GCA_033558025.1). Lineage (NCBI taxonomy): Eukaryota > Oomycota > Peronosporomycetes > Peronosporales > Peronosporaceae > Phytophthora > Phytophthora sp. 'mugwort'. The sequence continues at coordinate 4,521,685 of JAUCEF010000017.1, read as the reverse complement.
ATACATTGCTGTTTTGCGACTTCAACCCGATCGACGGTATGCTTCATCCTCTGTGCCAGCACTGCGTCGGCCTTGTCTGACAATGACTCCCCCGCTACCTTCTGCAAGGTTTTAACTACAGGAGCACCACAAATTGTCCGTTTTCTGAGCGTAGATGATACACAGTCGAAGGTTGAGGTTTTCATCGACACGGCATTCTGTGGGACAGAGCTAGACTTGTGCCTTAATCGATACAGGGCTCTATGCGCTAGAAGTAGGAGTGCTGTTTCAGCTGAAATTGGATCTTCCACAGAAGTCGCGTTGGGCACTTTCTGTGTGTTGCAACTCGAGTGCTGAGTTGTACCTGTGGAATATATCCGTGAGTGATTATTCCCACCGTTCATACTGCTACCAGTATTTGCCTGAACGGAGTGCGACGGCGAGGCTTGTGAAAGCTCCTGCTCTGCGGTACAATTGCCTACGTCAAATTGCAGCAGCTCCCGTACTGCGTATTTCGTCCTCGGGTTTAACAGCAATATCAGCACGTTCTCGGGGGTTGCAACCTGTAGTCTCTTGCAGACTTGGGCTTTTGCTCGTGCAAGACATACCAGCGTTTCTGCAGATAGACCAGAAACGTTCTGGGAAATACGCGCTAAGTTGAACGCGTTCGTGTCCGTTGAGCGACGAGAGTCGAGTTGGTACACTTCAAACGTGCCCATGCCTTCGGGGCTACATTTGATACGATCAGCTCCCATCGCGTCCAAAACAGCTAGCGCTTTCGAGATGAAACTAAGCTTGGGCCGGGGTAGCAGTGCACGGTATGGCAATGCAATTAGCAGAGATGCATTGCGGGTCAATCTGGGGAGGTGCTACGGCAGGAAGAATGATCTGTCAAGGTCGCCATCACTTCCAGTAGACTCACCAATACTATTTCGCCCAAATATATTCTACTTAGTACTAAGTAGAGTGCAGGCCACCTCGAGCGCAAAGTACTTAATACTACCGTATATAGTAGTTCTATTATACTGCTTTGCTACTGGCTACTGGACTACTGGGAGACTCTGGTTTCACATCTTCACGTACCGTGCGACCCACTTGTACATGTGGGCTCACCAAAAGTACTGAGAGACCGATTGAAAGGTCTTCTCGCGACCCTAGTGACCGCTGGACGGCGCATCGTGCGCCTCCTGTAGGATGTTAAACTTGAGATCATCGTCGATTGGAACGACTACCCGTAAGGGTTCATGGGGCTCCACTCGATAGTAGAGCAGGCCATCGGCCCACTCGTATCGATGAATCCGGGCTCTCTGACGTGGGGGCGTGAGCCACTAGTCCTTGGCTTCCTTGCCAGCGGCCAGGATACGCACCAGAGGTGCCAGGGCTTCGTCGCCCCGATACACCATGCGTATCTGATCATATAGATTGGTCGTGGCGCGACTTATTTTCGCCAGCTCATAGTACGGCCTGTGTGACAACGCATCGGCAAGCACGTTGAGCTTGCCAGGCTCGTACTCGGCGCGGAAGTTATATTCAGTGAAGAAGGACAGGCACCTCGCCATCCTTTGGGACAGATGGGGCGAATTTGTCGCCGTCCGTAAGGGTGCGTGATCTGTGTAGATCACAAAGGGCTGTGAGCCCAGGAGGTTCATCCGGAACTTGACAAGGGCATACTCAGGCAAGCAGCTCCTTGTCATGAACGGGATAGTCCATTCGGCAGTATTGAGCTGCCTGGACTGAACGAGATCACTCGTTCACGTCCTGCTGCATCGTGCTGCAGCAATGCACACCCGATTGCATAATAGGATGCTTCACAGACGACGCTGAACGGCTTCATCTCGTCCGGCAGTGCCAGGACAGGCGCCTTTTGAAGACTTGCCTTGACATTGTCAAAGGCTTCCTGGTGCTCACGCCCCCAGTGCCAGTCGGTATCCTTCTTTAGACGATCCGACAAGAGTCTAGCCAGACCCGCGTACCCTTCGCTGTACTTATGGAGGTAGTTGGCTAAGCCCAGGGCACTTCCTCAGGTCCTTCTGGAACCTTGGCGTTGGCTAAGCCGAAATGGCCTTGACTCTCTCCGGGTCGGCTCGAACGCCGACGTTGCTAATCGAAGCAACCGAGAACTTTGATCTTTTGCGCCGCGAAGACGCACTGCCGATGTTGGCATAGAGCTTGTTCGCTCTCATGACCTCCAATACTCGACAGAGGTGCCCCAAATGCACCTCCATAGCAGACTTGCCTCCATCGGCACGGCAATGGACAAAGATGTCGTCGAAGTACGACTGTGCGTACGCACGCAGTGGTCTAAACAACTGCGTGACCAGGCGATTGAATGTCACCGGGGCATTAGACAGGCCCTGCGGCATCACCAGCCACTCCCAGAGCATACCGCTCGGGGTGCTCACTGCGGTGAGCGGGATGTCGCTCTCGCGCATCAGGATCTGGTAGTATCCGTCCACCAGATCCAGGGAGCTGTATAACTCGCACACGGCAATGTTGTTTAACAACACATTCTTTCGCGGTGGGTGTCTGGGCCGGAACGTTGCGCTGTTCAGCTTATTAAAAGCATGAACCAGACGCCACTTCCCTTTCGGCTTCCGAACGCAGAATGTTGGCGTCAAGTGCGGGGATTTCGATTCCCGCACCATGCCTGCCTTGGCCTTTGCAGCGAAGAAGGCATCAACGACCTCGCACTGCCCTCGAGGCAGTGGCCATTACCTAGTGACACAGTACTTTGTGCCCGGCCCGAGATCAATCTCGTGCCTGATCCCACGATCCGGTGGGAGTTGAGACGGTGGATCCTTGGACACCACGTCCACGAACTCCTTCATCAAGGATACACTGGATCCTTCGGGTTCTTGAGAATTTCAGAACCAAGAGTGAGGCACGCTGGGAGGAGAATGCCTCCAGGACGCTCTCATCCATAACCGAGGAGGAATACAATTCCACTAGAGTGGAATCTTGCTTCAAGAGTACAACCTCTGTAATTTCTCCTGCCTTCAGGTCGGCCAGGAAATCCGTCGGCGTCAACGTTTCGAGGTTCAGGAGCTCTGACACCTCTGGCAGCGGCTCTAGCTGGATGCCGCCTGCCTTGACCCGATGGCCGGTCTCGCCGTCGAGGATGTGATAACACTCTTCGACTGGCCGCGTCGGAAGAACCCGGGCCTGGGTTCCGAGTCGCTTGAAGCGACTCCAGTCTGAAACGACTTCGACTCGACTTGCGGTGTCGATTATGTCGTCGACGGCGACCGTGACGTGGTACTTCGTTACCCACGTCTGTGGACGTCTCATTGTTGACGTCCAAAGCCTCTAGGGCTTCGTGTGGAACATGGGTACCTCACACAAGAAGTGCATTCCGCATCTTCTTCTTCAGTTATGATCTGGGCGACCTGGTGTGGAACAAGTTTACCCACACAGGAAGCGCATTCCGCGCATTCCTCGACAGTTTCTGTCTGGGTGGCTTGGTGTGGACCTATGTTACCCACCTGGTCGATGATACCCGGCAACGCCACCCTTGAAGCCTTGGCCGCCGGTCTGGATTCCGGTGGGGGTCGAGGGCTACGCTGTACGGACTGACACACTCGACCAGGAGTAGCTTCTGCTGCCACCGCTTCTAGGGAGTCGCTTAATGCGTCGGCGGCTCCCAAAAATTCCCTGGATGCTACTGCATCCCGGTTCACCTTTCGGACGCCCAGTTCCTGGCAGAGGTGGGAACATGACTCACCAATACTCTGCCAGTAACTGATGGATTTGCTTTGCCAATTGATCCATGGCTCATGTTTCTCGAGCCAGGGTATGCTCAGGATCAAGTCATACTTGTCCATCCCTAGAACAGTAAAATGTTCCGTGCTGTCGAAGTCCTCGAACCTCACAGATAGATTGACCTGGATCTTGGGAACGATAATTATCGCTCCGTCGGCCAATTGAACCGGCACTGTCTCGTTGCCTTTGCTTTCTCGTAAAGCATCGGCCAACTCGTTGCTATTCTCCGCAATAGCCTGGCGGCATGCGAAGTTCTTGACGCCCCTGAGTCTATTAAGACTCGGAACGGATGGGTATATCCCCGTACACTTACGTGTACTACTAGTAGCCCAACGCTGCCCTTCTTCGATTCGAGAGTGCAAGGACTCTCAGGGGCTAAGTCTCCATGGTGCGTGCCGCCCGTGCACCGCTCATGAAGACTTAGATCTTCTCCAGTAGGGCGCACCGCCCCTACTGGTGTCCTGCGTTCCCCTGCCCGTGGGGTCGCGGCCTTTGCCAGCGACCCTTGAGCGCGATAGGCTTGGGAGGGAAACGCTTTCGTTGTCCCCCCGCAGGACAGGCACGTGCCATGTGCCCTAGCTTACCACAGCTATAGCAGCGAATATCATGCTGCTCGGCGAGCCCAAGTTCCTTGGGAACTGGCCCGCTTGGGGCCCCGCGACTTGGTGTCGCAGTCCCTGGCCACATCGCCGCCGGCGTGCGTGCCTGGCGGCGACTAGACTCCTCTTGGAGGGCGACTTGGATCGCCTCTTCCAGAGTATTGTCCTGCACCCGAAATAGCTGGGTGTTGACCGGGTCTACTCTTAGGCCGTCCATGAATACCGTCACTTTGATGTGTTCATGGAGAGAGTTTCCCACGAGGGATGCGGTGAGCTCCCGTATCTCCTGGATGTACTCGTGCAGCTCACATCTTCCCTGTTTACATGGCAGGAAGCGTGACCGCTGGCGGTACTCATAGTTCGCCGGGAGGAACGCGGCTCTAAGCTGTTCACACAGCTGAGCCCAGGATGCGAAGCATCCAGGCGTTGTCACTTCCCGCGTATACGCCCAACTCTTAGCACGCCCGCTAAGGTTGGAGAGGTCAAAAGCCACTCGGAGGTGCTCCGAGGAGATGAGAGCCGCATCCATTGCGAGCTCTACTTCTCGCACCCAGAAGTGAAGGTTTTCGCCTTCATTCCCTTCATATGGGTTTACCTTCAGCCTCAGCGGCTTGGGGTAGACCGGTTTTGGCTCTGCGGCCGGAAAAAAAAAAAAAAAATTGCAGGTTGCTCCGAACATGCTCGATGAGCCCCCGCTCATGCGCGTCGAACGCGGTCATGCATTCGACCTGCTCAGCGTGCGTTGACGACGCCAAGCTGCGCAAAGCATCCATACCAAAGATGCCAGTCGTCTTACGAACGGACTTGAACTGTGAGTCGTTTAGATAAGGAAACTCATTCCGGTCCATGTTGCTAGGATCCAGAGGTTTCAGGTAGTAACCCGCGTAGGCGTGGATTGACTACAAGTGCTACCAAGTGTGACATCCGGAGAGTATACAAACTCCTAGTGAACGGCAGGCTAGTCCCTGGCCTGTGGGACTGTTACCAAAATTAGGTAGATTTAAGACTGAATATATCTATAGGTACCCCTTTTAATGCGTCTACATACTAACTATTAGTCACCTATAAACTACCCTAGATATTATCCTATTGAGTGGCTCTGAGGTCTTTGTACCATATCTGTGGTACCTATCCATGAAGTCACGATCGTCGACGTCATAGTGATGTTTAGCTACATCACTTAGTGTACTTGGGTACACATGCTCTGAAGAGTGACTTGGCACTCTCCATGTACTTCTCTGTCCCACCAAATTATAGACAATTCATGTTATTTGGTCTAGTTATAGCTACACTAACACGTAAAAGCTGGGGCACCCACGTTGAATAGCTTGTCATAGCGCGGTCATTGCTCTGTTTCTTAGTTTTCATAACTTCGTCATGCAAGTAAATAACATTGACGGAAACCGCGCTTTGCAAGAGGAAAAAGGGTTTTATTTCGTAATTCTCAAGAAATTTAGCGGTATTCAACCAATCTTTTACGGCGCCGTCACCCCGATGTATTGACCCATCTCTCAATAGCACAACAGTCAGAAACGTGCCGAATATTCTCCATTAGGCGTCTGTTCAGGTGGGGTTTTATCGGCTATTATTGCGATATGCGCCAAAAACAAGATTATTATATCCAATCAGCTGCTATCTCCGTTTAAGACAATGATTAGCAAATAAAACTGCAGATTAAAAAATTCGATTATTGGTTAACAATCTGAGCTGTCAGGCATTTGTAGCCATTTTCAACAGTTGAGACGGTTGTTGTTAAAGACGTCGGACAAACGCCACTGGGCCCGACGGACTTGCGAGCGGGGGAGCTTAAAATATTACCCCTCGTTAGAAATTATGCATTCCAGCACTTTTTGCAAAGTGAGGAAGCATTTTTATATGGTTTGATATTTATTTTTTTATTTATGTTATTACATGCAGTCTCTACTGCTGCAATCCGCCCATCGAGCTGTTTCGTAGGCTGCCGATACTGTATGGATTGAATCGCATTAAGATTCCCAAATTCAGTATATTGCAGTCGAGCGAACGTGGTGGTTGGCTCGCCATTTTGTTGTTCCAGCCTCCATCTCCTCGGGGCTCAGCCGGGTCTTCCTGGGCGGGTACGGCCGCCGCCCGGCTGCACGAGAGCGGTCACGTCGTCACGCAGGCCCCAAATGGCCTCGATGGCCGCGCCACTGAGCCCAAAACGCCTTCTTGGCACGCGCGACGGTGCCGTAGCGGAGGCGGCCTTCCTTACTGAGCTTGGAAAGGAAGACCACCACCGCGACGCGCGTTGCCAGCGTGATGGCCTTGGCGCCAAGTGTCCTCGCCATCTTGTTCCTTTTGCGTTGTGAGGCCTGCAGCGAATTAGTGGTAGCTGCCAACCGCTTTACGGTCGACGAACCCCTAGCAATATTAGCCAATAGGATCCTTATAACTATTTTGTGTAGTACACAAAAAACCAACTGTCCATAACTTGGTGGGACAGAGAAGTAACCTCGTACATTAAACCTCTTCAGCCACGTGTTTGAAGCAGCAGACAAACTACAATGCCCGCCAAATCGATAGGACTCTCAAATCTGGTCACAATTTTGCCTTTATCTCGGCTTGTAGGGGGAATTAGAAGCTGATGTTTAGTTACGTTATTTTTATTATGCATGACAAGAGGGTACATGTTTTAGCCCCTGTGATTTCAGCGCCTTTGACAGGGTCAGCATACAAATTGCCAGTTTCGGCAGCAGCGACAAAATTATAGTACCATACACCTTTCATGAACCGCATACAAAGTTATATATTAAATATCGTAGTTATGAAAACAAGCGTGTTGCCTCCACTGAAAACCGCGACCTCAGCTGGAGCTTGGAAAGCGGTCGGCACCTGAAGGAGCCCAACGCTTTTACAGAGTTCGCCGAGGAACATGCAAACGGTTGGGCTGGCGCTCAGCCACGAAGTGAAGCTTGGTGATGATGAAGGTTGCTGATGCGATTCAAGGTTGAGATTTGATACTGGAGTGCACTGAACGAGCCGCATTCGATATATAGTCGATACAATAAGGGTAAGCATTTAATGACAAAGAAGCACCAAACATTATTTAACCCGAAGTGATTAAGCTAACAGTTCTGAATTTCATGATAATTTGTGAATATCAGAAATATATTATGAATTTCACAGGATTCCTCTGAGTTTCATAATTATTTTTTCTCAAAAAAAGTAAGAGGCTATGTAAAGTGATATACGCTGAGTCAGTGTCCATCTCCTGATATTGAAAATCGCTGCGATCGAAGTAGAAATCGATGCAATCGTAGTAGAATTGGAGCATTCGGAGCTTAGCAAGCTGAAAGATGGCAATCGATAGATGAATCGGATTCTTACTCTTGATGAGGCGCTTCTTCATGGTAATCTCACATGAACCATTTAGCTCCTCCAACGAATGAAACGTGAAATGTTCGATCTTTTTTTCATAGCTGTCTCTTCAGACTCATATATAACCATCTTATGCTTGCTCATATCCATGCCGGAACGACCAAACGCAGAGTTGCCAACGAGCTTCGTCATCATTCCAACCATTTTATTGTTCTCATCGGCATTACCGTCGCGTCGTGCTTGAGATACCTCTTCCATAAATGGCTTAATTGCTTTGTGAACACTCGCCTTGATGAAGATGTAGGTATTAGTGATTTTCCATCCCATGTGAGAGGTACCACTTAAGGAGTGGAGCATATATAAGTATCTTTCCACCACAGTAGCTACCGATAAGCTTGCGAGCGGGTTTCGCAGCATTTTTACCGCGTGTCTGGTTGTACTCATACATATGTGAGCCAATGATCTTCTCATCAGTGCTATCAATTTCAATGCTTTTGAAAATAGGAGTCATTTCGCTAAAGTACTCTTTCAAGTGGTCTGGAGTTCGAATGTCGCATTCGAGAAAACCGAAGATCTTGTCATTGACTATTTCATCAATGATACCATTTTATGATTCAAGTGTAGTCAAACGACCGCAAGGCATATCATTACCCAGAGCCCAGAGATAGAGAGCATTAGCGTCATACCCAATGGCTTTTTTCACAAGCTTGTCGCCACGAACAAGAGTTTCATTGCGTTTGGCGTAGCGGTTAAGGATAATCGACGGCCCGCCGGCAATATTGTCCTTCATTCTTCGGTAGATCTCTTTCTCCGCTAAATCAATTGAATATACTAACTGATCGGAGTTGAAATCATAAAGTTTCTTTTTCTGAAACCCACCGATGGACATATCTTTACGAGCCATATTGCACTCGATACAGCTAATCATAATGTTGCCGTTGATATGACCTTTGGAGTTATTAATTCTATCAGCTGACGCGGTTTCAGCAGTTAAAGGACAAAAGCATAAAGCGCAAAATACTTTTGCCTATCTAATAGTGTATTTAGATGACCAATTGTCATATCATATTTGATGTTTGGCTTCAGCGTCTTGAGCCTTGTACTCCTTCATTCGTTTCTTAGGCAATCCAAACCCTGGAGCAGCTATTCTCGGTTGCTTCCTGAGGTTTTGTGGCATGTCTGATACATAACCTTCTCCGAAAGACCAGGCAGAGAAACTCCATCAGTCAACATATCGCGCTCAAAGCTTTTAATAATTATCGCTCAGATTGCATAGCTTTGATGAATGGCACTATTGTAATCCGAGAGGAAATGGAGGTCAAAGCAACTTAGTTATGAAGCACGGATTTTTTACTTCTTTAGCTTTCACTAACTTGTAGTAAATCGGAGACTGCCGCTCAGTAGAGAAAGAAAAGCTTCTCGCACCGTCCCATACCTGATGTTCTCACCATTGGTATTTTCCCTAGGGTAAAAATAACTGCCGAAAGACGATAACTTCATCAACGAGGAGAGCCACGCTTTCCAATTGGCCGTCCTCCGAAGATCAATTCTTCGGAACATACATTGAAGCTCTGAACCCACGCTTGGCTAGTCGGTTGGAAAAGAATTCCTTGCGCTTGGTCTCCCGCTGATTGGAGGTGTCATTGGTATCATCACCATCAGCGTCTTCATCTTGACAACTTTAGAAGCGCTAGAGGCTTCGTCAGCGCGTCCGCGGGGTTATCCTCACCCGACACGTTCCACAAAGACGCTTGGCCTTTAGCTGGTTGACCTCTCACGTAATGGTAGCGAAGCTCAATACGACGCGTGCATCTGCTATGGTCGGGTTTATAGATAGGGCTAGAGCCGACTGGCTGTCAATTCCAATTTTGAGATCTATCGGAAACTGTTCAGGTAAGATTTCCATCAACTCGTTGGCAAGTCCACGCCCTTCCATACAGGCCTCATAAGCAGCTATGTATTCTGGTTCGGCTGTAGATTGTGCAACTACCGTCTGGCGCCGAGCAGACTAAGACACGGGTCCACCCGCAACTCTCAGCACAAATCCAGATATACTCTTCCTTGTATCAGGGCAATTAGCCCAGTCCGCATCGCAAAAATCCTTCGATCCATTAGTCATTTTCTCCGCTTGCTTGCGGTTGAATAGGATATCGTGGTCCTTGGTAGCGGCGAGGAATCTGAGTACGCGCTTTACAGGTCCACAATGCTTGGCAGTAGGGTTCGACACGAACCTGCTGAGCTGCCCCACTGCATATGCTAAGTCTGGTCTCGTCGTGGTGGCTAGATACAGCAAGCTCCCAACTGCTGCGCGATAGTCAAAACTTACATCAGTCTTGTCTCCTTCCTTCGCTGCCTGTAGTATAGAAGTGGGTTCCATTGGGGTTGGGCAACCTCGGGCGTCAGCAAATCCGAACCGATCTAGAGTTTGTTGAGCATACTTCGTTTGATGGAGTTTTATCCCTTCCACGCTGGGGTGTCGAATGATCGAATGGCTCTCAGCGAATAGCTCTCAGTGCTGGCTTATCGAAATACATGCCTTTGATAATTGCTAATTGGCTGAAATGATGATGCATGACATCATTTTTTTCATTGGGTACTGACAGGAGTGAGTGAGGATACGGGGCTTTTGAGTGGCCGGTTTTATTCGCTTTCTTGCGTGGCCCCGTCAGACCTTGAGTGCTAACATTGTGACTTGAGTGCTGTAAGTACTGTCGGGATATTTATGTTATCTTTCGGGTGTAAATACGACGTCGTCCTTCTGGATCGACATCGTCGCCGACTGCAACATGCAGTTTCCATTTCTGCAGAGATACCACCGTCGACAAGTACACTGTCATCAAGAGGATTCCTGCAGAAATGCTGCTGAAGTATGCGGTCTTGTTGGTCACGGAAGTTGGGACTGTCGTCGCTGACATCAATCCCTGCCAAATTTTGTATCATCATTAATTTGTGCAGTTCCATTTGGAACATTACGTGGCAATATTTGCCGTGTTCGAACATGAGCAACGCTACGAGAAGGTGCTGCTTGCAATGGCGCCTCTTGTGGACCGACATGCTGACGCCCACTCAGCACAGAGCCACTTCGCTTTTTTTTCTGGGGGGTCTAACCTTTCTTTCAACGGGACGTCGGCTGCGTCCCCTACCTCGTCGCCGACACCTGCTCCGTGAACACGAGGATGGCAGATTTGCTACAGGTTCTAGTTATTGGTTGTGCCAGCCATCGCTCAAAATTTGGCTGTAAACTGTTTTTGGTCGACTACGAACCCCAACTGGAGCAGCTGCAACAACTGATGAGGAAGCTTCGGGGCCTCTACAACGCTACCAAGCTCAGGTACAACACAAGTCGGCAATTGTCTTTTTCAAAACACTTTTTAAATTGTATTTTTTGGGGAGGGAAGTGACGAATTTGCTCCGGTGCTTCGCCAAGCGACGAGGTGGAGTTCAACATACAAGATGATTGAGCGCTACTTCAAGTTGCGGCGTAGATGTAGACGGCATCGAGTCATAATGCTGACACGTAGACAAGAAAACCGCATGAGAAACCTGATCGTTGAGCCGGGCGGTTTTCAATTTCTCGACCATGAAGCTGCAGGAGGGCAATTCGACGCTTCTCGACGTGCGTAACATCTTTGATGCACTCGTGGAGAAGTATCCGGCGGTCGCCAGGTACCTAACTGCTGATGCCTCGATTTTCAAGGACTCCGATTTGAAGAGGCGTGCGTGTTCGCATTAGCAGGCAAAACTAACGAGTTAGCGGAAGACCAGCTGCTTATGCTGCACCCGTTTGAGACGGTAACTGCAGCCGAGCTATCCACCCCAACGGCGGCCGCCCTCAACGGTTCGCGGACACGGTGGTGTCGATGAGAAAGAAGCAGCGTACGTCGCGGAAACAATTTGGGTGGTCCGTTCCATCTTTCCAACATCTAACATTGTGAGAGGCTTTTCAGCATTGTGAAGCACACGCTTTCGCATCACCGACATGGACTGCGTCAGTACACCCTGAAACAATTCTGTTCCTCACGTTGAACAGACGCTTATGGAGTGCGAGTACCGTTGCCAAGGTGGTGCCAGCTACATAGGCGCATTGTCCAGGTGAGATGGAGGTAAATCGACAATGCATTTCCTTTAATCCTAGTAACTTTTTTTTATTTTTTGCTTACAAGCATAATAGCTTATTTCTCGTATTGCGAGCACTATACATGAATATTATATACTATGGCAGTATACTATGGCAGTATTATTATCGGAAGGCCTGCGCAATCTGAAAATGGGTAAACAGATATACATTTGGTGTACGGAAATTCGGTATCTTAGTCCCCGGTGTTATCAAAAAAGGAGGATGCGTCAGGAAGTCAGCGTGGCATCCTCTATTTTGTATGATGTAGTCCAGGTTTTTCGAGCGGAATAGACTTTCTACGAGTAGAGGCGGAACATGGGACCAGCTGGTAATGCTTCCTGCAATTGTCTGCGGCGGGTTCATTCGCAGTCGGCGCTAAGGGAAAACTAAGGCATCACCGGCCATTTTCCGGTTGGCGACGGCGATTTTTCTCTTTTATCTCGATCGGGGGGAAGCAAAGACCAAGCGCAGAGTAAGGACTTCCATGACGGCGACAGAGGATGCGCTGGAGACGGCACGCCTTGTGATCATCTCCACGGCAGCCGTCATCTCGTCCGTGGTGGCCGTCCTGCTCTTCCGAAGGATACCAGATCCAGGCTACAGCACGCGCGGGGGGGGCCGTGGCCGCTCCCGCAACAGAAAGCCGCCGCTGCCACCGCCGCACGCGACGGGCCCCGCGCTCTATTATTCAGTCGTCATGACGGACTGGTTGTTTTCAGTCACGGGGGCGGTGAGCCAGTCAATGGACATGGTTATGGGCGCAGCTGTCAAGGTGCGCACGGTCATTGGAGCTAGCGTCCACTCACTCTTCCACGTTAGCTTCCTGGTGTCACTGCTATGGGGTGTTGTGCTCGCTGTCTTCGTGTTAAGGACGCACAGCTGGGCGCGCGGACACCAGGTCACCAGTCCGCCGATGAAGCGGTTCCCAGTAAGAACGAGCTGGCTGACTGTTTGGACGATTGGCCTTGGTAGTGGACTGCTTTCGACTGCGCGGTTACAAGCGCTTGTCACGGATAGCGATGCGACGGACACGCTTGACAATTTCCAGCGCTACTTGTACATTTCTGTGTACGCACTATCGGCAGGCTGCGTAATTGCAGCCAATACTGTGCTGCTTGTTCAGAGAAGACGACTAAACAGTGTGGAGGAACTGGCCCCAAACCCAGTTACTGCTATGACGGACCCTTCGCTTGCAAACAGCACAGGCAATGCAGCTTTGGGATCTACAAAGACGTGGGAGTTGCAGGCTCAGCAGGGGCTTCGGATAGCTCACGAAAAACTCATGCATTATTTTCTGGTGGTGCAGGTGCTGCAGTTCCCAATGATTCTGTGCTACATTCTCGGAAGCGACGTGGTGAGCTACGCCACGTATGAGGTGGCGGACTGCTTGTTGTTTAGCGTCCCATTGTTCAATGCTATCGTCTTTGGCTGGCGGCATCTAGGAGAAGTTAGATTTCATCGGAATGGAGATGAACTACGTAACAACGGGACCATGCTACAGTCCAGCAGCAACAGCTCACGTCATGGTGAACGTCAGCGAGATCGAATAGGGACAGGGCTTTTGGCCGGCAGCGGAAACAATGGCGCTGGAAATGGCCTAGCTTCGTCATTCCGGACCGTGTTTGGAAGCAGTGCAGCCAGCAGCAATAACGGAAAGGAGTCTACAAAAAGCACATACGTGGGCAACGAGGTTGTGACTCTTGAGGAGCTGAATGGGCTTTCGAATCTTTTTTTCATCGCTGAGGGAGCAGCTGGTAGTGTGTACAAAGCGCAGTGGCTGGGAATTGACGTGGCCATGAAAGTCATTAAGCTTCCGAATGGAGGTGCAGGCAGTATGGCAGATGCGGAGCTGTACCGTACTATTATCCAGAACTCAGAGGAGGCTTTCATCGAAGAGGCCAAGCTTTGCTCTCGTTTGCGGCATCCGAACATCACTCTTTTCATGCGTGCCGGGTACTTCGAAGGCAAACTAGGAATTCTGACCGAGTATTGTTCACGAGGCAGTCTCAAGGATGTGCTAAAGCGTCACTTCCCGCTCAGTTGGCGGCGCAAGGTAGCGCTGGCCCTTCATATCTCAAAGGGTCTGACCTATTTGCATGCGCGCAATCCGACGTACATTCACCGTGATCTCAAGGCATCCAACATTTTGGTCACCGAGACGTGGCAGGCAAAGCTGGCCGACTTCGGTATTTCCAAGGTGTCGAACTTTGTCAACCGGGTGAGGTACAGCGAGCGAACTGTCAGTTTAGCAGAGCAGAATCCGAGTGTCTCGGATGAACTGACGTCATTTGCCGGCACGTGGCGTTGGAATGCTCCCGAGATTTTACAAGACCCGCACAACTGCCGGTACAGCCGCGCAACGGACATGTATTCGTTCGGGATGGTGTTGTGGGAAATTGCCTCGGACGGCGCTGTTCCATTCAGCAACACGAAGTTTGACTTCGAGGTCCGCGAGAAGGTACTTGTGGAGCAGCGCCCTCCGATTAACCCTGGGCAGCGCTGTCCGCAGCGGTTTGCTCATCTTATTGAGGAATGCTGGGCGCAGAATCCTGCGCTCCGTCCATCTGCCCCACAAGCTGCTGAGATCCTCAACATGATTCTGGACAATATGTCGAAGGACTCGAACGATTTTGCCACAATGGCGTCAGTGTCAGGCTCCGAGTACACGAACAGCATCTTTTCATCACTGCGAAATGACGATGGTTCGTCGGATCTGGATCATCGACCCAGCTCTATCCTGGGCCAGCGCATTACGAACTTCTTACGCGGTCGGTTCTCCACTCGCAGCAGCAGTAGCAGTGCATTGAGTGAAGAGTATCACGACCACCAAGACAACGAGCAGTTCTACAAGTTCACGTCTCCGTATGCAGGTCCAGAGAGCATTAGTATGCTGAGCGCTCGAGGCAGTGCAGCCGTGGAGTATAGTCCGGCACACTACGAGACGTCAGGTTTACCTATCGTTGGCCTTCCGAACGATAGCCGCCGCGGTGACGGTCTCGTTGGTGGTCGTCTCTCATCGCTAGATGAGTACGACTTTGAGATGGAGGGCAATCTATCCGACGTGTCAACCACCTATAGCAGAAGCCAGTCTGGGGGGCGCTCATCCATGTTGCCGTCGTTTCGCCAGACTCAGAACACGAATATTAGACGAGAAGAAGTCAGGCCAAGCGAAGACCCCCGGCCGAGCGAAGATGAAGCCGAGTTCGTGCTCGGAGCCAACGGTCGGATCCGCCATCTTCAGTACTAAGCTGAGCTGCAGCGAGTGACAAGCGGTCAAGCCGCGGGTATTATTAGCCACTAGCGAAGGTGGGAGTGAGGAAACTGCGGAGAGCAACGCGCCACGGAGGTTTTTGGAGACTTCGAGCAAATAGGTACAAAAGCTAAAACAGATAGTCGTTATGGAATCATGCGTGATGTTACCGAGGTATTACGTAGTAGTAGTGTAGTATAAGGCTGGATGACCTTTTAGCTTCATTAACGTTGAATCAACGCTAGGGGGCAAAGATGCCACGTGTTCTTAGTTCGCTATTGCGAGGAAGCATTAGCCATGTTTACACGATACATATTCTGTAGTCCTAGATTTGATGGAGAGCATCAGTCGTTTAGTCTTAGGTTGGTCTCATCGAGGCCGCTTGTTCAGCGGATTCGTCAGAAACGAGGAATTCACTCTGAGCGGACCGAAGACCGCCCAGCATGAAGACATCACGCGCCACTCCGGGATATATTTTTATAGCACTCGTGCTTCACAACGACAAATTTAAAACTGAACTGCCAACCTTTCGGCAATGAAAGTCGAAGCGGTTGTAGTCCATCCATCTAAAAGCCCTTTGATAATATATAGGCCCGTTGTATCAAATGACGTCACGACCCTCAATACCTTATTATGCTAGGGAGCAATTCGCGCTACGAACCGGTATACCAATCGTATACTGGTGCTTCCGGTTTTTGTGGACCGCGACAAGTCTACCGGTAAGCTGGTGGGAAACCGGTGATTTGATTAGCCGTGCGGCGAGTGCACCGGTAAGATGGCTGAGAAAGACGCGACATAATTGTCTCGCAGCAGTGCGATTCAATAAAAAACCGGGGGTACAATTAATAGCCTAACAAACCTTATACAAGGTAAAGTACTAAAGCAAAACAAATCCAGCAGCTGAAGCCTCTTGAGTTTAAATTTTGACGCGCATCTAGCTATCTTCACTCGACTGCCGGTGTACTGGTTGATGCTGCAGTTGTCCGCGACCATGAAGTTGACAACTCCCCCCACGGTTTGTTTTAGCGAGAGAGGGTGTCCGCGATCAGATCGAAGAGGCTTCGAGCCCCAAGGTCCTCCTTCACGTCAAGTGGGCAGAAGGCTAGTAGCAGAAACCGGCGAGTGAAGCAGTCGGTGTCGCCGAAGTACTCCGAGCTGTCCACGACCGGAGTTCCATAGCACAGGGTACGGCCGTCAAACATGGCGAATATGGCGATATAGTGGCGGCCGTTGAAGGCGCTACCATCGAGAAAAACGCCATAAGAAGGCGGAAACTCCTCATCAACCCTAGTCTCGGCGGACTGGTACATGCGCAGCAGATACGACGTACGTTCAACGTATTTTCGCTAATCGGGGGAAGCGACACATGTTTTTCTTCCGCTCGGCAAAGACGAGAGACAGACGGTCCATCATCACCCACTCACACCACCGGAGAATGTTCCGCGTTTCATGTTCGACAGCGCGGAGACGGAGAGTGTTGCGGTTCTTGGCAGCTTACGATGCGTCTGCGAGGTAGGTCAGGTGGTTGGAGCGTAGGTGCGTTATCAGATTCGTGTAGCCGTGCGCACTCTTGCAGATTTTCGAGCACGTTGAGCACACGAACACATCCTTTGACTGCTTGGTGAACAGTAGACGGCACATGAGTTTGTTGCGCGCGGGGGGGGGGGGGGGGGGGGCGAACGACATCGTAGCGGAGGCTTTGGCAAGAGGAGTCTTTTTAATATAGCAAATTGAATTCTGAGAGAACTGTGTTGTTCAACCTGAGACACGTCGAAATATGAATTTCGACTGCTATACTCAGCTTAAGTTAAACAAAAGTGACTGGACTGGGCGTCGTTACAGCTCTGATTGGTCAGATCATTCGCTTTTAGCAGCAGCTGATTGGTGTAAAAATGCCTGTGATGAAGATTTGATTGTTACACTTGCTCAAGTGAAGTTGGCTGACTGGGCGTCGCTACAGCTCTGATTGGTCAAATGATTCGCTTTTAAAGGCAGCTGATTGGTGTAAAAGTGTAGCGAAGAAGATTTGACCACTATACTCTACACCTTTGCCAATCCAAGCTGTCGGTAGTGTAAAGCAAACTCGAGTAACCAAAGTAGCATTCAGATTTAGGCAAATTTATTCTGAAATTAGACTTTCGAGCAAACAGGATTTAGTGTAACACTAACCGTTGGTCAGTAGCAGATTCTCTCCGCTAGCAGCATGTCAACCAAGCCCAAGCATGGACTCACAGCTCACACGCGTGTGCTTAACGCGCACAAGGGGGTCGGGACTGGGTGCTGGTTGCTGACTGCAACGGCGTACCGCCGACCACAGCACGAAACATCGTGGAGCGGACACTGCTGATTTGAAACAGAGAGGCGGTGCACGTGCGACGTGTACGAAATGCACACCGGAGATGGAGGAAGCTCTCGAGTACCTCGAGGACAATTGCCAGTACACGCTGGCACAAATGCAGGATATGCTAATATATGACTTCGGCGTCCGCATTAGCCTGTCTCTGATTAGTAAAAAAGCTGTGTGATAAACTTTACACTGTGAAGCAGGTAATGGTTCCTGCATGAGGCTATTACGGACAAGATACTAACTATTATTGCTTGTCTGTTGTGTAGGTTCGTATCGAGCCCGAAACCTTAACAACGAGACCAACATCGAGAAGAGGAGGGGTTTTGGTGAAGCACTGTTGAAGCGCGAGCGTGATGAATCTTTCATCTTTTATTATGACGAAACCAATTACAACCTCTACTATAAGCGCGCCCAAGGTCGTGCTCTTCTAGGCGAGCGCGTGGTGATAAAACTTTTGCCCTCTAAGGGCGCCAACCTGCGGCTGCAATGCGCCGTCTCCCCCGAAGTTGGCTTGGTGCACTACGCCAAGCGCCGTGGCAGCATCAAGATGGAAGTCAACGCCGAGTTCGTAGACGAGGTGTACGAAGCAGTGAAGTGTCACCAAGTGTATCAACGCGACTTCGCGGGAAAGACCGTTGTTATCGTCTTGGATAACACGCCGACGCATTCCCAGACGGAAGACCTGGTCAAGGACAGAGCGGACCTGGAGCTGTTACGGCTGGCACCGTACTCGTCAATGTGTAACCCGATCGAGGGTACGTTCTCCCGTGAGTTGTCCGCTGTGGATGCTCACTAACCTAAATCTACGTTTTTTGTTTGTTCTCCGCACAGGTTGCTTCAATGTATTGAAGGCTCGCATCAAGTCGTACCTCGCCCTGAGCCAGCACGAGATGACCAACTTGCCGCACGGCGAGAAGATAGGGCAAAGGATGCAGCTGCTCGAGAAAGCGGCTGAGCACTGCATGCCCTGCATGGACGTGCGCTTAGTGAACAAGATGGCTCGCCACTGTGCTCTATCTGTTGCAGCGGCAAATCGTGGTGAGCCCATGGAGTACGGCACGTAGTCAGCTAGCTCTGGAGTAAATCCACGTTGGTTTGCAATCATTTTAGATATTGTCAATTTTCAGAAAAATGAAAAATCTAATTATGGGACTTGCAGCTTTGCTTTAAACTACCGCGAGCTTGGATTGGCAAAGGTGTAGTATATTTTAGCCTTACTATTTTTACGGATCACTGGCGTCATCTTCTCATAGACGAAAATGTGATGGACTTCGTCATGTTGGCGAAAGCTGACGGCGTCAGTCTCACTGGGACGATGATGGTGTGTATACTGTCGTCAAGACGGGTATTTCCCGCGAGTGCTGGCCACGCTTTGGGCGGTCCTGTCTCTGGTTCCTTCAAGCTCGCTACGGGCTTAAGTGGCGGCGAGCATTCGGCGAGTAGGGCTCGGTCAAGCCCGACGCAGCAAAGGACGAGATCAAGCGACTTCGGGATGTCGCCAATTTGTACCTACCACAAAACGTCAACATGGACGAGAGCGCGGTTTTACTACAATGTCGTCCCACGAGGCTCGATATGCAAGGGCGCAGCCCCCGCGCCCAAGCAAAAAAAGCCCGTTTAACCACTGGCGTGTGCCGCAATCCCGGCGTGTCGGAGAAGTTACCTATTCTCTACTTGGGATCGGTCGAAAAGCCTCGCTGGTACTCTAAAAAGCCGTCCACCCTTCACTACTTCAAGACTGAAAAGGTGTGGACGACAGGCTGGATGCACCAGCAGTGTCTAGTGGCATTCGACGAGCGAATGCGCGCTCAAAACCCAGCGTTTTGCTGTTGGTTGACAATCGCCTTCGCGTTGCGAAGTCGGTCTCTCCTTCACGACCGTTCGCATCGAGAAACTCCCTCCCAATACAACTTCCAAGGTGCAGCCCATGGATCAGGGAATTCACTATATTAGGCGGTACATTCCCACCCCAGTAAATCTGTATCTTTAATATCACATCAGCGAATCTGCAGATAACCATATATTGTAGATATGCCGACAGCTCTACTGTGGTGCGAAACGGCATGATCGAAGATAGGTATGACAACGATCCAGCATTGTTGGCATCATTGTGTGCGTTCAAGTGTTTTGTAGCAAAAACAAAATGGCTGAGTCGCCCAGAACTAAAAGACACTTGCTGTCAGTAATTTCAAGGCGGCACGATATTGAATACAACACTTACAACGTTTCAGATCATCAACATGGTTTAACTTTCGTCTTACGTCGCCGCTAATGTCAGAAGTAGTATTGGTACTTCTAAATATGTTAGGTAATTGATGCGGACCGAACTGTAAAATTATCCGGCTCGATGTAGGATCCAATGCAAGAAATTTCACACAATGTGTGCTCATCAATCCAATTTGAAGTCCACCGAGCGGCATCGAAGGCCGTTCACACAATGTAGATCCAGGGCAAGCTACCATATGAGCTAATAGGATACGGCAGCCGCCGCCATTTACTCCTTTATCGATATTCACACGTCCGCCTTGAGAAGGTCCGCCAAGAAAATATAAATATGCATCCTGTCACCGTGCTCCGTCGCCTTCACCTCTTGGCATTATAAAGGAGGTTAGCCAGGAGGAGAAAACATATGCGGTCGGTGCTGCTTTTTTCGGGGCAATCGCCTGCTCGTTGGCACGGCTAATGATTCTCATCAGAACACCTTTACTGGGGCAGATCCAGATTACTGAAATCCTCAGCTGCTTGCAGCGTCGAGTGCTGCAATTGTGTGATGAGGTTATCATTGAGAGGCTCCTGCAATCTTCCATCACGAACATGCTGTCAATTCTGACTTTAACTGGGACCCGTAGACGTTCATACAGGACGCTCGGCCTCCGACACCTGGTTGACATCCTTGTGGTAACGGCTGTTGGTTTGTCAGCAAACCTCGACAGCCAGGATCACGTCCAGTACCACTGCGCGAGGATGGTATCGGCGAAGCGGGTATTCGGTTCTATTAATGGCGCCTGATCCCTCCAGCGCAATGTGGAATAGTTGCAAGATGGGGCCTGGCGAATTCGCAAAGCTAGTCGAGGGTCAAGCAAGCACCGAGATGATCACTCGACTGCGAGCGCCACCGTTGCCGAGACTCGCGTGACTCAATCCGCTGATTACGACCAGGCTGAACATGCGCGGCTCGAGATGAGCGCGAGGACGGGCGCGAGACTAAGCAGCAGCTCCGAGTGCGGTCTCAAATCTTTTCCTGCTCGATAGGGTGCGTACGCCAGACAAATATGAAAACATATCTAGCTCAAGTATAAGTCGTAAATGGGTGTTCGAGGGGTTCAGAGGGGTATGACGCATCCAGACCCCCTTAAGCGTACTGGTCGTAGGCCGTCCACATCACAATTTCACACTGGAGCCGGTGGATGTATGATAATAAAACAATCTGCGTCAATAAGCAACGTCTGGTATATATTAGTTGGCATGGTGTATAAGTTGATGGCATGCTAGTGAGCTGCTTATGTACTGATATAGTAGGGCACATACTTCACACTAGCTTTGTTTATCAAGCCTGAATATAGCTCCAGCTGAAATTCTGAACATAACGAGAAATTTCGCTCAAAGAACCGAAGGAGATCTCGCACAACTGAATGGGCGAGTACTCTACCAAATGCGTTTAGAATATTCGATTAGCCATGTTTCGACTGAAGATTCTCGAATCGCTGAGGACTCAGTCCCGTACGCATGATCGGGTATTTGGTGGTGGATCGACTACTCCACTAGATCGCCGTCACATTTTGCAATTCACTGCCTACTACTCCAGTCGCTATGACATCCTCTCAAAGAAGCACCTCGGAAGACTCGAACCGGCTGTTCTCCCCTGAGCGAATTACTCAAGGAGTCTCCAGGTTAGCTCAGCTCGACGCTGATCGCCAAGCTCGCCGCCAAAGAGGGCATCTGTTCGTCTCGTATGATTCCGATGATGAAGTGGACTCGCCGTCTCCAGTTTACCACGACTTTCTGCGGGAGGACGTCGAAAACACCACCTTGCTCACCAACTTCTCGCCGCTTGAGTTCGAGCGCATGTGGAGATCTATCCGGGCCCATGTTACAGAAAACTGGAACGTTGGCCGGGGTCGTAAAAGCAGTCAGCGGTCTAAGGACTGCTGTTTATGCTGCTAGCTGTACTGAAACACTGTGGCAAGTGGGATGTGGTGGCGAGCGTTTTTCGTATCAAGGCCGGCACCTTCCAGAGGTGATACTGGCTTTCGCTGAAGTTGTGTCCCCGTTCCTCTACGACAAGTACGTAGTGTCTGCGGCGCAGAAATCCACCATGGAGGTCTTGATGCTAGGATGCAATACGTTTGGACACAACCCATGCGCTCGATACGCCACCGACGTGACGTTAACAAACCAGCATGCCAACCCGGCAAATGAAGGAGCGCAGAGCTTACTACAGCGCCAAGCATCACTTGCATGGGCATAAGGTCGAAGTGTCTGTGCTACCTAATGGGCCGGCTACCAACTGCACTCCTCACTACCCGGCAGTGAAGCCGATATCGAAATATTTCGCAAGAACCACGATTTCCATCTTTAACACCTCTTGAAGGCTTCTGCGGAAAAGGACTTCGCCGACGACGGCCCAATGAACACCAAGTACCCCGACACTTGAGCTGTGCTTGCGGATAAAGGCTACCAAGGCCTTGCCATGGACTTCCGCGCGATTACAAGTTGTCGATGATTGTATTAAAAGCCTCTGCAACTTCTTCCCAAAACTGTCGACCGCCTTCATCCAGCTCTCGCCGAGTGCGCATATCCCCGGTGTGTTGAAGCGTTCAAAACAATGATTCTGCGAAGAGTACGTTCAACAGGCGGAACAACCAGTGCCGCGTTCGATGCTCGAATTTGTCATCCCCCGTCTCATGGCTGCGTTTGCCAAGACGCTGGTGATCTAGCGGAAGCTCCATAGCAGCTTGGGACTTATCTTAGCCTCGCAGAATAGTGACTCTATCAGCCTTGTTCATATTCTTTTTGTGAGCTTGCGTGCGGTTTACGCCAGCTTCAGCTGTTCGCGGTCCACGTACTGTAGTCTTCCGATGTAGGCGGGGAGACAATGCGCTTACAGCCAAGCTTCTGTACGACAGTCCACCTGCGGCTGACACAATCTTCAGTCATTCCTGGCGTTGCCATCTTCACAAGAACAGCACCAACCGCTCAACGCACCGTTGTGCACTTGTTCTGGAGGAGTTTTTGAATGATCTTTCAGGGCATAATCTTATTTGGACTGACGCAACGCTGATCCGAGATCATCCCTTACCCCTACACTCCCATGTGATGATGTTAGGAACTGGCCTAAACACTGGTCGTGACGGGGCCACAAAGCGCATCGGATGAGCAGGAGGGCTACGCGTTCCCAGGCGAACCGAAGAAAACATCCGATAGCGCAGTCAAGCCCGAACAGCTTCTTCCTGGTCATCTAACCGAATATACCGATTAGGAACCCGGTATATGTTAGTATCCTGTAGGGTTTTAATGGTCGCCCAACGAAACACAAATCCTTCACATATTAGAAGCCCAGTCTTATATTCGATCTATTACAGTAACATCCGTAATTGCACTCAAGGAAAGTCCGAGCAAGCACGTCCATCCAATGCGTTCATCGCACTTGTCGCCAGGACGGTTATTCATGTCCGGTGTCCAATCCTTTCATTCAAGTTGACGATGAACCATAAGTGAGCTTCGATCGATATGGGGAGGAAGCAGAGGTGATAGCATGGATCGCCGGTCAGGGTAGGAGAATTCCAACAAGAGCAGTGAAGAATTTTCGAAGCCTTGGGTTGGATTAGGATGCTGAAACGGTGCGCAAGTGGTGGCGAGAACGCAGCGAGATACATCGGGCTACTCCAACCTCAAATCGCCTTAAGGGAGGTGTGCGAAAGCCTATTCTCAATGGAGTAGAAGATCTACTACTTGACTCCATCATCAACCGCAGACTAATGAAGAAGAAGTCATCACGAGGGCATGGATTGCAGCGCAAGATCTTCTCATGTACGCGAGCACCGACGCCGAATCGTGCGGCGTTTTGAAGCATCACGTCAGTAGCACTTCCATGCACCGGAAGCATGTGCCCCCCCCCCCCCCCCCCCGCAACACGGGCCTTACGACTCTCATCGACGACCAACTTGTTGGAAGAGCCATATCGTATATGCGGTTACGTTCATGGAGCAGGGGCCAGCGTATAATACCAAGCATATCATACTTATGGACGAGACTGTGGTAGTTTTGCAGATGCTCGTGGACAAACGTTTAAAGTTCACAGTGCTCGTCACGTGGTTGCCAAGGTAACAGGGTTTGCTCGATGCTATGGTGGTGACTTTGGCTGTGACGGCTGAAGGCTTCAAGCTAGCTCTCGCGTCGTTTACAACATGCCAAGGGTTCTCGAAAACTAAAGGCAGTCAACGGCTGCTGTTTTGCCTTCTAACCGAAAGCATGGGTCGACCCAGAGATGTCTGCAATTGTGTTGATTTCGTCTGCCTGCGCGTTCTCGAGGCCGACGGAAAGGTAATCGTTTGGGACACCATGCGGGCGCATACCCCCAGGCGGTCAAGAACAAGTGTGCAAGTCGTGACAAATAATTGTGTATAATTCCAGCGGGGCTCACGCCATATGTCCAGTCTGAATGACATCGGTATTACGTCATTTCAGCGGTCTGCTGTATTCGTCGATCGACAGCTGCGAGATCTTGGATTCCATGCAGTACGCCTGTAGAGGAACCCGAAGCCACCTAGCGGGCGGATAATCTTGGTGACAAGACCACGGAAGGACACACCACAGCTGACGATCGACGACTCAATTGCAGCGGCGGGCTTTGATGACGACCCAACCCAGCGGCGCATTTGGCTGCACGACGTGAACGGCGCTCTTTTCCAACAAACCTGGGCAGCACCACCGACGTCAGATGCTGAAGATGAAGACGTGGGAGGAGAGCTTGCCGATGCTCCAAGAACAGGCACTTGATCAAGGATATGTTTGATTTTATTGTATGATCCATTGTCTCTAATATCAAAGTTTTTGATATAGCATGCGCATCGTAGAATGATTAGTACTCTCCTTCCTTGATTTCATCATCAATAGATGGGAGTGTACCCTTCTCCTCCTCACGCATTAATATGCTCTGAGTAAGATCTCATACTTCGGCACATTGTATCGCTGAATGATCTTAGATACTCGAACATATCCTTTAGCAATACCCGCGGATCGTTATTAATGAAACATTCAACACGATTAGTTAAGATATCGAAACGCTAACGGGGATGTGCTCATTTCCATAGACAGTACTTTCTTTGTGGCTAATCTCTGTTGACTTGAGGATGGATTCGAAATCATAGACAATGAAATGATCAAGGTAGTGATCCACATGCTTTAGCGAGCATCGTTGGAGCAACTTCTTAATCATATTCTCAGGAGGAATGTAGATGCTTGGCAGTTTTGGGAACGACTCAATATTGACTTCATCGCATCTGTTCTTAGAGTGACATCAAGAACATTTCCATGTTCTTGATGTAGAGTGCATGATTTTCACACGATAGGATGTTGATTCAGTCATATAGCTCTTCTCTGAGGAACGATGCACTCAACATTTCCGGTTTCCACATCCTTCGTAAATACGTTGATACTGAGCTGGAAGCATTCCTCGAGCTCATCGAATTGCAAAATGTCAATTGGCTTGAAGTTGCGAAAAATACTTAGCGTGTAGCTAATACCCTTGTACGAACAATACCGCTTGAAGGTGTCCTTTACAAGGGATTAAATCTTGCGAGGATCTTTACCGCGATTGGGATGAAAAGCAATGCAATGGAAAACACATTTACTGTTGGTCTTCGGAAAGTTGATAACAAGCTTGTAATTTAGTATGACTTTAGGGATAACAGCGCCGGTATCACCGAGAGCGTGGTTGCAAAAGTAGATGAATAGCTTAGACCCAATGATCCCAGGCGTTTGTATCCAGATGAGGGGTATGGAAGCTTGTTTGCTAACTCCATTGCTCTAATAGGAGTTATCACCTTCTTTCGGATATCACCCTTAGTCTTATCGCAATTGGAGAGTCGAAGACCATTGCCAACATTTGGATACCAATAACGAACATCACTTTCATCGGCAATATTGATTAAGCTGTCTCCAAGCGAAGCGCAATGTTTACCTTATGAGCTTTCCCCTGACTTTCGAGTACAAGTTCCAGCTTGTCATAAAACTCTCCTGCTGAGATATTCTCATAGTGATGAGTCTCCATGTGGTTGCCTTTATAGAGTCGATACTTCCGGTCAGACTTATAATCGGGTGAAAGATGCTTGTTGATTTATTGTACTGCTTGACAATTAGTTTCTTATTCTTGGATGAGATGGGATTCCAATATAAACCATCTTACCTGTGCGTCTTCGCACCTTCACTCGATAGTTTTCCCGATTTAACGTATGGAGTATCCAATCGCCTAAGTCCTTCAACTTCGTACGGCAACATGATTGCTATATATTGGTGGGTATATTTCGGCTGGTAGAAAAATCTTTATATTAGTGAGACTTTGCTTAAGATAGAACTTTATATTCTTGGAAATACAAATTATTTGAATTAATTCGATTCTGTTTTCTCGTTTGATTTAAGTAGTTTGCGCTTCTCCCTACGTCGAGTATTAATCTCTTCTCTATGGGCTGTATCGTACGCTTTTTGCATAGCGATACATGTTCTCTCGTCTTGAGGTAATACCGCATCTGGTTCGCTTTGAAGCGTTCCTTGTCAGCTTGGTATTTTTCAGGTGAATAGGTCATTGTTATTTATATACTATAGAGGACTTTGTACCAGTGTTAAAAAAGATGTTTATTTATTTCTGATGTCCCCATTTGGGACACCGATACCTATATTTTTCTTCGGTCTTAAAGCAACAGCTTCTATCTGAAGTACACCAAGTCCTATTACATGAATCAATTACTTCTACATATTCAATTTCCTTGACATGACGAACACCACACCCACAAGCCCCTACCATGTTTTAACGATGTCATACTCGGCCCGCATCTGAACCATGGCTGCTTCATCAACCACCTACAGTAAGCTCGATCTTTAAGCATTGCTTCGAGTGTTGAAAGCTTCGAGTTAAAACTTAACTTATCCATTATTAAGGTCATTATACCTTTATATTTAACTATATCAGGATGGAACGTCTTTATATTTTTGATCCTGATATTTGGATAACTTCATATAGGTTAAATATTCTATCTTATATTCCCAAATGTTGCACCTTTACATATTTCGCTATCAGGACCTTTTGAGAACAAAAAATATGTCCCTTGCATATTCGGTATCGACAGGGGCTGCCTAAATTATATAGGGTTTTATCCCTTTGTTAATTCATGGGATAAACATTGTTTTGGTACATCCAGATGAAATTATAAAAAACAGCCCCGGTTGTGTACTGTAAACCACTACTAGCGTCTTCTGGTCGCTGTTAACGATAAGATGCTACTGAATGGGGTCGAATCACGCGTTCAGCTTCCGCAAGCCTTTTCCAAAATTCACGCCTTTCCAGCACCCGAAGTGATGAAGCACCATTGCCTGATATTCCATCGTGTTGGTCAACAAAGCAATAAGCGCACGTTTCTTGCCGTACTCCTGCTTCTGTAGATCCTGATGGTGATGTAGCCGCTTCGCCGAGGAGGCATTTAGTGCGTTCACTGCCGATGCTGCTTCACGAGCAGTAGCGCGAAAGATTGCTTTCAAAGTTGCTTTACCAGATTGTTCACATCGTGAGCAAAGCAACGCACCAAAGCAATCCGCTTGCTCTGCTGCATTGTGCACCATCATCAATGACTACAGCTCTAATCGTCAACCCATTCGCGATTGCCTTCTCAATTAGAGCCTCAAGATCCATTGCAATAACGATTCCATAGTGCTCGGCCCCAACTTGATCTAGTGTGAAGGTCATGACACATCCGACCAGCAACAACTGCGATCCCATCAGATGCTGCTTAATGATATTTTTCCAGACATCGGAGAGCAGGTTTACTCGTCGATCCGTATCCGAGCACGTTTTCTTTAATTGGTCTCAGTTTTGTAGTGTGGTTTACAGATCCGGATAAGATGGAAGTTGACCAGCAGCTAGAGGATCCACGTCGCCAGCGCCAGCCATAACATCGTCAAGGTGATGGATCCGGACCATGCGACACGCCTAGTCTGTATATGGTACGATCCTGGACCCGTCCCGTGGGATGAGGTTCTAAGTACTAGATCCGATCAGTTTAGTGCACACCGGGTTGAAGATCCGTAGCTAAATGAAGGTAGAGTGGAGACGGTTGGCCTGGTAAAGGTCAGAGATGGGATCCTGTGTTATAAGTAGTCCGTAAGATAGGTTTTGGGATGGGATCCGAAGGAAGATAGGCTAAGGTATAAATCAGAACCGAATTTGCACTGGAAAACAGACTTGACTATGTATAGGGAATTTCTATTGGCCCCATACATAGATCAAGTCTAACTTGGCGATCTTGCTGCACACGTGGCAGCCCCTGGATAGCTTGGCCAGGTCGCACTCGCCCTTTGGCTTCTCAACCCCCCTCAAGATTCCGCTATTCAAGGACACCCTCAAGAAGGAACAACTCCGGATCTCGTATTTCTATTTCGGATCCACAAGGTCTACGCAAGAGCTCAAGACTAACCCGCACTGGATCCCGTGCGCAGGAATACCCGCGCGGATCCACCCCTTCCTAAGTCCCCACAAGGACGTCCAAGGCCCACCAAGTGCGTATCTCGTGTCAACGAGAGAGCAGTACCAGCTCGCCGACGGGTACACAAGGCGAACCAGTCAGAAACAACAGGGCCGTCAGAGTACCCCTCCGTTAGTTGGTGTTTGGGCGCAGTGCGTGTGAGTTAAGATCCTACTCAATTTCAGCGGATGCGCTCCACTACAGGCCCGCTTGTTGCGTAAAGATACCCCCGCCTAGTTGTCTTCGCGTTGGAAGCCAAGCGCTGATTCCAGGAACCGGAGCTCAAGGAACATAACCGTTTCGTCGCACTCGATGAATGAGTCAGGAAGTCGGAGCCGATGCTGGTAACCCACCAGCAGACATTAAAAATGGCAATATCTGCTCTGGCCCACTGCTGCGGTGCTGTTGGAGTGGTAGGCGAGGCGGATTGCGGAAACGTTGATTGGTAAAATCGACGTTTACGATGGTGCTCCGTAATTTTCAGCTCTCCCTGTAAAGACTTTGAGGTGGCTCACCGGACTTGATGCAATGCCGGCACTGAATTTGTAGCGCTTCTTCTGTGGAGCCTTCTCCAGTCTGACGAAGTACCGGTAGGGGCTCAGTTGGGTTGTACGCTTGACGGACGGTGTCAAGTCTCCTTACAGAAGCCTCTTTTGCAGAAATGGACATCGATTCTCTTTGAGCACGTTCCTGCCAAGATTCATTTGGTTGAAGCCCGTTACTTCAAACTGATCAGTAGACGGTATTCCACCGCCATTTTCAAAACCACCAGGTCCCATTGGCGCACTTTTTCCCACTTAATAGACCGGGAATTGGACGGCAGACGGTACGGGCGCCATTTTCCAAAAGCCGTTGCCATCCCTGGTCAAGTGTATTTTGGACAAGTTCCGAAACGATCCTATCCAGTTCAAAAAATGTACTAGCTGTTCGGAACTAGTTCCCAACAAGCACTAGTTCAGACTCTCAACCCCGTAATGCAGACATTAACTTTAAGACACAGCCTCGTACAGAATCAGGATATGCGAGCTGATTTGGCGTGCATGGACTCACTATCAGCTCATGTCATTCGAATGGATTTCGGGGTAGCAGGCTGCAGCCAAATGCTGCTTGCGTCGCTGCGAGCTCTTTTCTTTTGTCTCAGACTTAAAGAAGTTATCACTATTTGTAGGGCTGCCTGTACACGATACTCACGACTTCGACCAGGATGTGGTCATTGTCGCTGAGACGACTGTCTGTTGAATACCGTAGTTTCTTTTTCATAAAAATTTGAAGCATCACTTACTTTAAAAAAAAAGGAACACTCCTTCACCTGACGTGGTCCACCTGACGGGCTTCTATTGGAGATGCAAGTTTCATGCGCGTATCAATCGCGCACGCAGCATTGCTCGTGTCTGGTTTGGCTGTCGCTGCATTCCGCGCCTCTCGTTGTGACCTGGAGCGTATCCTATTTGAGTTAATGACGCTGACGTCGCAGTTGCTGCGAGCGCAGAAGCCGCACGTACTGGTGGTGGGCGGCGGCCCCGTGGGCCTGGCCACTGCTTTCATGCTCGAGAAGCTCTATAATGTGCCCACGCGCGTAGTGGAGCGACAACGCAGCCCCACGTCACATCCACAGGCGCATTTCATTAATCTCCGCACCATGGAAGTGCTCTACGCTGCAATGCCCGAGTTCCACGACCGGCTGTTGGCTCACGCCGCGCCCAGCGTACTGGTAGGTTGTAGCAATTGGAAGTAGTGTGTCAATCTGTGTCAACTAAGTTGTGAATACAACGGGCGTTGTGTGGTGCAGTGGCGCGACTACATTTACTGCACGGGAGTGGGAAAGACTCGGGAGATCGCTCGTGTCGATCAGTTCGGTCCCCGTAAGTTGAGTGCGGACCGATCCGAATTGATGACGAGGATAGACTCAAAGTGGCTATTGGATTGTTGCAGGCATCCCGCGTGATACGGTTGAAGAGACAACGGCAAATGGCGACAGTCTGCGCAAGTCACTGGCGGCGCTATCTCCAACGCAGTTCCTGCACTTCCCGCAGAACCGCTTGGAGACGCTCTTGGATGATTTCCTGGCAGAAAAGGATGTCCGCGTTGAGCGTGGAGTGGAACTGGAGGGACTTAAACTACCGACGGATAGTTCAACCGCACCGGAAGTGACACTGCGCCACTTGTAAGCTGTATAGAACCTTTTTACTATTGGGGCATAAGCACTGATTGAAGGCTGTGTTTGGATGACTATCAGGGACACCAACACGCTGGAGCAAGAGTCGTACGACTACATTGTGGGGGCGGATGGCTCGCATAGTCTTGTGCGCCAACTCTGTGGCATTGACATGGCTGGAACGCGTAACCTCCAGAGCATTGCTAACGTGCATTTTACAAGCAAGGCCCTCTCTGAGGCCGCGCGCGAGAACCCGGCTATGTTGTACTTTGTGGTAAGCCACCTGCCTGCTACCAGCATTTAGATCAATATTATAGCTAACCTCGTGACTACCTCTTTGTGTTGAATAGTTCAATAAGGAGGTTGTCGGTATCCTGATTGCCCACGATCTAAACCAAGGCGAGTGGGTTTTCCAGATCCCATTCTTCCCTCCTCAGGAGTCGATCCCTTGGGACTTCTCTACTGCCCAATGCAAAGAGATTGTCCGCCACATCCTGCCTAAGAATGTGAAGATCAACGACGACGACATCAATATTCTGTCAGCTGGACAATGGAGAATGGGGGCCCGTGTGGCGAAGCAGTACGATGCAGGCAAGCAGCGCGTATTCCTTGTGGGTGATGCGGCACACCAGTTCCCGCCAGCAGGTGGATTTGGTATGAATACAGGACTACAGGACACACACAATCTGGTCTGGAAACTTGCTCTAGCGATTCAGGCGAACGCTGACAACTCGACTGCTGGCGTTAATGGTGTCGACACTGAAACACTGTTGAAGTCGTACGGCCGTGAGCGTCAGCTTGTTGCAAAGATTAACACGCAGTTCAGTCTGAGTAACGTTGCTCGAACCATGAAGATTCCACGAGCGCTTAACGTGTCCCATGACAGCGCGCAGACTCTGGCAAGGATCATCAACTCAGCGCCAATGCAATTGCTCCCACTGCGTGCACAGCGTGAAATTGCACAGCGCCTCATGCGTGTCGGAAAGATGCCTCTGGGACTGCTGGACGAAGCTAAGGATGTCGGTGGAGCGGGCAGTGCCTTGGGTGACCGCATGCGCGCCAGCGTGCGCGATATTGTGACGCGCCGTAAGACACTTGGCATGATGTTTTATCACTTCGACATTGGGTTTTCGTACGACACATCGTCGTGGGCGGCCCGTGCCAAAAAGCTTATGGAAGACCCCGCGCTGGATCAATCTGTGGAATTTCGCACCGACATTGGCGATGGTGATAGTGTCGTCTACTCTCCAACGTTCCGCGTCGGGGAGCGTT
Source organism: Phytophthora sp. 'mugwort' (assembly GCA_033558025.1). Classification (NCBI taxonomy): domain Eukaryota; phylum Oomycota; class Peronosporomycetes; order Peronosporales; family Peronosporaceae; genus Phytophthora; species Phytophthora sp. 'mugwort'. The sequence goes on along the minus strand of JAUCEF010000017.1, from coordinate 4,490,135 downwards.
TTCCTCATTTTTGGTGCATTAACAAGGATGCGAAGGTGTCGACTCATGACATGATGCGTCTTGCTGTTCAGAGTGAAAAATATGCTGAGGATGTGGGCAGTGTGCAATTCATTCTGGTCGTGGGTGGACGCGATGCAGCAAAGGTGATCAGCGCTTGTTTGTCCTCATCTTCACCGACTGTGGCAAAGCACGTGTCTCTCGTAGTGCTGCGTTCCAGTGCTGATGGTGATTCCGCAAAGGCTGATGCTGCTATCGTGAAGGCTACAAAAGCCTCGACTTTCGGTTCTGTGCTCTCGTGGCAAGTTGCAGAAGACGAGAACGACAATAAGGCGTGGGCCACCTTCATGAGTAACAAGGCCGCTGTTCTTGTGCGTCCTGACGGCCATGTCGGTGCACTGTGGAAGGCTGACGAGCTCGAAGACTTTTCTGGCGTCACCCTTACGCAGTCGATGCAGCAGGCCGTCCAGCTGAGCTAAGAAGAGTACTCGCACGTCAAAAACTCTGCAATACAAGACCAACAAATAAATTGTGAATTTTGTTGATATATTGGATATGGTAGTCGTCTACACGATCGCTTCTAGTTCCCGTCCTGCAGGAGATATCTCACCAAGAGGCTGTAGTTGCCGTACAGACCTCCGCATCTCCTGTCGAGAAGTGCTGCTGGTGTGTACACTGTTGCTATTGACCGTGACAACTGTTGGGGGTGCCAAGAACGGCTCTAGCTCACTAGAGTCTGCACTCATTTTCTTCTTCGAAGGCCTCAAGGTTGACGAAGAAGCCGGCGCAGAGGCGACGCCAACTTGAGATACGGGCGGTTTCTCGTCTGTAGATGCAACTACAGGCGGGTTGAGCGTATACAACGCCGTACTGATAGCCACAAGAGCCATTGCCACCAGCGCGTTGTGCCCGAAAGGTTTCCCATTGAAATGCGTCTCGAGCAGAGCGGTGAGTCCCATTCCTCCCACAACCGCAAAGCTCTTCTCCACATTGCCGCAGTCTCGGATCACAAAACCCACTAAAACTCCCCCTAGCGCTTGGCACATCAGTGCAACGAGTGTCATGACGCTCCAGCCCTCCCACATGCTGTCCTGCGAATCTCCATCCCCACTACTCGTGGTAGCAGACAACAGTCCGTCTTGCACGAACGCCAACGCCAGGAGCGTCATCTCGCCCAGTAGACTGAGCTCGACCGTGACCATGTACTGGTTCCGTTTCTCCTTCTGTAAGGCCTTCTGGATAATGCTGCCCGCGAGCGCCGACAGCACGGCACCCAACAGCGCTTGGTACATTCCCGTGAACGCGACGGCGTCGGCCGTGTCCGTATCCTTCCGCTCTTCCGTCTCCACGGAGGACGTGGTCATGAGAACGGCGGCCACACAGAGCATTGCCAGCGCCACAAGCTGCAGCGGAGACTGACGCGTGCCCAGCAGCAGGTACACGAGCAGCGCCGTCCAGATGATCTTGGTCTGGTTCAGCACGTTGAACGTGACGCCGTCCAGCGCCACCACCGCCGCGTGGTTTAGCAGGTTCTGCAGCACGTAAATGAGCGCGGGTAGCACTGTTGTGGCCATAGCGGCGCGCACGCTCCATGTTTTAAGCTGGTTCAGCAGTCCGGCCTCCCCGCGCGTGAGACTGAGCGGCACCAGCGCCAGTACAAGCTTCAAAATCTCCACGACCCCCACACGTAGACGCACGTCGCGCGTCTGGGTTGCGTACCAGCCCATGAGCAGCGGTTGCACGCCCACCTGAAGCGTCAGGAGCAACAGCAACGTCGACTGCTGCGCAGTTGATGCCGCCATGTCCAATATTAAGATGTAATGCCTTGGAGAAACCCAGAAGTAGCAACATTTGGAGATAGACATTCGGACCGTGGCCACTGTGACCGAATGTACAGAGTCTCCTGATGGTTGCTACTTGGGGGTGGGTTTCGAGACAGATTAGCGATGGGATGGATACACTGCGATGGACGTCTGCCAGAGACGGTCTGGTGGTGGTTGTCAACGCAATGCAATCAGGTGGCGTCGCCCCCTATCCCGCCTTAACATTACCGGCAGACAGATATCCAAAGGGGCGGCGAGAATTTTACTACCACATTGACTGCGGATACATGCAGCTACAGGCTCAATTTTCATGCGAAGTGGAACGGTGTTGCTAACTGTTATGTTCGTGTTACTTGATCCGGTAGTTCCACAATATGCAGACGGTCTCCACAATGTATTGTATACATTGGCAGTCTCAGCAGTGCTGAGTCAGCACCGAAGGTGCCGACATTGACTGGCCATGAAAACAATATCAACCCGACATTATGGCATTTCCATATTCTATTCTGGACTTGGATCGGGAGTACTATAGGGCGCTTGCAGACTGCAAAGGCCCCCAGCAGTTCACGCTGCCAACTTTGTATCAACCGTTATTTGGACCGACTAGCTCGCGCTCATTGGTCAATCGGCCGCAGATTGGTCACGGGTAAAATCGCAGCGTTGCAGCTGGCACTCGTGCGATGTCCGGAGGACCGGAGCCGCGAGACCTTTGTCAAAGAGTTTTGCAGGCTGCAAATTGCAGTGTCTTGATCCCATCCCAAGAGCCACCGGCAACTGTGTCCCCATTTCCGTGTTGATACATGATACCGAAGCTGCAGCAAGTGGTGGCGATGCTACTTGTCTGCGCCACCTGCAGAGCTCCTCCGGTCATCGCGGCCGTACGTGCTAGCAATGCCAAGCCCCCACAAAGGGCAAGCGCATTGCCGGTTTACTCGTTAAGAGTAGATGTTTGGGACGTCGGCAGTGTCGCTGCAGGATGCTCATTATGTCGAAATAGCGGGAATTGCTCCGTTGCCATGAACGACACGTCGTCCGGCGTTTTTTGCGGAGACCTTCATGCTGCGGATACGCAACCCTGTTGCTGTCCATACTACACGGAATGTCGAGTAACCAGCACGTCAAAGACGTGCGAGTGCGGCGGATCGTGGCTGCCCACCCACCACGAAAGGCTCTCTGTTACGGTGCCGAGAAACGAAACAGAGACCCTAGTCCAGGACAGCTTCCCGCAGGAGGTCGACGACCCGATGAACAACCAAATGTCCGTCTCCACGGAGATCCTGATTCATATATCGGCGTATCTTGCATTAATTGTTTTCGCGTTATACGTGGATCAGTGGGTGGAGTACTTCAGCGACTTCCGACGTAATCAAATGGTAGCGTACATCGAAGCTGTCGATATGAAGCTGCTGCGCTTCCGTCAGCGCATCGGCAAGCGACGGCATGATTCTCGAACGGATACTGAGACCGATGACAATGTGCCACTGCTGGTGTTAGAATCTCCGGCCCCAACACCAAGACCTGCTTTCACATTTGAAGAAGTTCCCGACACTGAAGTCGATGACATTCCCTACGAAATCGACGAGGAGAACGAAGCCGCATCCAAAGAGCTCGTCGTGGTCACTGTTCCTGCTGATGTTATCTAAGAAGTGAGTACTAGTCCATCAGTTTTCCCGGTAGAGCTGCAAGAAATCCCGTTAGAGTAGTCCAATGTGTACCATAATATTAAAAAAAACTTTCCTCCTCATATTTGAAACAGCAGCAGCTAGACAGTTTGGATCGATGTTTCACCGCCTTCTTGCCTCTCAGTTTTGATCTGCGTGTCATCGCTTAAGTCAACTGCGACTTCAACATCGGCACTCTCCGCCGCCTTTTCACTGGGTAAGGATGAATGCAGACGCAGTGGAACTGTGCCACCGTCAACTTCTTCTTCTTCGACTTCAACAGCCACAGCAGTGGCAGCAATAGCAGCAGCGGCCGCTCCGGTCGCGACAACAGTAGCACCACCGTGACCCGTCGTTCTCTCCTCGTCTTCCGAGTCGCTGTCTACTGTATCGACGACACTGTCCTCCCCTCTCGCCCTCGCCGCAGATGGCGAACTGGCCAGTAGCTGGTGGTTGCTGTTCATGACCTTGTAGGGTCCCGCACACATCTTGTCGTAGGCCAACAGCCCCCAGGCAATGAGCGAGATCCCCACGAACAGGTAGAATCTCGTGGTCATGATCTCCTCCTCTCTCGCGCCGTCGAAGCACTCGCACGAGTCCGAGAAGATGGTGGTCATGCACTCATTGCGGAACGAGCAGCAACACGGCTGGAATGTGCTCAGCACGTCACCACAAAACACACCTGCCGACTGGTTGTGCACGGCCAGTGAGCAGTTCTCTCCGTTGCGGCACATGGCACAGCCGCGGTCCGCAAGCGCGTAGTACTCCATGCCCATACCCGTCTCATGCCGCATGTGGTCGCCTCGGGTATAGCCGAACATGGACAGCGGCTCGGCCTGCGCAAGGCTGAGAAGAAGCAGGAGAGCGAGGCTCAAGCTGTATGGGAGCGTCATGCAGTGTATCGTTCACGCCTGCGAAGGCAACGAGGTGGCCGATTTGGTAGTCGCCTGGAATGCCGAGGTCAGCCCTAGTGGAAGTAAGTTGCGGATGCTAAAGTTGTACACATGACATTAAGTTGCGGCAACAAGCATGTTGAAGCTGGTCAACTACTCACACCCACAGACTGTGGACCACAGTAGACAACAAGACACAAGGTTGGCTATGAAGTCTATTGAGCTGGACACAAATGATAGTGCAGGTCTTATTTACGAAATATTAGCGGGCTTGAAGACGTTGAAGCCGTCGCCTGCCGTGCTCATGAGCACACCTGGGCATTGTGGGTGGAAGTGCAGCTCCTTGATGTCGGTCTGACCCTGGTGGATGAACAGCAGCTGAGGCGGCAGATCCAACTTCCCCTCGCCGTTCTCGCCCTGGACGGGCACAGCAGCCTCGGCATCCTCTTCGACAGACATATCCCAGACAGAGATCTGGTTGTCGGCACCTGACACAGCGAGTACCGACTCGTCGGTGGGGTGCCACTCGATAGACGTGACCGGCGCCGTGTGGTACCGAAAATGCGCAACTGGGCTGTCAGCCTTAAAGTTACGTAGGTCCCAAATCTTGAACGAACCATCGTCCGAGCCAGACGCGAGCAGATACGCCACGTTGCGGTTCCACGTGATCACATTCACGTCGTCGTCGTGAGCAGCAACGTCCAACATGCTGCCAGCCTTCCGCCGGGTGTCCCAAATCCGCACGGTGCGGTCCGACGAGCATGAGGCGAACACTGACGCCTCCGTGGGGCTCCACTGTAGGTCCTCCACCGAGCTCTTATGGCCCGTGAAGGGCACTTTGTCGACGCTCCACGCACTCTCCGAGTTAGCCCAAAGGTAGATGAACTTGCTGCAGTCGCCAGTAACAAGACGACCGGCTTGCACAGGTGACCAGTCCATGGCGAAACCCTCATCCGCATGTCCCGAGAACGTGTACATGGGCGCCTGCTTGGCCGGTAGCGCAGCATCGGCCTTGCCATCCAGCGACTCAAGCTGCTTGGCAATGTCCCAAAGGTGCACCTTCTTGCGGTCCGACCATGTGGCCACAATGTTAGACGACTGCGGCATGCAGCGGATGCGATTCACACCGCCGGGGTGCGGAATGGAACGGGACTCGAGCACTGGGTCGCCTTCCGTCTCGTCCTCGTCGTCCGATCCCTCATCCTCATCGTCCGAATCTTCTTGGTGCTTGGTTTTGTGGAGCTCCGACATTTTCATGACCGTGATCTGATTGTCGTCGACTTTTGTGGCCTGCGTGCCCGCAACCATGAAGACGGTCATGGGGAAGCGGCTACGCACGGCGCCTAGGTTATCGCGCACGACGTCGATACTGAGCGATGGCCACTCAGCCGTCATGGCGTAGTACATGTCGTAGGCGCTGCTGTCGTAGTCAAGCACCTCGTCATCCTGCAGTTTGTCCACGCCCGGCATGAACACCTTCTTCACTTGTTTGTCGTCCTGCTCATCGCCGTCCATGTCTACGTCCTTATTGGGTCCTGCAGCCTCACCGTCCACGACCTCCTCGTCGCCAGCGCTCTCGACCATCTCCTCGTCCTCCATGTCGTCGCCAAAAGGGTCCTCGAACACCAGATCTTCCTCACCATCGTGCTTCTGGGCTGTGTGGCGCTTCACGTCGCCCGAGAACTCGGCGGCCGAGCGCTTCTTCTGCTGGTTCATGGCTCTAGGCGGACCAGGATGGCAATGCGCTAGCAATTGCGGTGGCGTCGGTAGCGATACGCGCCAAATGACAGGACGCGGGCCAATGATGCAAGTCACCACCGGTGCAACTTGTGTGATTGGCCATAATTGAATGGACCCAATGAAATCCTAAATTGTGTTGAGTACACAGGTTGACAAACGGAACCGGTACATATCGGTCGTTTCGGTGGTTTGATTCCAAATCAAAACAAGCGGACGAGGTACGATGCTGAGCTCCTTGCAGCGACGTCCATCGGTGCTGCTGCCGCGCAGGGCGCTCGTTGCAGCGCGCGGCAAGCATAGCAAAGAGGACAGGGAGCTGCGTGAGTCTGTCAGGTAAGAATACGCAGTAAGCGAGACACAACAGCGCAAAAGTATCCGGTAGTGACGCAAATTTCCGCACCCTAACAGGAAACTGGACTACGACGGATATCTCTGCGGTCTGCTTCTGCCAGTGAAGACGCGCCCGTCCTTCTTCGCCATCGTACGTCGCTGTGTGCCCTTATTCTACCCAGAAGCCTTAACGTTGACGTGCAACTCGTTTCTTCCCGCTGCTGACAGCGCGCGCTGAACGCCGAGATTGCCACCATCAAGGACTCGGCACACAGCAATCAGATCACGGGCAAGATCCGCATGCAATGGTGGCGCGAGCGCATCTACAACTTGTACGAAGTCTCCGCCACGGCAGAAGCGAACCGACCGCTGCAGTCGACCCTGCTGCTGCGAGGCTTGGACAAAGCTATCCATGAGCACGACTTGACGCGGAGGTGGTTCGAGCGGCTGCTGGACGCGCGAGACCAGGATCTCGACCGAGAAGAAGTGCCAAGCTTGCACGATTTGGAGGTTTACGCCGAGCAGACGGCCTCGTCGCTGCTCTATTTAACGCTCGAGTGTCTTGGCGTTCGCAATGACACGGCAGACCGTGTAGCAGAGCACGCCGGCGTGGCAATCGGATTGGCGACGCTGCTGAGAGGTACAGCGTATCACTGCTCCCGGCAACAGTCTTATTTGCCCGAGGACCTCATGAACAAGGTACGGATCGATATCTGGTCAATGATTTCTCCACGGATTTGGTTCCCGGTATCCTTATGCTTAGCGTTTGTTTGTGTTGTTCGTCGGGTCATGTAGCATGGCGTCACCATGGAGGATCTGTTAGCTGCGGTGGAGGACCCCAATCTCGGTGAGAAGGTGTCGCCCGTGGTATTTGATGTCGCCTGTCGCGCAATGGAACACCTTCACCAAGCTCGATCGCTGAGAAAGGAGTTGCCAAGCGAGTCGCGCAGCGCGTTCCTGCCGCTGGTGAGCTCCTCTTTATTCTTGAAGGATCTAGAGACAGCCAACTTCAATGCCTTCGCCCCAGAGCTGCAGCAGCGCAACATGTTTCAGCTGCATATGCAAGTGTTGAAGCACTACTTTTTGCGCAAATACTAGAGCCCTGTAGACCTGCACACACGATCGAAATGCAAAGCGTCGCGAGACAAACACAATACACAATACGATGCACATCACTTCCCCCTGTTCTTTCTTCAGCGGTTTCTTGCCTCGTTAGCTGGAACTTCTGCCGCTATCTCAAAAACTACTAGGCCGATCGATGAGGCGAACAACAAAGAGCATCCTCCTAATGCCTGGCACCTTGTAGCTCCTCGCTCGGACCCAAGAAATACACGGTCTCGATCTTCGCCTCTCATCGCTTCAAACATGTAGCCGGCTCAACACATGTCTCCACCGAGCCTCTCTCTACAGTGGCACAAGCGCCGCTGGGGAATGCAAGACACCTGGCATAATCTTCATGCCCCTAATTCCTCTGCTTCTTAGCCGATCCTACTGCTTTGTTGCCACTGTTGCCACTGCTCGGAGTTCCTTGCTGTTGTTGCTGCTGCTGTTGACTGACGCTCGAAGACCGCCGCTTGGCGTCCAATGCCGCCAATTGACCCTGCAACTGGTCCTTTTTCAGCTTGACGCGGTTCTCGAACTCAAAGCCGCTCTTAAAGTAATCCAGTCGCGACGGCGCCGAGATGTGCAGCAGCTCCTCCTCAATCGCACAAGCCTGCAGGTAACAGACACAACACACAGCACCAACACATTAGTCAATTGATTCATAAAAATGACAGTCTACAGCTCTCGTCGACGTCGCTCACCACTTGGAGCAGATCTTCGTAGGTGGAGCAGCGGCTGGTGTAGGCGTCGCGGATCTTCGAGCGCACGGCCTGACGCTCCTCGATGGTGAGGTACATCCTCCAATCCTGCATGGTAGATGACTGAGAGACACTGCGCGTTGCGGTCGTGGCGCTAATGTTGGTGCTGGCTGCAGCAGAGCCGCCCGTGCCCACAGTCGAGAGGCCCCCGTTGCCTCCGCGGAAGGTCTGGTTGGATGATGGGCGGTTGTACACACCCGAGGACGTCACGGCACGCAGCATCTGTGGAGGGTTCGTGTTGGGCGTCGCGTGCAACACCGACGGAATCGAGTTCATGTTACTCATGCCCACGCCCAGGTGGCTGGCCAGTCCGCCGGCGTGTCCGTGTCCCACGTTACTAGAAGCGCCGCCACTTAGCGTGCGTTTGAGGGACGGGATGGACTGTGACGAGCCGTTGGCGGGGTCGTTCTTCATCTGCCCGAGGTTCATGACACGGCGCTAGATTTAGGAAGTCTTCACCCTGGCGCATACACAGCCCAAAAAGCTTCTTTGTTTGTGTATGTGCACATTCCCCCCTCGTGAATCCAGAGGTTTCGTGACGGTATACCGGTGTTACAAACAGCTGGCTTTCTTTAGGTACGCACGACGAGGGGACTTAATGGTGATTTCCTCGCTCTATAGCGTTCTTATCTCTACAGAGGATCGTGCGGCCACACCACCGGTTGGAACGCGTCGCAAAACTCGTCAAAGAGCGCGTTCAGCGACGTCTCCAGCGCTACGACGCGCCCACTCGGAGCTGCTGATGACGCGCTGTCACCGCCGCGCCGCATCCACTTTCGCGCGAGCTCGCGGGTCTTGGCATCCTCGATCTCACGTTGCAACTGACCAGAGCGACTTGCACTTGCTTTAGCGACCGCTTGCGCATTGACCGTCTGCTTCTGCTGTCTGACCTTCTTTTTCTTCAGCTCGGGCTTCCTTTTCTTGCGCTTTTGCTGTAATTGTTGCAGTTGAATGGACGACTGGAATCGCTCTCGCCACTCGTCACTCAGCACGTACATGTACTCGTACTCGCTGTCGTCATCATCGTCTTCTAGACGTTCAACTTGCGTATTAACAGTTGCAGCAGGGATCGATGGGTCCACTGGATAATGGTATTCTGCTGCCGTCGGCGCTGGCCACGGCACTGCTGAAAATGTCGTCGGTGTAAGCCATCGCCTCTCTTGCCGCTGCTGATGCTCGGCGAAGACACACGGCCAGGCCTCCGGGAACGGAAACGGAGGCGGGATGAACGAGCCGTCCATTGCCATGCCCAGTAGTTTCCGTATGTACAGGACTAGTACTAGTATGAGCGTTAGAAATAGTCATACCGGTATCTACCGATTACGACTTTAAGAGTTTCTATTCAGTAGATGGATACATCCATTTCCAGCCAGCCAGTGGCAGCATCACTCGTTAACCAGCAGCTCAGCTAGTGAATCACCCCGCCATGCCACCTCAGAATAAGCGATCCCGCGGCTCCGGCAAAGCGTCGACCGAACCCAACGCCGCACAGAGTGAGGATCATGAAGTGGAGATGATGGAGGACGACTCAGACAGCAGCGACGACAGCGATGACGACCTCACGTTCGCTGCGGCGCCCACCGGCGGCGCTGATGACGACGAGGACGACTCGGACGACGATATGGATGGCGGAGAGGCTTCCGACCCTTCCGCAACCGCTGGAGGCAATGTAAGCGTGGACTTTTTGTTCTCAGACCCGCGTGAGGCCCACTTCCACAGCGTCAAACAGTTCCTGCTGGCCTATTTGCCGCCCTCGCAGCCCTTCGACGTGTCCGGACTGGCCAACGCCATCGTGGGTCAGGTCACAGCCGGTACTATGGTCTGTGTGGAGGGTGAGGATGACGTCTACGGCTTCATCACTGCCCTCAACCTCAAGGGCTTCGCCAACGAGACGAGTATCCAACAGGTTCTTCAATACGTGACCAAGAAATGTCCGAGCGTCGATCAGCCCAAGCTGCAGCAGATCCTCGCCACCAAGAATGTGGGTCTTGTGCTCAATGAGCGCATGGTCAACCTACCGTACCAGCTGGTGCCGGCGCTGCACTCGGCGCTGCACGAGGACATTGAGTGGGCCATCGAGAACGAGGACACTGAGGAGCTGCGTAGTAGCTTCAAGATGGACTACTTCCTCATCCTGGCCACCTGTACGGAGGAGAAGAGTGGCAGCAGTGGCTCTAAGAAGGGCAAGAAGTCCAAGACGGCGTATGAGCAAACGGCCAAGTTCTTCCACAACTTCGAGGACGAATTCCTCGAGCAAGAGGCGGAGGTTTCCTTCTCATTCGACACCCCGTTGACCGAGCGCGAGCGAGTGGACAAGAGCAACAAAACCACAGTTGTGATGCTCCTCGAGCGCCAAAAGCACAAGGCGGCATTGGCCAGCATCTCGGCAATGATCAACGTGTAATTAGAATATTTAGCGCTCGCGTTTGACTCCGTTGTTCGCTGTCTATTTACTATCCTATGGCTGACTATTCTTCGCCATCCAGTCTTTGGCTCGCCCAATGCTGGATCGAAGACGACGCAGCTCATCTTCTTCTTCAGGTCGAAGGAAGCGTCGACTTAAATGAGAAGCTGGTATCTGGCTTCTAGTCGTCTTGGAAGTCGCAATCCCATCGGATTGTGTACATGCGCTCGAGCTCTCCTCATCGTCTCGTGTTTCAAGAGAAATTCCACTTTTCCAGTAGGAAGGTCGTCTTCGTAGAGGTGACAAGGGTGACGCTCTCCACTCGTCATTCGGACCATCGATAATGCGTTTGGAGATCGGTACGGTTTCTCGTTGTTGGGACGTCATCTCGGCTTTGTTACGACGGACTGGCGTGGCCAACTCGTTTCTGACCCGACTCAACGACTCGGGTGAAAATCCTGCTAGCTTCTCTTCAAGTGCTTGCAGTTTTGCTCGTTGTAGCGAAACTGGAGACGGTTGTTTAGCGCTTGGTACAGCTCGGTTGATGTGACGCGGAGAGTTGAGTGGGAGACGTCGTATACTGCGATGTCGTGGCACGTCTGGCTGATTCGAGGAGCTGGTGGTGGTTGAGAAGGAGCTAGAATCGAGCTGTTCTTCGACCGGATCATTGTTTATCATGGCTAAATCTTGTAACAGCAAATGCTGGGTCTGGTCTTGTAGCTTTTTAGCTGCTGTCAGGATAGTGGTGTCGCAGGTTTCCTGTTGCTTTTGGATCGAGGCGTACATTTCATCTTCAATTTCTGCAACTTTGTTGAAATATTGCTGTTGAAATACCTCGAGACGCAAGGCATAGCTCTAACATGAGGTAAAATAAATACAAGGCAGTTAACGGGCTTGTGACATGACCTCGAAGCAAATACTTTGCTCTTACCTCTCGAATCAGTCTTACTTGACTCTCCAGCGCACGTTCTTCCTGCTGTTTGAGGAATTTGAGTTCATCCACCGCTTGCTCCAGTATACTCTGAACCTGGTTGGCAGCTAGACAGACGTAAACGATGTTAGGTCCACAGGACACACTACCAGGTAGTTTCACTGCTGCTGACGTACTGGAGTTGCGCTGTGCAGAGTGCCGCTTCATCTGTTCCCACAGCGCATTCATATGCTGGTCAATTGCTGCTTGAAGTGGCCGAGCCGGACTATCCGTTAGAGGCTTTCGGGTTCGCTCTATAGCTCTGTCATCATCCGTACTGCTGTTGCTTGAGGAGTTATCAAGCGAACGATATGTGTAGCTCCGTTGTCTCGTCACATTGCTCTCAGCTGGTCTTCGCTCCATTTGAGGCCTATCTCGATCTCTTGAACTGTGTCTTTGTCGCTGCTTGTTCTCTCTTTTCTTGGCTGGACGATTGAGAAAGATGCGCCGCAAACGTTTAAGCTTCTCACTCTTCCCATTCAGTCCCAGCTCGAGATCGTCACTGTCACAACTGCTCTCTACGTCGCTTTCGCTGTTGCAGCTGCTTCCACTACTGCTACTGCTACTGCTACTGCTACTGCTACTGCTACTGTAGTGTCTGGTGCATTGGTCCTCCCTGCTGTAGCACCTCCTCCGTGTCATAGTCGCAATTTAATGTCCAGGTGCCCTTTCAAGCCCCAAGATAACTGACGCGGCAACATCTTGGACCAAAAAATAAAATAGTCCGAATCAAAATATTGTCCTCTGATTGGTCACTGAAGTTGAAGTTGTCAACCCAGTCCCAGTCTTTTCAACGGGATTATCCAGTTCGAGTTTCCGGGTGATGAAGGTGGTGAGCACATTAATCGCGTACACGAGGCTTATGGTGTTGTTGGTAGGTGGGACAGTGGCAAAGCTGCTGGAGATGGGGACTTCTAGATTTGTTGAGACGACTCGCCGTCTGCTGGGCTTACCTCGCGTCGATCTACAGCACGGAGACCAGCAGCTGTTGGGAACTGAAAGCGTAGACGACGCTGTGCGAAAGGACCTTCCACACGAGGAAGTCGCTGACTTCAATGAGGAAAATTGGGAGCTTGGCAGACGAGACCTGCTCGATACAAATGGAAAGCGAAGCCGCCAAGTCTCCGACTCCAGTACCGAAGACGAATTGATTGAGCTCAGCGACGAAGAAGAACGAGCCGCGCCGATCTCTTGGCTCTCAACGAAACGAAGCAGCTCAGCTCCTCTACCAGAGAAGAACTTGACCAGCCCAGATCCCACCACGAAGTTCCTATGAGAGACGATTAACGACGATAAAAGATGATCAACAGGAAGCAATGGTGATGTTGCAAGAATTTCGTCTATTTTCCTCCAATCAGGGTCTTTCGTAGCTCTTCGTTGGAGAGGTTCGACGACGATGGCGTCCAGGGCCGTCAAGCGCTCGCTGCTGGCGCTCCTCATGGCCGCGATTGTGGCCATCGCGTGCATGTTGGTGCTGGCTATACAAGTACCAAGTGTCGCGGCCACCTCCACCCCTTCGCGCGACTTCGAACGCTTCGGGATCGATGATGCGATCGACGAAGACGACGAGGACGACGACGAGTGGGATTTCATGGACGACAACGCCGTCCTAGGGCCCTCCCAGACACAGAACAACGGAGATATAATGGGCACCAGCGAGAACGACGACATCTGCGTGAACTCGCTGCCAATTGAGCTCGTGGACGACGATTTCTGCGACTGCGCGGACGGCAGCGATGAGCCCAACACGTCGGCGTGTTCCCACGTGCTGCTGGGCTCGAAGAAGCCCCCGTTCGGTCGGGAATTCAACTGCAAGACAGACGACAAGTTGGTGTCCCTGGCCTTTGTGGGCGACGGCGTGTGTGACTGCTGCGATGGCAGTGACGAGAAGGAAGGACTGTGTGTTAACACTTGTAAGACCGAGTGGGACTTGAGACTCGAAACACTTAAAAAGAAAGTGGAGGTGGTGCAGAGAGGACAGAAAACTCGGAAGCGATATCTCGAGGAAGCTATAGACAAGATACAACAACTGAATGCGGAATTTGAACTACTCGTGGAAGCTTATCAGGGGGGGCAACACGTTTTCGAAGATTTGCAACGTCGAATGCAAGATAACCCGGAGCTGCGAGGACAATTGGAGCAGTCGTACAACATGCTGCGTCGAGTGCAGTATCTTACGTACATTCAGAGTCGTGTCGTTGATCAGAGCACGTTCTCAGATGCAACCTGGAAGCCTGCGTTCGTGGAGCTCATGGGTCGGTGCTTCTCGTACACAGTCGACGAGAAGGAGCTAAAGGGAGGAACCCCCAACGTGATTCCTCGCAAGTACGACATGGTCTTGTGTCCATTCCAGAACGTCTCCCAGACGGAGCCATCGTATCCGACGTGGGCGAAGGCAGAACGTCAAACCAAAGGCGGAGTTTCTGAAGCAGATGAAGAGGAAGAAGACGAGATTCCTCATCCAATTGGTCTGGGAATCTGGAATGCGTGGCATGACTCGGTTGATTTTGTTCGGGTGCAAGACTATAATCACGGCGAACCCTGCGCTAATGGACACGAGCGTCAGACACGTGTGGAGTTTTCGTGTGGGGTGACGAATCGTGTGGTATCTATCGAGGAGCGTGACATGTGCGAGTACGAGATTCACTTTGAGACGCCAGCAGCGTGTGAGAAAGCGCAGGAAGACGCGTTGCAAGACGAAATCTCACAGGTTCAGGCGTTTCTTAAGGAGCAAAACACCAAGAAGAAGGTGACGAGTCAGTCTGAAGGCCACGAAGAATTGTAAGACAATGACGTCGAACGATTAGTTGAAATCTCGTCTGGATATCGGAAGGTTACAGTCTCCACCCAGTCTCACGTCGACATCAACGTCCGTAAGAGCTTTTCTTGACGTGCTTCAGCATGTTCTTTCTCGTGCTTCCGTTTAAGAATCTTGGCCTCTTCTTCATCATCAAGCCAACGCTTGCGTTCGCCGCGACTAAATTCCCCGTATTTCCAGCGGCCCCCAATACCGTAACACGCTACGCCTTCGACAAACCCATTGACAAACTGTCCGTGAAGACGATATCCATTTGTATACAGCAACTCGCCTTCTCCATGCCGCACATTCTTCACAAACTCTCCAATATACTGCACGACGCCATAGAGTCCCATTTGCACTCCTGTCGCTAGCGTTAAACTAGAGCTGCTCTTTGCCAGTATGTCCTTGGTCAGAAGAATATCATATTCCAACGGAAGATACACACGTTCACCATACCCACGAAGCTGGCCATGCGCCCACTCACCACGCCACAATTTCCCATCAGGAGAACGCAAACAACCAAGTCCATGAAAACGACCACGTAGGACACCACCTTGGTATGTTGTTTTTCCTCGTCCACGATGCCAGCAGCCTGAGCCCTCGGGAAACTCAAACTCGCCATTCCATTCCCATTGCTGCTGCTGTTGAAGGTCTGTTGGCATCTTCGGGGCTTCCTCCATCTCTGGTCCTTCGGTCAGTGACAACTGCGGTCTGAACTCGTAGATCATGCTAGCTTCTCCAGTCTGTTGTTCATTCCAATAGTCTCCATCGTATACCAACTTCCCAATCCCACCGTCTTTCTTGCCTTTACCACGAGACTTCACGAGGATCTTACTTGTGTGAACACCTCGTCCATGCATTTGATCATCCACCCAGTCGCCCTCATATCGATCGCCATTCTTAAACACACGCACGCCTTTGCCATGACGCTTGGAGCCGAAGAACGAACCTTCATAGACACCGCCATCTCGATACACCAAGAGTCCGTCTCCATGAAGATCCCCCTTCTCGAACGTGCCGTCGTACGTATCGCCATTCGCAAACCTCATCGCCCCCGGACCCGTCTGCAATCCGCGCTCAAATCTCCCGACTGCTGTACATCCATCGCGCTCAAATACGCCGACACCATGAGGCTCGTCGTTTTCCCACGCGCCTTCGTATCGTCTCGTCTTCGTCTTGTTAGATTCGTCACCGCCGTAAATTCGTACGCCTTGTCCATGCCGTTTACCATCCATAAAGTCCCCAACATACGAACCATGACAACCTCCAGGTCCATAAACCATACGACCAAACCCGTGAAAGTTATCAAGTCGAAAGCCCCCACTATAGATCGATCCATTGCGAAAGCGCAGCTCACCACGTCCGTGTCGCAAGCCTCGAACAAATTCACCGTCGTATACATCACCCAAAGTTCCATAGACACAAACGCCTTTGCCGTCATAAAGTCCCAGCTTCAGCTCGCCATCATATTGATCTCCATTACGGGTCAGCCAAGTTCCACGTCCGTGCTTAAGACCACGTAGAAAATCCCCGTCGTACTTCTCTCCACGTTGCCATTGTTTCGTCAATGGGTGCTGAGACTTGGGGATACGAAGCACACCAAAGCCTTCAAACAAATTGTTAGCAAACTCTCCAGTGTAGCTGCCACCTGAACCAAATGTAAGTGTCCCTTGGCCATGACGTTTGCAATCGACCCATTCGCCGTCGTAGACGTCTCCAGTCGCATACTTAAGTCGACCAGATCGATGAATAGATCCATCGTCTCCAAGCCGCCACGCGCCGACACTGTAACTCACGCTTCCTGCTGCTTTGACTGCTGGTTTCTGCTCGCTCATGATCCCCACTGGGTGTCCCCAGTCCCAATGGTCGAGTCGATCTGGGAATAAAAACAGAGAAACAGATCCGACGGCTCTCCAGTAGCAACACAAATAATCTAAACACATTTGATCCACGAACTCTGTCCGCAGATCCATTTTCATTCTCTCTCTTACCCCCTAAAACATGCACAACAATGTTTCAACACATTCTCGTCAGTCCGTCTCCTTATCAACATACCGCCTTAAATGCCTCCCTTCTGGATAGGCGCTACCGGAAGCGAACCAGGTTTTCGCGTTCCCAAACGCTTCTTGACCTTACTGGCAGCCACCTCTGGGTCTGGACGCAGCGAGAATACGGCACGCGAGCTCTTCAGATACTTATTGCGGCCATTATCCTCGCGAATGAGACTTTCCAGCACGACATGAGGTGACACTTGACGTCGCGAAGCACGGCGCTGGGTCTTTAATCTTGCCAAATACCGTCTTGTACTCGGCTGCTTGCGCTGAAGACGGCTTCCTGCTTCATCCTCTCCAGCCAATCCGTCGCTAGCAATGCTAGTAGCTGAGCTGATTTGCCGAGACAACTTTCCTGGAGGGTTACTGCGCGCCGCTGGCGTCTTAATATCCACGCCCTGTTGCCAGGCTTTCCCACAAGACTCGTGGAAGGTTTGGCCAGACATCACGAGCACCATCGACGTATGCAAGTGCCATTTCTCCGTACCAGGAGCTCCCGATTGACCCATACCGAACGGAGGCTTGGACAGCGCAACATGGCAATAGCCACAGACATTCGAAGGTGGGGCGTAACAACGAGACTTGGCTCGCTTGACCGTCGTGATCTGATCAAACAGATCTACGCTGATAAGGGCGTTCGCTGTCTGGTAGATATTCTGTTCGTAGTTGTACGTGTCCAACATACCAAAGATCGTAGGTCGGAAGTCACCAAAGGCGCCACGACCGTGCTCGCTCGTGATCTTGAACAGAATCGACTTAAGTGACACCGACGACGCCATACGTTCGAGAATGAAACGAATCATTTCATTCAGCGCAACTTGGAATGCAGTCATAGCCCCGTGTCCGCTGTTTCCACCGCTGCTGTGAGTCCGAGTGACGGGGACGTTACGAGTCGACGAGCTCTTGGAGCTGAGACTGCGCTTCACCGAGTTCTGGATACGCAATAGTTTATCCAGCAGCGTAAACCAAAGCTTTTCTGCCTGCTCATCGCGGTTACGTAGCGAGTTACGCTGACACATGGTTAAAGCCACCTCCACCGTCTTCATGGCATCCTTGCCCTCTTGTACGCTGTCAATAATGCGGTCAGACGACTGGTGTCTTGATGTCGAGGTCAACGATCCAGCACCATTGGAGCCATTGGAGCCACCCGTAGCATTCGATAGCATGTCCGAAGCACCGGTCGTCGATGAAGACACATTGTATCCACGCAAAGCTGGCTTGAGAATCTTGAGTTTCTGCTCCAGACTTTGTAAAATAAGTGTCAGTGCACCAGTGACGTCGCCCGTGCGCTCGAGCAGATACGCTTCAGCGTCAGTGATGGCGAACTCCTTGCAGAGCCGCAGACATGCATCGACCTTGTAGCTGTCGTGGGATTCAAGATATGGAAAGACGCCGGCAGGTTCAAACTCGCACAAAAGACGCACGAAACGTTCCTGAACGGCAGGATCATCTGCAATGCGCAGCTTCGAGCGCTCCAGCAGATCCTTCACAACGTCGGCCTCATCACTTGCAGTGCTGCCACTTGTAGTCGGTGCGGCCATGAGCACTTGCTTGAGGTACAAGAACTCAAGCTCCGCGCCTTCCTTACCCATAGACAGGAACTTCTGAATGATTTTGTTGTTCAAGTGTGGGAACTGGCCCAAGATCAGCGTCACAAACGCGTAGCCGTCTGTCTTCATAAGCGCTGGGGCGTGGCTGAGTACGGCCTCCTCAATAATCTTCCGACGCCGACGAGTAGGTTCAGCACCGTTACTGTCACGCAGTTCCATTTCTTCTCCATCCACTGCCTTGTCGGTCTCCGTACGGATATAAGTAAAGGCGTTGATCTGGTATTCATGATCTTCATCCGCCAGATACGAGGCAATAGCCTGAGTGAGGTCGTCCTGATCCTTATACAGCAGCACAGCAGCTCGGTTCATCTTCTCTCTGATGACACTAACCAGCAGAGCCTCATGGTTGTATGTGGCCTTGTTCAGCTTCGTCAACAGACGTACAAGCATCGCCTCACGGCCAGCCTTATCAAAGCCTTCTTCTTGTGACGTTTCAGCTGAAACTATCGACGAGCCATTGGCAAGAAGTGACGCTGGTCCAAGAGCCAGGAAGTTCATCAGCGAGTCCATCATAGAAGCGCCGTCAGCCGAGCCAGCGTCTCCAATAGCTTCCGCACGAGCATCAGCGTACTCCTGTGGCTCGATCGAGCCTCCACTAAGCAGTCGAGCCTCAAACATAAAGAAATGGGCATATTCCACCGAACTAAACGGACTCTTCGGGCCGAAAATGACTTCAGCAAGCGAAAGCACAATCGACAGACGACTCGGACACTTGGTCATTTCTGCATTACGAGCCGAGTCGTATCGGCTTGTCGGACGCCCTGATTCATCCTTCTTTTCGCCTTCAAACTCAACACTGGGCGTATCAAACATACGTCCCATGATATTAAACAGCTCACGTGCATCCAAGTCGATGAGTGTCTCAAGTCGCGGATATGGACGCGGGTTCGACGAGCCTGAGACCGATTGTTCGAATAAATGGTAGCAGATCTGAGAACGCACCTTGCCCAGCTTCTGAGGTGAGATCTGTTCGTGTTTGGGGAACGTGCGACCGCTCAACGCATACGAAATGTACAGCAGCAACTTGTATCCAAACAAACGTCGGCGTCGAGGACCACTGAGAGCTTCTTCTTCGGCTCTCTCGCTCGCTGATAAGGCGGCAGGCTTGGCAATTGAGATTTTCGAACTGGCTGTTCGAGTCGTGCCGCCAAACGCTGACGCCAAACTGTTCACACGGCTTCCAGAAGGCGCACGAGTAACTCGAGGAGCTGGCTCCGACACTGGCTTCGCTTTGGATGCATTCGCGTCGGAACAAGCCTCTAACAACACGTCGATGGGCGTAGTATAGTCGTCCAAGCCTTCATTGTAAATGTAAATCAGAGCCGAGTACAGCTCGTGGTCATGACAAAGCTTGAGAATCGTATCTAGGTCCAGTTCAGCCACGTTTAAATGAAGCAAGCACTGCTCCACTTGAGAGAGCTTCCCTTGGGCACTAAAGTGACGAACAAACTCCTCCATCGCCACTGGAGAGAGATTGCGCAGCTTCTCCGACAGAATATACGGCTCGAGCAACTCCACAAACACACTGAGCTTCTTCGCGTCTTTGAATCGTGTGTAAATCTCGCCAAAAAGAAGATCCGTGCGTCCAATTAGAGCGCAGAACTCGATACAAACGCCTGCCAACATCTGGTAGTGGCTCTTGGCCAAATCTAGCTTCATCCCGATTTTGTTGAGGCTCAATTCGCCTCCTGCAGCAGCAATGGAACCCGGTGCGTTAGCAATGGCCAGACGAACGTACTCCATGAGCAAATCAGCGACGCGCTCAGCCACACTAATCGGCACAAAGTTCTTCGTTACTTCACCGCTGCGCGCCTTCTGAAGTGTATCTTCGAGCTTCTTAGCGATATCAGGCGGGTACGGTACCTCCCCACACACCCAACGGACTTCATCAGCACTCTCTTCATGTCGAAATACATCCTCCTTTTCACCAGTGCGCTGGTTGGTTTGACACATGTGTAGAATATCCACAAGGCATTGATCATTCTGCTTGTCTCGAAAGAAAACAGGCGGGAAACGGTCTCGTGCTGCACGATCGGCCGCCGCAATTTTCAATCCCTCATAATGATCCAAAGCCAGTGCGAGAGCCTCAAGCCACTCGCCATCATCCACCAGCAAATCAATCCGTTGTGTCCACGGCAATACACGCGCTGTCTGTAGCTCTTTGAGACCCAAAAGGTACAAAATATTGTAGCAGCCACGGAAACTATTCGAGAAACTACGCGCATTTTTGCCACGATATGATGCAAACACCAGCTCCAGCGACGAGACATCAACGATTTCCAGTTCTTGACGGGACATGACGTCGTACACACAAATTTCATCATGTGAGTTGAGATACACCACCACCTGGTCACCCAACCATTGTACAGCCATCACAGCACTTGAAGATTCCACCTGATCGTGTTCATCAAAGGTTGGGAACCCATGGCGAGCATGTGAATGATTCTTACCACCAGGGAAAACAACTTCCAAGAACTGGACACGATTGCCCCATCCACGTGCAAGAACTGGCGCCAGAGCTCGAGAACTTCCTGGAAACGAAATCCACGCAAACGCCAACGTTGGGAGCACGGGATCATCCGGCGCAATGTCATCTGGTCGTGTCCAGCGGTAAATCACACGCACTTCCGGTTCAATAGCAATGAGAAACGTCACCGTCTCTGTGCTCAATGCAGCCAGACAGTATTGGTCAGTAAGGTACGAAATCTTGGCATTCCCGGCAGACTGTGGCAGTACGGAAATCGACAGGATTTTGCCCGCTGAGCCATCATAGAGTGGATCCACGTCCACAACGAACACCATGCCCATCATCTTGGAGAAATTCAGCTTGTTCACAAGACCATTCGTGTCTACTGAGACCAGTACGGGCTTTTGGTCTTTCAGGAAGCGTAGACTCACTACGGGGTTCTCATGTGCATCCGATACAGCTTTAAGAGACGTGCCCTTGATCATATCCCATAGGACAATACGTCCACTCTGATATCCACACACCAAATAGTCACTACCGGGCGAGACGTCGACAGCCGTGACTGGTCCGTCTCCATCTGCGTCATTTGTGTTCCCTAGCACCTGTCGGATGTTCTGGAAATGGTCAAAGATAATAACCAATCCCTTGGACGTACCAATGGCAATGAACTTGGAGTGGATGGCCACTACAGTGGGTGACCCTGGGCCATACTCTTTGAACTCAATATTCTTCCTCAACTGACGACTGATGGCCTCCATGGGCTCGACCTTCACCACGCCTGTAGACTTCTTCTCCGCTGCGACTGCAGCTGCCCCAGCCCCTTCTGCGATCTTCTTCTTCCTCTGGTTCTTCTTCATGGCTACAAGTCCCTCTCGTCTCGACTTCAGAGCTTTGGATCGGGCATGTGCACGCAGTCGACGCTTTACCTGCAAAGGGGAGATGAGCTCTACGCCCACACAGCTCAGTAGCTGTTTCTCCCTGGCCTCTGCAATCTCCAGCGGCGTCCGGAAGTGCGTCTCCGTCTTGGTGGCAGCAGGGGGCACGGGTTTCGGCGCTGGGATCACGTCCATACCCGGCCCGGGCTCAATGTTGAGCGTAAAGGTGGCGGGCGAGAAGAACAGGTCGTCTCCATCATCCGAGGTGCCGTTATGGGGCTCTGAGCCCTCAGCTTCCTTGCTGGCTAGCTCCTCCTCGCGTAGAATGTCCTCTAGCGTGATGGCCGAGAGGTCCAGCTCCCCCAGGTCCTCCTCATCGCTCTCCAATAACAAACTCTCCACGCCGCTCATGGTCACACAATACACGGGTTACTGGAGTTCAATATGGAAGATGGAACTTTGTAGACGAGTGCAGTCGCGCTGGGAGTCGAGATAGACGCGCAACTTCGGCCGCAGCTTCTCGCGCTTTTGGCTCGCAACGTTCTCTTTGTGCGGAAGCCCCCCGGATAGATGGTTCTTGTAAAGAGAGATGAGCTGGCAAAAAGTTCTTGTACATAAGAGCAAGTGTAGCTATGTCTGAAAAATGCTCTTCAACTCCATGGTTCAAACGCAATGGCATCGCACAGCTCCCTTTGTATTGAGATAACTCCTAACTGGACTGACGACGCTCTTCCCACCTCTGTTAGCTTATTTTGTTACCGAGCCGCAAAACTCCTCGGACTTAATTGCCATTACGGCTGTTCACTTACCGTCGTCGCTTCCGATTCTCATACTTCTGGTCAAACTTGCGCCGCAGATTGTGCGGCAGATTCTCAGCGGGCTCCCACGTGAGATCCTCGTAGCCGACCCACTTCACCTTGTACTGGTGCGTCTTGAGTCTCGTGGTGGGGTCGCGCTTGCTACGACGATCGACAATTTCTTCCACTACGTACACGTCTTCACGCACAGGTTGGCCCTCAAACTCATCGATGAGGTCCTTCGAGATGTTGCTCGCCGGCTCCCATGTGGTCTCATCGTATCCTTCCCACTTGACCTCGTACAGATCCGGGTCGCCATAGGTCTCGCCCGTCTTCTTCCTGATAATCTTTTCTACTTCGTATACGTCTGGGTCATCCGTGTCGAACATATCGTTAGGCTCCTCGTCTTCATCTGAAGACAGCACCACCTCCTTAGACGGCAAGTTGCCCGACGTCTTCTTTTTCTTGCTGGCTCGGCTATCGCTGTCCGACTCACTGGACGACGAGGATTCAGACGACGACTCGCCATCGCTGGTACTACTTGATTCCTCTATCGACAGCACGTCGTCGTCACTGTCGAGTTGCACGTGGCGTTTGCGTCCTCCCGTCCTCGTCTTGTTCTGTTTATTCGTAGCTGTAATCTTCTTCTTCCCCATCGCCTTCTCCTTACCTTTAGAACTGGTTGCTCTGCTCTCTTTGGAGGCTCTATGCTTTTCTTTAGCCGCCATTCTCTCCTTCTTGCGCTGCCTTTTGCGCTTCATCCTCTCCTCGCTCTCAGTCGCGCTCTCGCTCGTCAACAACGCGTGCTTCTCTTCCTGCAGCTGCCGCTCGCGCTCCTTGCGCTCGCGCCTCTCCGTCTCCTTCAAGGAGTCCATGCTAATCGCCGACGTGAGTGGCTGATCCTCCGCCGGCTCGAACGCGCGCATCCAGTCGCGAATCAGCACCAGCTTGCGCGAGTCCGGGCCCACGTGCTCCAGCAACGGTACGGAGCGTATAGCCGCCAGTGAGAGCTGGTCCTTCGCCGTGTTGTAAAGCCCCAGCACCTCGGGCAGGTCCTGGCACATGGTCACGAGCGCGCGGTCCATCAGGACCGAGGTCTCGTCCATCGACATTGTTCCGATGCCAATAGTGCAATGAAAAGACTGTTCCACAACGCACTCTTCATGCTGCAACTTTTACCCGCCAAACTGCAACAATCATGAATGTTGCGTCACATATACGCAACCTTCGCGCGACATATACAGCGGAGTGACTATTTCCGCCGCTCTACACCGAGGCGGCTGGCGGAGATGGCGCCGTGGACGCTCAAGCGGCTGGAGCGCGCCGTGGAGAACTTCTCGGCGCAGCTGCAGTGCGCCATCTGCCTCTGCGCCTACGACAACCCCGTGTCCTTGCCCTGCAACCACTGCTTCTGTGAGGAATGCATCCACCGAGCCCTGGAACTCAAGGCATTGTGCCCCATCTGCAAGACACCGGCCAAAAAGCGGCGTCTACGCTACGACACGACGGTGCAGGAACTGCTGCGGGCCACAGAGATGCTCTGTTCCGCTCCTGCCGCGATGGAGCCGGCTTTAGCTGATTCTGATAGGCCAGTTAAGACGGAGAAGGAGAAGCCCAAGCCGACGGAGAAGAAGCGGCCGCCACCGGAGCTGAAGAAGGACCCGACGCAGGTTAAAGTTGCTGCACCAGCTGCTAAAGTTGCTGCGATCAAAGCTACTACGCCGGAAAGGAGGACGCCAACGCGACGGGCGTCTCCGCGACAAGCGAAGCGCAACTCGCAGAAGGGTCCGCCCTCGCCACCATCGACGTTGATGGAAATGTGGATGGGTGGAGGGAGCGTGGAGCCGAAGAACGGGCTGAAGATTAAGAAGGAGGAGGATATTACACCAGTGAGGACGTCAGTGAGGAGAGCGTCGCCTAGACGGGCCTTGACCCAGGAGATGAACTCGCAGGTGGCAGCGTCACAGATGTCGCCCGCGCTTTTTGAGGTCTCGTCGCCAGGCGTGGCGAAGAACTCGAGCGGCACTGCGATGCGGCGGTCCGGTGTCGCTAAGTATGTTGACGTGGAGGAAACTCAACTGGGAGCCACAGAACTGAACCAACAAACGCTGGCTCCACGACGGCGACGGTCAGTTACCGATGCAATTCTGATGGATCCAGACGTTGCGAGTGAAGTGCTTGAAACTCAACTGGAAGCAGTCGAGCCAAAGCAGCAGCTAACGATGTCACGTCGACGGCGGCAATCTGATGCAGATGAAGATGCAGTAGATGTTGTAGTGCCTGAAACCCAATTGGATGTCGTCGAAATGGAGCGCGAGATACCACCACAGCGGCAGTCTGCTACCAATCTAGACGCAATGGATTCAGCCACAAATGACAAGCAACTGGAGGCGGGAAAACTGACACATCAGACACCTACGCCACGCAAGAGGCGGCGGGCTGATAGAAGAAATGGAGTCACTCTGGATGTAGGGTTCGATACCGCAAAGGGAGGCACTAATGAGCCAGATCCCAATGGAAAGCTACCACATCGTAGCAGGACAACACCGTCATCTTCACTTACTGTTGACAGCCAAGCGCAGGTTTTGCCTAATGTCGAAGTGTTTCAAGTGGGTGATTTGGTGGATGTAATTGAACGACAATGGGTCGGCATTAATAAACTCGGTGGAGCTGCGCGCATTACGAAGGTTCACGGAGACGGCTTCTATGCAGTTAAGTTTGTGATTGGGCCCAAAGATAATCGCGTGCCTGGCTTTTATATCCGAAGACCCGCCGAGGATATAGTTTCAGACTCGACACCAAGTCGTGCTGCAAGGAAGCGTCAACGTCGACGTCCTTCTGATACGATGATTTCACCGGATTTACTGACTTTTAAAACGAGATCCTCACCCCACTCAGCAAACATGAAGAAAATTAAAATCAAAGCAAAGCCGATAGCGAACGGAAAACACTCGGGAATGGTTTTTCTCTGTTCGGGGTTCAAGGAGGATCGAATGCAGCAGATCGACGAGTGGGCTGAACTACTTGGAGCTGAGGTTGTTCGGTATTGGTCTAATGACGTGACACACTTGATTGTTCAATGTGTGAGCGGAGATGAAGCCGACGGAGGGGATCCCTCGATGGACGATTCTGACTCGGAATCCTCGCCTCAGGGACAAAAAGGTGGCAAGCGGAAACTGTTCGGGGGCGACCACAGATCTGGTCGATGGGTAAAGATCAGGTCGCTGAAATACCTTAAGGCTTTGGTTGGAGGGCGCTGGATTGTGAGCGATGAGTGGCTTCAAGGTAGGTGTGCCATATGTATATTGGTATTGTTGTAACGCGATCGCTGACTATTATTTTGTGTGCGTCTATGTTCATTTTGTTTGTATTTTAGCTTGTGCAGACCATGGTGGCTATGTGAGTGAAGTGAGTTATGAAGCCGATGGTCATTGGAAGGGAAGAAGGATTGACGACGCCGTCAAGAGGTCCCGACTAACACGAGAAAAGCTCCTAGCGCTGTCTTCACGAGACGTACGGCTTCATTCTGCTTTATATTTTGTCCATCCTTATTTTCCGAGCTCGAGTTCTGAGTTTAACGCTTTGCACGCGTTCTGTTTGTATCCCCACGCAGGTTGATAGCTCAAATGTTGGCACGATGCTGTTTGCAGACTTCTGTTTTCATGTGATCGGCGATTTTCTCCCACCTATGCCACCAATCACGGAATTGAATACGTTGCTCTGCATGGGCGGTGGAAAGCTGATCGCGTTTCTGGATGAGATTCCGGACGAGATGCAGAAGCCCGAGAACCGTGCACGGAAGCTCATCATTGTGTCCGATAAGATCAATCCGATCGCACTGCGTCAACATACAAGACAGCTACAAGCGCAGCCACAGGTGAGAGCGGTAACGTCGACGGTCATTGTGAATTACCTGTGGGTGATTAACAGCATTAGTGAGGCAAAACTGCGCGAATTTCCGTAAGCTATGGCGTTATTTAAACATGTAGGGAGAGAGAGGAGGAAGAATTAGAGCTGGGTGCGTGGTAGATACATCTCTAGTCAGTTTGGGGTTTACGAAAGCACTGGAAAACATAAAACATTATGAATCAAATGCACACATCACAAGAAAAAGGTTTGCCCACGTACCACAATCAGCGGTTTGTCTTTTAGCACGACACCATGCACTTGAAATAAGGCGCTTGATGCGAGATCGACGGTGGGGTATGTCACGAAAGCCTGACACTGCATTCGGCCAACAGTAAAGTGGCGGATGTCCAGAGTTCTACATGTGTACATCATTCCAGCAAAAAGTTACTTCTGACCCGACCACACTCTTGACAAATGGAGAAAATGTCAAACATACTCCAGACTAGCTTCAGGAGGCAAGACAGCGCAGAAGACTGCGAAGAGGTCTGCCAGCTTCACAGTTTTGGAGAGATTCTTAACATAAAGGGAATTTGAAGGCTTCCCACGCTGGTACTTGTTCATGGCCTTGTTTGAAGCAAGTTGGGCTTTGGTCAAGCGCTTACTCGCAAGCTCTTCGAGAGTCCAACGCCGTACGGTTGGAATTGATGGTTCTTTAGAAGAATTGTGAAAACTCTATAAAACATTAAAAGAAATGCGTGAGAACCAAGTAATCTGCACAAATGATATCGTCGACATCGTACCACAACAAGTGTCTTCCCCTCTAATTGAAGGCCGTGCAACTCATTCACTGCTGCCGTTGCCATCTCTTCGTCGGGGTAAGTTATGAGAGCCGATCCTTTTGCTGGTAGGAGCGTAATTTCGATCGAGCTAACCACGCGATCACATGTCACAACATGAAAATTCCTTCTTATTCCAAGTAAAGGAGATTGTACCAACAACACGTACTGCAGTGCCAAATCCATTGGCAAGACGTAGCCGAATATAGAGCGCAGGTCTTTCTCGTCCACCCCATGTGTGATATTCCTCACCAGAACACTATTAGATGGTAATCCACGGGTGTAGGATTCCATGAGCGGCTCTTTCAGTAACTCTGTTTCCACACACGAAATATAATGATTTAGTGTCCATAGTCAGTATCGAAGAAGCAGTCATGAATTACCTTCAGGTGCTACTCGTTGCTTGTTCACTTCATTTTCTGAAATCACACCTAAGCGAGTTGATCGGTTGACTCCCTGATAGCTTCGATTATCTGTTCCCATTTGAAATGCCGTGTTCAGTGTAGCACTCTTCTTAATCAATAACAATCTCTTCTGTCGTGTCAATGGTTTTCCAATAAGCGCTGGCAGCGAATCTGTGACTGGGACCGATCGTTTATGATCAGCATTATTCAGTGCCGTCATACCGCCCGCAGTTTCTGGTGGTGGTGGGCGGGCTTCGAAACTTTGACTGTTGCTTCCTGTTGTGCTGTCATTGCCGTCATCCTGTTCATCAGCCTCGTCTTCTTCGACGATTTGTGCGTTCAAACTGTCGTCAGTCCTACGGCGTTTTACGTGTTTGTTTCGGCGTTCTTCAGTTTCGTGAGTTGTGTGTTGCTTCCTCGAAAATCTACCAGGAATCGCATCTTCTTCGAATGGCGGAGGCAGATTCATCTTGTTCATCAGATGAAGTACTTGAGTATAAAATCGAGGTAATGCAATCAGCGCTGCGCCATAAAAAAACGCATCAACGCCATCTTCGTTATCAATATCAACAAGTTTATCACCCGTGTACACAACGAACCATTTGCAATATTGCGCACAATACTCTCGGTGGCCTTTGGATACTTGTACGCGAGTAGTGGCGATGGTGCATAATTCAAGCTGTCACAATCCCACGTAGAATTGTAAGAAGTCAGTGCTTAAAAAAAGCACAATAATTTTCCCATATCGACTTACCCGAGGTGCGGAGCCAACGGCGCTGGAGCATAGAGTGGGTTCTGCATAGGAGCCAGCCCTCGCGGCGCTGGAAGCGGTACAGGTAAACCTTTGGGCAAAGGCGGATGACCACTCAAGGGCGCATTGTTCCCAGTCTCCCTAGCCTCCAGTTTCGCCCCAGTCGACGTGGTTGCAGCTTCGTCGCTAACCACTTCCACATGCAGACGGTGGCCAGCCAATTCCAGCGAGTGGAGGCGCTTCTGGGCGTTCTCCTGCGCCTCACGGGCTGCAAACGTTGCGACAGCCTTCTGCTGCTTCCTGGACGCTGTTACGCCTGGTTCTTTTCCGCTTGATGCTGCATTCTACTCGAAATACACCGCATACTTTGATTATAAGCATTGATACATGGGTTGTTAAAGCGAGCATGACACTACGTACTCTGCGTCGCAACACACGGACGTGGGTAGCGCCGTAGTGGGAGAGCAGCGACGTGACTGCTTCCGTGGACAGCACGGCCGGTATATTCCGGACGCGCAGGCTAAACCGCTCGTTTACTGGAGCGTCCGCCATAATTTGCAAAAGAGGATTATTAAGCAAATGGTGCTTACATAATGGAACGAATATCTCGAGCAAAGTATGAGTAGCTTTGAAAGCTCACTTGAACGATGTTCACACACAAAAACATGGCTAAATGATCTTCTGTTGCTCTGCTTGTAATAAGCGTGTTTTTTTTTTTCTTCTTCCTGTTCTTCTAAGCAACCGATGGAAGAGAGCTGCATCAACTGCGGAAATGGAACTCCTACCCTTGGAGCATCTCTTGAATAGCCCTTATCACGTCTTGCTTCTGCTCGACTGTCAACTGCGCCACGAGGTTCAAAATCATCGCCACGGAAGGCGTCGGCGAACTGCATGTGGACATCACGAAAATGTTAATAAATAATGTTTTTTTCGGGTTTTGAGCATGGCGTACCGAATGAACGTATTGAAGTAAACGGTCGTGAAGCAATTGGTGATAAGCTGGCAGTCCATCCGGTCCATGACACCACCATGACCCGGGATGACCGAGTCGAAGTCCTTCAGGTTATAGGTGCGCTTGATAGCCGACGCGTAGAATCCTCCAAAGGGCGACACAACCGAAGCAAAGATCGCAAACCAGAACGAATGGAGCTGAATCGGGAGAAGTTGAATCTCGCTCTGACCAATGAGACGCGCGATGGAGACCGGCACCGCGTAGAAGTGCGGGAGGAACACGTCGCGAGGAATGCATGTAAGCGGGTCGGGGATCAGTTTGAACTGCGGCAAGTGAGAGATAGTGGCAAGACAACGAAAGCATTAGCCAAATGAACGCGAAGTTTGCGGCGACGCAAGGGTCGTACCTCGAAACTCTCCACTGGGCAGGTCAACCACGAGAACTGATAAGCAACAACAAATCACAGACACATCACTCAATGCACTGCTATCCAACAAACCCACATGGAACATTATTTTGCCGACATACCTGCGAGAGGAAAGCGCTGGAGAAGAAGGCGTAGATGATAGTGCAGATGAAAGCGCCGATAAAGCCCTCCCACGTCTTGTTTGGAGACAACCGCAAGAACGGTGTCTTAATGAACTTGCGGCCGAAAAGTTTTCCGCAGAAGAACGCAAAGCAGTCATTGCAAATCACGAGCGACACTGGAAACAGGAACCAGAAGAGACCTGCAGACGATCATGTGCATGCCATCGTGTTAGCACTGCAGATTGAGAACAGAATGACGCACACAGCATCGCATCAATACCGTTAAAGATATTAGTGAGCACATATTTCATCTGGAAGACGATCATGCCCAGCGTCACAATAGTCCACGTGTATTGTCCTGCAAGAGCAGCAGTAGTCAACAAACGCGTTGGTCAGTACTCATCTTGCCAGATCCCAGTCTTAATCACTAAGCGACTTACCCATCTGGTACTTGTAGTATCCTGTCCATTTAGTCAAGCAAATCATAGCATCACCATAACGTGTGAGTCAACAGAGCAATGACCATCGTGCAATTCCAGTTGCCAAAGTTTAATTGAACTGACGGAGCAACTGCACGACTGCACAACCAACGCATAGGAACAATCGGACGTACCCTTCTTGAGACTGAGTACAGACATGACGAAGAGCAGCGCGTACATGGTGAACGATACCCACGTGTGATACCGCAGGTAGTGCACAATGGCGGGTGGCACGAAGCGGATTTTGCTGCTCTCGATGAAGGCGCCTAACGAGTCGCCGTAATTGTAGAAGAGCGCCACCACAAACCACGTCCACTGCACGGAGCGGAACCACGGGATGTTCTTCTCGGCTGCGGCCCGGTAGCGCACGTTGACGAGCTCGCGGAAGAGCAACGTCTGCAGCACGACCACGAGGCCCCAGGCGTACATGTGGCCGCCATATAGGATGGCGATAAAGCCTCCGATCATGGCGAAACCCACGATAACGCGCGTCATAAACTTGGTGAGCCTGCCGGTTATTGGCGCGGGCGGTGGCGCGGCGGCCTGCGCATTCTTGGGACTGCCGCTGTCGGGGCTGGAGCGGCGCTTGCGCATGGTCATCTTGTGTCGTGGGCCTAGCGCTGCCGGTCTTGAAGTGTCTGCTCTCTGTCTGCACGCGGGCTGCTTCGCGTTTATGCCGTTGTTGCTGTATGCCGGGGGAGTGTACGTCAGCGAGGATGAGGGGTTTAAGAGAGTATAATTGAGCTGCTCACTTCTCAGTCGAAAAGACTCAAATACTCACACTTTTAGTAGATAATATTAAAGTGATAGCTGCGATTAGTTAAACTTTTTGTCTTTTGAGTCGAATCAGATTTGGAGTTGAGGAATGTGTGATAGTTTGAGTTGTCCCTTAGGGTCGGCGTTACGTCACGACTGCGCTACGAATTACTTCACTTTTAGTTTATTTGGTTCGTTTTGTGCGTAACTTGAAGCGCCGCGACGCTCTCTTCAATCTGAGATTCACGGAAGATGACTCCACGACGATTCTCCGTGGTACTATCGGTGCTGCTGTTGCCGCTAGCCGTGAACGCCTCCATCGACCTGCTGAAGCAGAACGCTCAGTCCCATGACGTGGCGGCTGCCACGCGCGGCCTCATCCACCGACGCCTGGGGTCGAGCTACAACGACCAGGTAGGAGGCCTCTCTGTCGTCTGATACACAGATTAATACTCACCTCCCTCATCGTATTTAGATCTTGCTGCGTGTGCTACCGGCAGAGGGCGATGGACTGGACGTGTTCGAGCTGGGAAGCGCGGGCGATAAACTCGAAGTCGCCGCCAACTCGGCCACCGCCATGGCGTACGGACTGCAATGGTACTTGAAGACGGTGTTGCATACCCAGACGGACTGGGACAATCACAAACTGCAGCTTCCCTACGTGCTGCCTAAGGTGGAGCAACGCGTGCGCCACAAGCGCAGCGCCAAATTCTCGTACTACCAAAACGTCTGCACGGTGAGCTATTCGTCGTGGACGTGGGGGTGGTCGCAATGGGAGAAGCACATCGACTGGATGGCACTCAACGGTGTGTAACCTACTTGAGACCGCAATTTGCAAATGATATGACGTCAAACCTACAAGCTAATGCGGTACATGTATGTTTATAAACGCAGGTATCAATATGCCGCTGGCATTTACGGGACAGGAAAAAGTGTGGCAGAATACTTTCCAGAAACACTACAATGTGAGCGCTGCTGGGCTCAATAAATTCTTTGCTGGCTCAGCGTTTCTAGCATGGGGTCGCATGGGCAATCTCCGCGGTAGTTGGGTGAAAGGCCCTCTCCCGCAAGCTTTCATTGACGGTCAGCATTCGTTGCAGGTGAAGATTCTGGACCGTATGCGCGAGTTTGGTATGGTACCTGCATTGCCAGCTTTCGCAGGTCATGTCCCGGAAGAGATGAAGAATCTCTTCCCTAACGCAAAATTCACGCGTTCGCCCAACTGGGGTGATTTTTCCGACGAGTTCTGCTGCGTGTATATGCTGGACTCCTCGGATCCCCTTTACCACGACATCGGCAAAACGTTCATCAAGGAGCAGCGCGCGCTATACGACTACACGTCTTCATTGTACCAGTGCGATACGTATAATGAAATGGATCCAGACTTCACGGACCCGGCAAAGCTTCAGGTTGCTTCACGTTCTGTTATCGATAGTATGACGGCTGCGGATCCCAATGCAGTGTGGCTTATCCAAGGCTGGCTTTTTGAGAATAGTCCTGGCTACTGGACGAAGAAGCATGTGAAGGCATATCTAGATGGAGTACCGGATGACAAGATGATCATTCTCGACCTGTACAGCGAAGTACGACCGGTGTGGAACAAAATGGACAATTATTTCGGCAAAGGCTGGGTCTACTGCGTGCTCCATAACTTTGGTGGCAACACTGGAATGCGTGGGGACTTGCCAACGCTTGGTACGGCGCCCGTATTGGCGAACCGTGACAGCAATGGAACAATGATCGGTGTGGGGTTAACTATGGAAGGAATTTATCAAAACTACGTGGTATATGACCTAACGCTGCAAATGGCGTGGGTGGACACTCCACTCAATATGGACGAATGGGTTCCCAGCTTTGCAGCGCAGCGTTATCACTCGCAGGAGGCACACACCGAACGAGCTTGGGGCTTTCTTTTGCAGTCGGTGTACAACCGTACTCTAGGTTATGGTGGCGTTACCAAGAGCTTGGTGTGCTTAATTCCACACTGGAAGATCGTCCGTGATGGATTCATGCCGACATTGATCACGTATGATCCCATGGACGTAACTCGAGCTTGGAAAGAACTACTTCTTGCTGGGACAGAGCTGCATGCTGTGGACACATACCGCCATGATCTGGTCGATGTCACGCGGCAGTTTCTGAGTGATCACTTCATGGCTCAGTATCTTCACTTAAAAGATATGTACGAAGGAAGAGAGATGCCAGCAGTTCTGTTATGCGCTTGGACAGAGCGGATGCTACTCACGATTAAGCAGCTGGACGAGATTCTAGCAACGAATGCCGATTTTCTCCTTGGCAACTGGATCGCAGATGCACGGACCCTCGCGGTAGAATTTGGGACTACCGAGGTGAGCAACCTTCAAGACTATTACGAGTACGAGGCTCGCAACCAAGTGACGCGGTGGGGCGATAACAACTCCGAGTCCATCCACGACTATGCAGGCAAAGAGTGGGCTGGCCTCGTCAAAGGCTATTACTTGCCTCGCTGGCGCATGTGGCTTGGAGAGATCTGCCAGTCGTATACCCAAGGGCGTAAAATCAACGAGGACGAGCTCAAGAAGACTCGCATCGCGTTCGAGCTCAAGTGGCAGCTCAGCCATGAGCAGTATCCTACCACACCCGTCGGTGACACGCTCATTGTCTCTCAGCGTATCTTTGACGAAGTCGCCATGCAGGACGTCGTTCGGCCATTGCCATCGCAACTTGTGATGCAAGAATGATCAGTTTAAAGCTTAATCGTCGCAATTAGCAGTACTATGCAAGTTGAAGTAATGATGGCATTATTGGAGTGGTATACACCATGTTGTGATTGGAAACGCGGAGTCATGCAGACCTCATAATCGACCTGAGCAAGCGGAGCAGGATGGAGCAGCCCGTGGATAAGGAGACGGCCAAGGCCAAGTTCCGCTCGTCGCGTCTGTCGTGGAGCAACCAGGCTGAGCACGTGCGTACTTGTAGTTGTTGAGCCCTCTATGTATTCGCTACTGATGGTTGTTGGGTTTGTGTCTGCAGAAACTGAGGCAGGAGTTGAGCGACATTGCCATCGCCAAGTGCCACAGCGTCTCGGAGAAGTTTGCAGAGTGCGCCAAGGCCAATGGTCTCATGGTGGTCTTCAAGTGCCGCGACCACAACAAGGCCCTTAATGCCTGTCTGCACCAATACACCAACGACGAGCAGTTCGCTATCTACCGCGAGAAGCGCGAGAAGGACCTGCTCAATGAGGAGAAGAAGGCCAATTAGAGCAACGATAGCGTAATGCGAATGCATCCATTCGCCACCTCACGACAAGACCACGCCAACAAGTGCCCAATGCTCGCGGATCCAGATACGAAGTAAGGGTCAAGCATTTCATTAGACAGAGAAGCTAACCCTCTCGTTGTCTCCTTCTGTCGCCTACTTACACCACGCACTTACTGCTTGCGCTGTCGAAGTCCACTATCTGGGACGGTGTCCACGGGGAACGTAGCCAACACCTCCTTGGCCGTAGCCATGGCCTCCGTGGCGATGACTTTGCAGGCGGCCTCCAGGTCCTTGGGTGAGTGGATAGCAGTCACCGACACACGCAGACTGGGCACCGGTTCCAGCGTCTGGTGAGTCTTGTACCGCGGAGAGCAGATAGCCACGCCCTTAGCAAGACATTTTTGCATGACCGTGTCGCACACCTTTCGCTGCAAAGCACGCTGGTTCTCCTCACTGCCGACGCGAGCCACAACTTCAGGCAGCAAACGCAAGTGCAGGATAGGAGAGACGACAGCCTTGGAGATGCTGTACACGCCCTGAACGCCCGCGGACAGAGCATCGTGCGCAAGCTTGGCGTTATCGCGGAGCTTGGTGAAAAGCTCCGGTTCGTTCTTCATAATGCGGATAGCCTCCGAGCAGCAAGCCGACGTGAAAGGAGGGGCTGAGGCCGAGAACACGTAGCCGGCGCTGTTAATACGCTGGTAGTCCACAACTTCCTGCGAGCCCGTGCTGAAGCCGCCTACACTGGCAGTGGAGCCAGCCAGCGAGCTGCAGATGATAGCCACCTCCGAGACGTCCATGCCGTAATGCTCCGTCAGACCGCGGCCAGACTTGCCCAGCACACCGAATGAAAAGCTTTCATCCAGAAAGAGACGGAAGAAGTACTTGTTGCACAGCTCTACCACCTTGGGCAGGTTGATCATGTCGCCGTGGTTGCGGAAAAGTGCCTCCGTCACAACGTAACGGCGTTGGCAGTCCGAGCCGCGATTCTTCCTCTTGTCCTCGTCACGCACGCTCTTTAGCACGCGCTGCAGGTCATCCAGATCGTTGTGCTTATAGTAAAGCACGGTGCAACGCGCCAGCTTGGCACCCACCTGGATCGAGTCATTGCAGCCATCATCCATAACGATGAGGTCACCACGCTTGGCAAAGGCCGGCAGCACCGATGACGAGGTGGCCTCCGTGTCCGAGAAGGTGATCGAATCAGTCGTTCCCATCATCTGTGCGATGTCCTTCTCCAGGATCTCGTGCGTGTCGATGGTACCATAGAAGCCGCGGGGTCCGCAGGAGCCGCAGCCATACTTGGTGAGGATCTTGACGGCTACCTCCTTGAGCTCGGGACGCGAGCCCAGACCGAGAAAGTCGAAGGTCGCCAGGTTAAGCAACGGCTTGGCGAAGCCCTGCAGCTTGATGTGCGTGTCGGGCGTGGCCTCAACAATGCCAATGGGTTTGGATTTGTTGACGTCCACGACAGCGTTGGGGGGAATGATTGGCTCGGGGTTCCACTCCTCGCACAGGTCGTCGATCTCGCGTTCCGAGAGCTTGGCGGCCGTTCCCTTGGGCTTATCGCGCTTGACGAAGGTGATGTAGATGACGAACACGATGAGGAACGTCTCGATAATCACGTGCTCGGGGCTGCGCTCGTAGATGGAGCGAATGTACTCGTAGTACCAGCTGGGCGCGTTCGCGAAAGCCGCCTTAATCTTGACGGTATCCAGACTCAGCAACGCCTGTCAGTTGGCCATCAACATCAAGCATGAGTTAGCCATACATCCAGCTACAAGCACCACCTACAGCTATGGCCGCGAGGCGCAGAAAAACGTTATGTACCTCCGCGAAGGGCTGGCCAATGGTCGCCCACCACTCGCTCATGCTGGCAGACTGTCGGATGCGTTACCGGGTCGCGAGGGAGGAGAAGAAGCTCGTAAAGGACGTGTGCGCCCGATCACTCGCTCTAGCGACACTTACACTGCACCAGAGAGAAGAACCGATGATGGCGGGCGGGATGAAGAGCCTTTGGGTCACGCGACATTTTCACGTCAACAGTTTGATTCGTCAAAACAAAACTCAATTTTGCCCAATCGATGCCTGACCCATCATTTTTGCGGGTCGGGTTTCCGGGTACAGGTTTATCTCGCAACCCGCCTAGGCACTTGAGCAGGACGCCTGTCGTCGTCGCCACCTTGCCTCAGTCCGAGCTGCTGCAACGACACACGACGATGGAGCTGCGGAACCGAACCACGGGCACCTCGAAGCAGGGCCAGCGCGGCGTCGACGTGGTGCTGGGCCCCACCATCTACAGTGGCGAGCGCTACTCCAAGATGAGCGAGCGCCTTAAGCGCCAGCACAAGAAGCCGTCTGAGGTCGCGGACGCCAGCTCCCGACGGGTGCGTGTCACTGCATTGCTCTCTATTTTGCGTCTAATTGTGCTGACGTTCCGTTCTGCCTTGCCTATTGCCACAGATAATGCGGTCTCAACTGATTGCATTCGTGGTGGCGCTCGTGTTCGTCTTGTCGCTGGTGTTCACGATGATGTATCAAGCGCACGTTCGGCGTTCCAACCGCAAGCCTTTCGGTGCATAATGGTCAGCTCCGAACGCTCGCCCCGTGGTGCCCCCACTCTCGGTTGCATTTTTTCCAGCGGCCACCCGAACCAAAAGAAGCTGGATACGGTAACTCATATTTTCAAGAGACACCACGCACGACTGGAGTTGCCTTCTGTTTCCGCGAGGCCTGCTGGTGGCTGGTCTCAAGCCGCTCATTTGCCTTGCTGCGACTTGCAGCAACGCAATACCGCGTGCCGATTGGTCCCCTGTCGAACACAGCGTGTCATGAGCACGATTGTGGAAGATGTAGGACTTTGCGCACAGACCACCAAGAAACTTAAACAAAATTCTTATAAATATTAGAAGGCGGGAGGGAGATTTAGCCCCAGGCAGAATCTAACTTTTCTTCTAGCCACCTCACTTGCCCGAAGGCGAGAATTGCACGGCACCTACAGGATCCCGATGTCCAAGTAGGCGCTCTTTAAAACATTGGTTTGGCGACGGACGACTTCCTGCGCCTGAAGCCAGAGATTTTCGTTAGCCGCGTGTACAATTTACGCACGAGGGTTTTGCGGAAGTCGCGCAGCTCCTTATCCACGACAGCGAGCTGGCGATCTTCAATGACGACGGCCGAGGACGTGATGGCTAACTCGTTCGCGTCGACGCACGAGCAGCCACAGCTCAGCACGCTGGAGACGCGTTCGGCCTCGGACGCGTAGCTACCGTCGCTGGACATGTGATCATCGTCGGGTTGTGTCTCGCGCGACGAGCGCTTCGAGTCGCGGAAGTCCGTGTCCTGCTCCGCCGTTTCCTTAGGTTTGACAATGCCGCTGCTGCACCGCATGCTCTGCTGGCTGGCTCGCCGCGCCATCTGATTGTGGTGGTTGTGCTCTGCGTTCTGGCAGGCGTCGTTGCACGTATTCAGCTCTGTATCTGTGCTTACGGTGCTGCTTCGGTGGCGCAGCGAGATACGACCATGCGTTGGGCAGCGCGGCAGCTCGGAGGCAGCTGAGTACACGGAGTGACGCGAAGCCTGCGTCGAGAGCGGCGCTGCCGTCACTGCGAAGGCGAGCTCGTCGATGCTTGGGCTGGGCGCCGTGGGCCGCAGCAGGAGCGGCATGACTGCGGGGCTATCGCGTTGGGACTTCAATCTAATGGTGCGACGTCGGAGGAAATTGCGAAGTGAGCGCGTCGAAACCGCGATGGGGGACTAGTCCACCCAATAGAGTGCACTGGGGTTGGGGGAATTGGCGGAGTTGGACAGAGACGCTGAATCTCAAAGACTTCAATTGGATATAGAATTGGCGAGTACAGTCGGGAGGCAAGTGAAAGCTGCCACAGCAACTCAAGAGACATCCACAACATGTATTACCATGTGTGGCAAGCGCCGTGGCAGACGTCTGCAGCACATTGAATTGTAAACGAGCGCGGCGGCGTCGCGGAAGAAAGCACGTCCAGCGCGGCAAAATTCCAGTCTGCAAAGCAGTTTCAGCTGCTGCGGCGCGAGGCACCCAGCTGGGCCCCACCCGACGCATTTTAGAATCAGCTGCTTGGTGAAGTTGGTGGAGGCGGTTCGACGACAAAGCGACAGCACGCGCTATGCACCCGGCGTCGGCGACTGAGCTCGTCAACAAGACCCCGAAACCCGCCGTTTCTCGGGCGCTTCTTGATTCATGACGGTCAATGCCCGCAAGTGAGTGATGTGGTTCAACCACTGGTTGCATTTTGCTTCCAGATTTAGCCGCATCCAGATACGGAATTCCATCAATCCATCGAGACTGGTCGACCATCAAAACGCACCGATGGATATTTTCCTGCGACTGCACGCAGCTTCAAAAGGCGACTGTGCGGCTGGCTGCATGCTCGCGTGCCTGCACCGTCACGGTCCGTCATTATTGGCGACGGCGACTGAGCGACGAACAGACGAATTCGCACTTAATCGAGAGCCCGATCAGCCGCTGATTTACATCGTGTCACTCTGATTGGCCGGACCACTTCAACCACTTTCGCAGTGATTCAAAATTGAATCGCCACTAAGCTTTCCTCGATATTTTTAGGCGAAACGTTGCAGAGGGAAGGAAAAGGATGATGCGCGTGCTGGTAGTTGTCTTGCTTCTTGCAACGACGGCGTCCCTGACCTCTGTGGCCCCTCGGACGACGTATACAAACGTCGAGCCGCGTGGACCCGACAAGCTCAACGTGCATCTCATTGCGATGCGTAAAATCCGTTCGGACATAGTCGCAGTTCTTCCGTCCCGCTGTCGGGGTATCGCAAGCCGGTTCCGAGGGAGGCGAAGGTGCCGTGGCTGACGGTGGGCGAATTCCTTACTTACGTAGGTCTGACGACGCCACAGGAACTGTTTGACGGTGCGTCTGTCGCACTTGTTCACTGTGGACGAGCACTCGACGCTGTCCAAGCCTGTGACGGTGGATTTCTCGACGTTATTTTCTTTGAAGAACTCGTGACGTGGGTGACGGAGCCGGTGTTGACTAGCACATCCATGATGAAGGAAGGAACCGGCGCGATGGAGTGGAAGACGACGGACATAACATTCGGTTTGTTTCCTCCATCGTGGTCATGTCTGAGACACTGCAGGCGCTTTGCGATATCGACCGACGCGGTTGATGTCGCGAAGATGATTGATGAACAGTAAGCAGAAAGGAGATAGCTGGGATGAGAATGGTGACACTTTCGGTGCTGCGCTGCAGGATCTGGCAGATATCGCTATATATTAAGCCCTCCTACGTTCGAGCATGTTGAAGTTGAATTGCGTCCATTTGAGTTGCAATTCAAAACTGAATTGTTCCAATAGATTTGTTGAATAGATGAGTTGAAGCAATAGATCGCGCGATCAACCTGATTCCCCCTTTTAGACAGACAACACTTCCGGATCCCTCGACCAAGAGCGACAAAGAGATACTGGATACATCATGAGACTGATTGGAGCTCTGGCGACGACGGCGCTCCTGGTCTCTGTTGTTGACGCTGCGTGCGATTCCAGCAAGTGGACACCGCCCTCCGACGGTCTGTACAACACGTCGAGCCGCGTGGACCCCGACAAGCTCAACGTGCATCTCATTGCGCATTCACATGACGACCCTGGCTGGCTGGTGGGCGTGGATCAGTACTACATGGAGAAGGTGCAGTACATCCTCGACACAGCCGTAGAGGAGCTCGTGCGCAATCCGGACCGCCAGTTCATGTTCGTGGAGCAGTCGTTCTTCCAGCGTTGGTGGCACGAGCAGGGTTCCGAGGTGCGCGGAATTGTCAAGCAGCTCGTACGAGAAGGCCGACTGGACCTAACGGTTAACGGCGGCTGGTGCATGCACGATGAGGCAACGCCGCACTACATCGCCATGGTGGATCAGACGGCGTACGGCCACCAACTGCTCATGGACGAGTTCGGTATCAGTCCGCGCATCGGGTGGCAGATCGACCCGTTCGGCCACTCAGCAACGCAGGGCTCGCTGTTGTCGCAAGGTGTGGGCTTTGACGCGCTGTACTTCGCGCGCATCGACTACCAGGACTACGGGAACCGGAAGAAGAACAAGGACTTGGAGTTTATCTGGCGTTCAAGCAAGTCACGTGGCAAGGCGTCGCAGGTCTTTACTGGAGAAATCATCGATCACTACTGTCCACCAGGGAAGTTTGATTTTGGCAACATTGGCAACCAGATCCAAGACGACACCGAGCTACATGACTACGACGTGTGCGACGAAGTGGAGCAGTTTGTCAACAATGCCAAGATGCGCGGTGGCGCGTCTAAGGGGAACCATGTATTTATCCCCATGGGCTGTGACTTCCAGTACGACAATTCGCGTCGTTGGTTCAAGAACATGGACAAACTTCTTCACTACGTTAACCAAGACGGACGAGTGAACGTGTTGTACTCAAACTTGTCGTACTACACGGACGTCAAGCATGCGGAAGGTCTCACTTGGAGCGTTAAAACCGACGACTTCTTCCCTTACGGATCAGCTCGAGACGACTATTGGTCGGGTTTTTTCACCAGTCGACCTACATTGAAACGCTTTGCTCAAGTGGCTAACACGCTACTGCAGCAAGTTCGTCAGCTTGATGCTGTGTACCAGAGCCACCACTCGAGCCCCCTGGTCGCACTGCAACGTGCTGTGGGTCTGGTTCAGCACCACGACGGTCTCTCTGGAACGGAGAAGCAAAGTGTGGCTGATGACTACGCACTACGTCTGAATGACGGCATCATACAAGCCGAGAAGGAGATGAACGAGGTGCTGTTCGTGATCGGAGAGAAGGAGCCGTATCATTTTTGTCTGCTGGCCAACACGAGCGTATGCGATGTATCTACTCATAACAACGACTTTGAGGTGCTGGTACACAACGCGCTAGCGCGCACAACCGTGCAGACGTTGTCGATTCCGATCACGCACAAGTCGGCAGAGGTGACGGTGCTATCGGGCGATGCAACCGTGCGCGCCCAGAATGTTTATGTGGCACTGCCGGTGCACCCTGAGACGCAGGTGGCTCCGTACTCTTTCGTGTACAGTGCAGAGCTGAAGCCGCTAAGCGCGACTCGGTTCTTGGTGAAGCAGAAGGACGTTGGTGCTGAACAAGAAGATGCTGGCGCTGATAGTCTTGACAGTATCGTTGCGAGTGACGACGTGATTGTGCTGGAGAACCACCTGATGCGAGCAGAGATCAGCAAGAGCACTGGCTCCCTCACGAAACTCGCCAACAAGAAGAAGAACATTCAGATCCCGCTGACACTCGACGTCGCATACTACCAGGCGTTCCAGGGCGACGGTCCGAAGTCTGGCGCTTACGTATTCCGTCCGGACTCGAATAAGACGTACCCTGTGACTGGCAATGGGTCAGATGATACCACACGAAACTCGATGCCGGATGTGACGATGGTGGAGCTGCAGCTCACCGACGATGATAACGAGAACGGCGGTAGCACCAGTGTGCCACGTGTGGCCTTCAAGATCGGCAACTGGGTCGTGCTCGAGTACCGCGTGAACGACGAGGACGAATTCTTGGAGATCGAGTGGACCGTTGGTCCTGTCCCCATCGACGACAAGAAGGGCAAGGAAGTGATTGTGCGCTTCGATGCTGGTGACAGCATCGCATCCGATGCTACAATGTACACGGACTCGAACGGGCTGGAATTCATGACACGCGTGCGCAACCACCGCGACACGTGGAACCTGACGTTGCACGACAATCAGGAGGCGGTGGCGGCCAACTACTTCCCCATTACCACTGGCGCGTACATCAAGGACTCGAAGCACCAGCTGAACGTGGTGACGGACCGCGCGCAGGGAGCAGCAAGTCTGGTGGACGGGCAGGTGGAGGTGATGATTCACCGACGTTTGCTGGCTGATGACAGCAAAGGTGTGGGCGAACACCTGAACGAGACGGAGTCCGTATACGATTCAGCCACGAAGCAGCACGTGACGAAGGGTCTGGTAGTGCGTGGCAATTTCTTTATCAACGTGGATTCGGCTAAGGACGGCATGCGGAGCATCCGCTCGAAGATGGAATCGCAGTTCTTCCGTCCGCTGACGGTGTACCGCAAGCCGGGTCCGTCCGATGTGGAGGCGAAGGTGCCGTGGCTGACGGTGGGCGAGTTCCCTACTAACGTGGGTCTGACGACGCTACAGGAGCTGTCGAAACAGTGTTTGATGGTGCGTATGTCGCACTTGTTCGCTATGGACGAGCACTCGACACTGTCGAAGCCTGTGACGGTGGACTTCTCGACGTTGTTCTCTGTGAAGAATTCGGTATTGTCGGAGGTGACGGAGCTGGTGTTGACTGGCACGAAGGAACTGTCAGTGGAGAAGGAAGGAACCGGCGCGATGGAGTGGAAGACGACGGACAAAACATACGGTTGGTCTCCTGACTCGTTGCCTGTTAAGGGAACGTCTGTGACGCTGCAGGCGATCGAGGTGCGTGCGTTCCGCGTGTGCTTTGCGAAATCGATCGAAGCGGATGCCGCTACGATGGTCGATGAACAGGAAGGAGATAGTTGGGATGAGAATGGCAACTCGTTCGGTGCTGCGCTGCAGGATCTGGCAGAGATTATCGCGATTGAGTAAGAGAACGACCACAAAGGGAATAATCTGAGCAAGGAGAAGTGTGCCAAATAAACACCGATATATTGCTCAAGGTTACTAGTATAGTGATGGAGAAATGTAGACTCTTTGATCTTTT
Source organism: Phytophthora sp. 'mugwort' (assembly GCA_033558025.1). Lineage (NCBI taxonomy): Eukaryota > Oomycota > Peronosporomycetes > Peronosporales > Peronosporaceae > Phytophthora > Phytophthora sp. 'mugwort'. Next base: position 4,447,324 of record JAUCEF010000017.1, on the reverse strand, counting down.
CTGCTGGGGTTTCCTTAAGTAATCCTATGAAAAATAATGACAACCACAGCGACGACACAAGCCAGAGCAAACCCAACGCCAACGATGCGGCCAACGATCTGCCATCTCGCCACATGTAGGTGCCGCTGAATTGCTGTCTTTAGTGTGTCACTGGCTATGATGACTCCATCCTCCTGACAAAATCCCACAAATTGCAGTCGATCGGCACTCAGGAAGCGCCACCAGTAAACACCGGCAGCTTTGATGATCATCCTCGCTGTGAAGCGATTCGCTATGAAGACGACAATCAGGAGCCACCAAGACGCACACGAGAGATACACAGCCTTTTCAGTCGCACATGCGAGCTTGTGCTCCAGTTTACTTACGATTTCTTCTCGTCCCATGTGTAGTAATTCGTCTTCTGGGAAGCACCATGTGAACGCGGTGGATGGTGCTAGGAACGGCGCGTTCTCACTCCATTTTTCGGCGGTAGATGGAGTCACGAGCTGCGAATTGGTACTGAGAGTGCTCGTCAAGCATTGACTTGAAAGAGACGCATTATCAATATGAATCATGCCACTGTGCTCCGTGCAGTCTTGAAGCATTCGAACCAAGCTGCTCGTAGTTGTCGCGCAGTCCCTGAAGTCGTCAAGGAGAGCAGACTGATTCTTCCAGACAGCGGCAGAGTCCAGTTCTAAAGCGCTGTAGTCGTTGTGGATGGAATTGTTGATAATGGTGGCGTATTTCTGGATCTCATCCAGTGGATTGACGACGCTCTTGCTGCTGCTGCCGCTGTTCTCGAAAAATGCTCGGGTGAGACTTTGAATGGTTGTTGGCGATGTCGTCCTGGGCGCTACATCGAAATCCTCGCAATGTGCGATATGCTCTTGCTTCCATATGAAAAATCCCGCCGTGATAACTGCAACAGCGAAGAAAAGCACGAGGAATGTCACCAGAACGTGCATCAGCTCGGAGGTTTTTGCCACAAGCGTGTAGCAGACAGCGGAGAGGCTGTGCTGGCACAGAAAGACCTCGCAGACACTTGCAATGGTGTCGACTGTAGTTATTCCTCGAATGTCGAGCATCGGCATGTCAGAGTACGACTCGGTGAGTATACCAACAGCAAGATCGGCAGCCAGCAGAGTGAGACGGCCGACGTCCACGTAAAAGATCATCTGAGTGAGGAACGCACCGACATCCACCAACGATGCGCGCAATACAGCCGTGTCAATGTCAAATTCGTCATCGTTGTCTGCAGATGTGGACGATGTCGTTGTGTTTCGTGAGCTCTGATGTGTCAGCTTCGCGTGCTCTTGTTCCAAACTGGAATTTGGCGCTCTGTCTGGCAGAAAGTAGTTGCGTTGAATGGAGCTCTCTGGTCTGACCGTCTGACGCTGATTTTCCGTGAGTTCGGCAACAAGTTGGTCTCCAAGACGTTGCCACGGCGTGAAGCCTTCCTGCACCAACGTTTTGACTGCCTGTTGCCATTGTTCGCGCAGAATGTCGAATGAAGTGGAAATTTCCTCTTGGGTTTGGTTCAATGTCGTTAGAACGACGGATCTTGTGCGATTTATCTGCTGTGCTGTCCCCTCTGCTGCGTACGCGAGATCCTTTTGCAATTGTGCGGCCTGTTGGATAGTGCCATTTAGCTGCTTCTCCAGCAACTCCCAAGTTTCGTCGACAGTATCCATGACGTCTGTAAAGCCATCGTGCAAACCCGCAAGAAATTCCAGAGCTTTATGAAGTGTTCGGCCAGCTTTTCGAATGGCTTCCAGACTGGTTGACGACGTTAAGCTGAGTGGCTCCGACAATTCCGACGACATGACTTTGCCTAAGCGACCAAGACGGGACGCAGATTGTTTTGTGTGGCCGCTGCCGTCACTATCGGATAGTATCGGCGCCAGTGAGCTGAACTCCTTGGACGCCATCGTATTCGTGGCTCCGAGTGTTTTCTCAATGGAATTTTTGACTATATCGACAGCATTCCACATCTTCATCAATTGGTTCTCGACCTGAATTTGCTGCTTGGATGCACTATCATTCGCTGCCGTGGCCTCTTGGGTCGTCAAAAAGGCACGAACAGCAAGTACCAGAGCCCGCGAGGATGATACAGTCTCAGTTTCAGGCATATTTTCGTAAAAATTATCGGAGAAGCAGCCCACTGTCGAGTTTGATGCCGTTGTTTGCACCTGTTCCTTCAAAGTCGTTAAGAACATTTCGGAACCTGGCATATAGCAAAAAATTGTCAGTCAATTTTGGCGATGATAAAAAGTATTAAGAAAGAAATCTTACAAGTCTTTGTCGCGTTCCTCAGTTCGGCCAGCACTTTGTCATTATCATCGATGATTTTCTGAACGTGTTTGCTGTCGGCTTCGTACTGCAATTTCGCGCTGGCCAAATACTGCAGCGAGCTCCGATCTACGCACTTTGTCATGGTGCTTAACGTGCGGCTCGTTGCAATATACACTTGTCTCGAAGCCGTCAGCTCCTTACGAACACCGAGCACGTCAAGTGTCCACTCTGTGACATTCGTGGAGACGTAGATGCCTCCAATATAAGTGCACACAATGAAAAGCAAGACGAAGCTGAGGCGCGGGTAGTTGTAAACCCATCGCGTATGGTGTCGATCTTTAGACGACCTCGGTACAACATCATCAGACGCGGCTAGAGGCGACGGCAAGCAAGCGTAACTCGCAGTCTTGCTATTGCCTTGACAGCTTGGAGGCGATGACACAGCAGTACATGCCGACAATAACGAGCGTTGAGGATGCACTTTCGTGCCCAGTCGCGGCAGCATTTTGTACCAACTCAGTCAAGCGACAAATGAGCAGAGACATCCAGCAATTCCAAGGTTAGAAGGAACTAAAGAGCAGATGCTTGATGACAAGATGCGTCAATGCGAGAGACAAAGTGCGACAAGTTGACAAGTAAAAATGATCATATAAAGTTGTTTAGCGACGTTGTAGTAACTAAATATCCTAGCCAAGAACGGTCAATCGTATTGTGAGTACTCATTAGAAATGGATTAACTAGGTTGTCGTTTCATTAGGAAGACCACTACAGTACATCCTTCAAACGACGCGCATGTCAAATTTTAATCATTGCACTCAAATAATGCAAAAATCTACCCTAATCATGCAACAAATCGAATTGAAATGGGAGCGCTCAGACATCCAAGGAAATTTGGGGCCTCAAGCAGCAAGCCAGGTGGCAACCCGGCCGCTATCAGCAAAACACTGCGAATGTTTAAGGGATACGTTTCTTCATCAACGCGCTCCAATCCAAATCCAACATGCAATATGAAAAACATATAAATATATACATACACATCTCGCAGCCGCGCTGAAAAGCACAGACGCCGAGGCACGTGACAATTTCTTTGTCGTTCTGGGTGTCGTGGAGAACACAACATGAGTAATCCCCGTCGGGTTAGCTCCAAGCAGCGACGACACGACGTCCGCCACATGCCGCTGAGCCAATTGCATAACTTTTAGTATGACCATCAGTCCTCGCGAATCCGCCGAAAGCTCCGACCCGCCGAAACGAGCCATCTTCGCGAAGCTTCATCATCGAGGGAGTCTGCGCTTAAACGCTGGCACTCTCTGCCCTGGTGTCCGGGGAATTTCCCCAAGCCGTCCCCCCCGAAGGGAGGACCCACTTGACTTCGCAATTCTAAATCGTGTTCTGACGTCTTTTAAGGCCATCGCTCTCCGAGGTCGAGCTGTGCGAACCACTCGTCAACAGAGGCATCGGATTGGTGGAATAATAATATTTATTGTTTATTTCAACGAATCACACCGCTGTGGAAGATTCCAGAAGCCGCTGCCAAACTGATGGACGCGATGGCTGCTTGCTGCACCGCCGACTCGGTCCGATCGTTGCTGGTCGGTGGCATATTGCAATTTCCCTGTCAGTAGTCGCACTATATTACCGACATCCGTGAATAGTGCGTTGTGTTTGTTTGGCCTCTTTTGCACATGGAGCGCGTTGATGAAGAAACGTATCCCTTAAACATTCGCAGTGTTTTGCTGATGGTGGCCGGGTCGCCACCCGGCTTGCCGCTTGAGGCTCCAAATTTCCTTGGATGTCTGAGCGCTCCCAATCTACTATGTGTATTTACATGTGCCTAGCTGTCTGATGGCACGTAGGTTGACGCTGAGTTGAGCTGTCCTCCCATCGACTGTGTCATCGAACATGTCTGGGATGGGATCAGCCGTGTCACTGGCTCGAATATGCGTCATGAAGGTGAAGCCTGTCAGTCAGGCCTGTCAGTCAGGCTTCACCTTCATGACGCATATTCGCGAGCTGCTCGCAAATATGCACGCTACAGAGGCCATGTACCGGCATAAAGATTGGCTTGGGCTGATATCCCTCAGATACAAAACCCGAGTGCATACCGCGTTTTGCGTCGTCGTAGTATACCGTATACTCCGTACACAGTAAAAAATTTATTCGGATGATGAACAGCAAAAGTCTTGTCTTGTGCATTGAAGATTGGGAATACTGCAGCAAAGAAAGCCTATGCTGTGGCATAGTAACTGTTAAATCAGCAACCTTACTACATGTAATTCTTCGAAGTAAAATTTTGCTCTAACTTTGTGATCTCTTACCTTCGCTCCAGCATTAACCTCTTGTGGAGTCTTTCAAATTGCCGAACCAACTTTGTCAAATCCCAAATTTATTGGTGCTTGGTGTGACGTCCGTGCATGACGTAAACGATGGGCCGCCAGCGAAATCAACTGCCATCACGCAAACAGCGTGACGCTGCCCTGAATTGTCCAGCGACAACGGGAGATTTCCTACTACCTCGGCGCTGACGGCGATAGTTGTTGCTAGATGTTGCTAACGCGCCTCCGTCAGCGCGTCTCGACGATGGCTTCATTTTGAGAGGAAGGGTGCTGCGAGAACGTCCGATCTTCGTTGCATTGGCGCATTGCCTCACCCAAACCATGCAGCCTCAGTGCCCGTCGGCAGAGCGAGCTTGACGCAACAAAACGGAGGCAATTGTATCAGTGCCGCTGAAATCAACAGCTTAGTTGCGTTACGAAGATAGCGCGCGACACTGGTCTTGAGAATCGTTGGTTGGCATAAACGGCAGTCACAAGCAACAACGATGGACCTGGAATACGAGCTGCTAGAGGCCAGGGCTAGCTGCAATCGACACTTTTGCAAGCCCTCGCTGCTCTTAATCCACGCAAAGACAGACAGCAGCATGCCAATACTGCAAACCCACTGCCGCTGATCGCTTTTGGCGGTGATTGAGGGCCTTTTTCATGTCTCGGAAATTGGCAATCCAGCTTGGCCTCGTCATCACTGTTTAAAACACCAACAGCAATGTGGGCTATAAAGCGTGGGGTGCTTGCCTCCGTCAGGATCTTTCCCCTTAATAGCTCATTCCGCAATTTGCGCAGCAGAGCTCGGTACTCAAGCTCCCCCTACAGACGTTATACCCCCTCTCTCCCTTTCACATCCACAATGGCTGACCTCTCGGACATCGGACTCTACGGCCTGGCCGTAATGGGCCAGAACTTCGCGCTCAACATGGCGTCGCACGGCTTCAAGGTGTCGGTGTGCAACCGCTCGCCTGAGAAGGTGGACGCCACGGTGCAGCGCGCCAAGGACGAGGGCAATCTGCCGCTTGTGGGCCACAAGGACATTAAGGACTTCGTGGCGTCGCTCGCACGTCCCCGCAAGGTCATCATCCTCGTGGTGGCCGGCAAGCCCGTGGATCTGACCATCGCTGCCCTCTCGGAGTTCATGGAACCCGGTGACATCATCGTGGACGGCGGCAACGAGTGGTTCCCCAACAGCGTGCGTCGTGCTAGCGAGCTGGAGCCCAAGGGCATCCACTTCGTGGGCATGGGCGTGTCTGGCGGCGAGGAAGGCGCCCGTAACGGCCCCTCGCTCATGCCAGGCGGCCCCAAGGAGGCGTACGACGCGCTTGAGCCCATCATTACCAAGTGCGCCGCCCAGGTGGACGACGGCGCCTGCACCACGTACCTGGGCCCCATCGGTTCGGGCAACTACGTTAAGATGGTGCACAACGGCATCGAGTACGGCGACATGCAGCTTATTGCCGAGGCCTATGACATTCTCAAGATCGCGGGTGGCCTCACCAACGAGGAATTGGCCAACGTCTTCGACGAGTGGAACAAGAGTGAGCTCGAGTCGTTCCTCATTGAGATCACGGCCCAGATTTTCGCGAAGAAGGACGACCTCGAGGACGAGGGCTACGTTCTCGACAAGATCCTCGACAAGACCGGCATGAAGGGCACCGGCCGCTGGACCGTGCAGGAGGCCGCCGAGCGCTCCATCGCCGCCCCTACGATCACTGCCTCGTTGGACGCTCGCTACCTGAGCGCCCGCAAGGAAGAGCGCGTGTTCGCCTCGAAGATCCTGTCAGGACCAAGCGAAATCCCTGCCGTCGACAAGCAGCAGCTTATCGACGACGTGCGCCAGGCGCTGTACGCTTCCAAGATTTGTTCGTACGCTCAGGGCTTGAACCTTATCCGTGAGGCTGGTGTGCAGATGGGCTGGAACGTCGACCTGGGTGAGTGCGCTCGCATCTGGAAGGGTGGCTGCATCATCCGCGCGAAGTTCCTGGACCGTATCAAGTCGGCTTACACCAAGGACGCGTCGCTTATCTCACTGCTGGTGGACCCGGACTTCGCTGCCGAGCTACAGGCTCGCCAGTACTCATGGCGTCGTGTGGTGTCGCTCGCTGTGGCTAGTGGCATCCCCACGCCTTCGTTCTCGGGCTCGTTGAACTACTACGACACGTTCCGTCGCGAACGTCTGCCCGCCAACCTGACCCAAGCTCAGCGTGACTTCTTCGGTGGCCACACGTACGAACGTACGGACCGCGAAGGTCTGTTCCACTGCGCTTGGTCCGCTGCTCACCACAGCATCGGCGACGTCTCGGAACGCATTCGCGGCAACCTGTAAGCGCCTTCCTCGCTTCAAGAAGTTAATGGAGGAGTACGGTCGCTAGCTGTACGCTGAAGCTGCCATTGGCAGGACCCGTGAGTTTGATATGATCAGAATGCCAGCTTAAGTCTTTTTTTTAACTTTCTTTTGTGTCTCGGTATGTCTGTTTTTTATCTACATACGAGAGAGTGCAGGCAGACGTGCGAGCACCTCCGTCTCGCTTGTTGTGGCGGGTTGTACGCCTGGCGGCAGCTTGCGGAACTTGGAGACACGTAGAGCAAGTTGCTCGAGCTCGCCGTCCTTCGTGTACTGTCGCGTCAAGCTCAAAAGCTGCACTGGTGGCTTCTTCATGTTGCGCAGGCCTTTGCTTGGAAGGTGGCGACTGGAGAGGACGCCCCAGCGCTCGAGTAAAGCCAAAGCATTCTGCAGCGTCTCACGGGAGCAGGACTCGTAGAAACTGATGAGCTTCTCGTGGTACATGGTCTCCGCAAGCCACTGCAGGCGCTTGAGTAAGTCCTCAGTGGTCACTTCACCATGCGGACGTAAGGCGAATAGACTCGTGACGGCGACCCAGTAGCTGTCGATGAAGGGCCACATGAGCGTGCTCAGCAACGATAACATGGCGCCGTCAACTGCCTCCACTCGAGACGTTGAGGATGATGTGGCCACAGGGACGAGAACCTTGCGAGTCTCAAGCTGGTCAAGCGTCTGGACGAGGTGTATACGGTCAGCCTCGGGGTCGTCCTTGCGGACGAACTCCATCATGAGCATTTCATGCAGAAATGACGCGCCGTCAAGTAATTCCTGGCGATCCACACCCGCCTCCTCCGAATGACTTGATCCAGAATGCGTACTACTAGCTCCGGAGGGCATGTTGAACGCGTCCAGAGCATGATACGCACAAGCCAAGACCCCTTCACGGTTGAACCAGTGCAGCAACTTGTTGCGGTAGTACCCGAGACCGATCATATTGGGGTATTGTTCGCGCTACAGCATCGCATATACAGTACATCATGTGAGAATAGAGAGATCATTACAAACGCACACAACGTACACTGGTGATAGCAGGCTCAATGAGGTCCTTGCGTCGCATTGTCACAAGTTCATGCAGTAGATCAAGTGCGCGGTCTACGACGACAGTCGGCGAGCGACCTTGAGTGCCCATGACGCGGCCACCACGACGTAGGATCTCCAGTCTCAACCAATCCGCTTGGCGTACCAGTTCCTGCTTGGAAATTCCTTGACGGTACACGAGCAAAATGGCAGCAACGACGTGTGACATAGCACACGTCGCGTTCTCAATCAAAGCATCCGTAATCGCATAGCCCAAGTTTTCGACAATTGCTGACGTCGTCACAAACACCTCTTCCTCTTCAGCGCGCGCCAGTGTTGCATCCACGTGCTGCTTCACGTCTAAAGGTACACCAAACTTGACCGAGATGGAGCCGAATTTCTTGCGTACAACAGGCATCGCCTTTAACAGAGCACTGATCGACTAGGAAATGAAACAAACCATTTAAATCAAACACACATCTGAGCACTGGACCCAACATCGCAGCAATATGAAGCAGATATCGACGTACCTCCCGAATTTTGCCCTCTCCGATGAGTTCGTTTTGGTGTAAAAGTACTTCCAATGGCTTCTCATAGTCGATCGTCACAGGAACAATGTAAAGCTAGTCACACACAACGATACACAAATATTAAAATGTACTTAAGTAACTCACTGCGAGATACGAAGAGACTACGTACGTTCTTGACTTTCTCCGAGAGATAACAGTCGACGACAGTGTTTAGAATGCCAAACTTGGGATGCAACTGCTTGCCACTGCGACTGCGAGAGCCTTCGATGAAGAACTCGATTGTGTGTCCACGTGAGACCAAATACTGCGTGTACGCACGAAAGACAGCAGAGTAGAGCGGATCGTCCGAGAAAGAGCGACGAATAAAGTACGCGCCAGACTCTCGAAGTAGTTTGGTGAGCCTGCCCATGTGGAGGAAATCTTCCCCAGCCGCAACGTATGGAACGGGAATATTATAGGCGAAAAACACGTAACTCATGAGTAGGAAGTCGACATAGGACCGATGTGTGGGCACTAGGACAACACTGCCACGTCGCTCAGCAAGAAGATCACGGATACGTGTTAGTCCCGTCTCATCCACATGGATCTGGTCGTACATGTTACGACAAACCTTCCGTAGTAACCAGCCAAACTTGCGCACAGCCTTGTAGTCCAGCTGTGCCGCCATAGTACTCAACATACTGGCAGCTTGACACTCCACATCGTCAATATCCATACCATAAGCCACAGCGCGTTCTTCAATAGCTGCACGAACAACTTCAGATTCAAGAACATTATTGCGAAGACCGCCAATGGACTCGACGTGAGGTCTCGGGACGTGCGATGCTTCATGATTCACGCCTTCTTTCCATCCAGTGATACCCATGACACGACCAAGGAGTCCAGATTTGGTGTAGCCAGGTTTACGGCTGGATGTGTAAGCCCACGCTACATCAGAGAGCAGTCCAGGGAACGAGATCGCGTGGTGATCAGGATCCCATTCCAAAATACGTCCTGTACTCAGTGCAAGTTGAGTCTGATTGACACCTTCAATGTCAACATCAATGACCTCCTCATGTAGCATATACTTTTTCAGTCCAACGCAGTAATTTACCACGTAGCGCTCCCAAGCGATTTCGTGAGAATCGATCCAAAAGTCTTTAGTTGCCCAAGGTTTTAGCGTCTCCTCTGCAGCGTCAGCACTAAAAATCCACTGGTTTTCCGTAAATGGCTTGAATAACTCGACGAGATTTCGCGCACGCCACGTAAGTTGCCACAATTTCGCTGCATTTTTAATATGACCTGGATGTCCGCTCTTGTTGGCAATTGTAGAGTACACGGACGAGGGCAATGCGTAGGTAAGGAACCATTGAATTTGAAAGCTTTGATGCGTCGGGATCATTGAAAACTTGGCTGGAAAGAGTCCACGCGCTGGCGGGTTCTTGCGAAAGTATTCTGGCACCAGGACGCACGGTACACGCCACCGTAGCGGGTTCTGTCTCGGATCTGACGTACCACAATGCACCACCATAGGTTTATTCAACGAGATACCCTTAGCCAGTGGACAAGGCGGTTCTGGCGATACACGCGAACGTTCATGCTCGTGAATCTTGGCACAGATAGACAGAAGAATGCTATTGACAGCCAAATCCACAGGGACAATGTCTGCAACGTTCCTTGGGTCTCCAGGCAGCATGGTTAAAACGCCCATACCTGCAGCCAGGAAGATAGCACCAGCGGCAGCTATTTGATCCGTCCAGCCAGGCGCTGGTTCTTTCCAGCTCGCACCGATGATCGTCGGGCGGTAAATCACCAGTGGGAAATTGGGCGCGATTTCTCTAACCAGAAGGTGCTCCGTCATGGACTTGGTAAGCGTGTACGTGTTCGGATACGTCCCCATCAGATTTACCCTTAAGCGCTCTAACTCACTTGGTGACGCTGTGGTAACTGCTTTCAGTGCGTCATGTGCATCGAAATCCAGTGGATAAAGTTCCTCCGAGATCCTTGTATCGCGTCGATTGCTGTTCACATAGGCTGTGGACACGTGCAAATGACAGCGATTCCTCGGACAGCTCTGCACGAATCTGGCAACGTTCAGCGCTCCCAAACAGTTCATCTCCACTGCCACTTCGAGCGGCTCATTGAACTGCACTGTAGCTGCTGAGTGGATGGAGATCTGTACACACGCCCGCAACAACTTTACATCCTCTGTACTCAGTCCCAAGTCGGGCGTCGTGATGTCGCCAGCGATTGCATGCAGTTTTTCCCTGGCAAAAGCCTCAAAATCATTGGGACGCTCGGCGCGTAGGCGATCAAAGACGCGACTTTCAATGATCTCCTTCTGCAAGCGCTCAGCCGGCGCCACTCCCTTGCGAGGGCGAATCAATACAAAGACCTACATATTAGCAATTCCAGTAGTAAGGACAGGTGATAATTAGTGGAGTACTGAAGATTTAGAGCTTGGAAGGGTGGCAATTAGTACCTTGGCAATGTCTGGAGTGCATCGCAGCAGCTTCTCGATCACGGTCTGCAGTGCGGGACGTGTGGAATAAAATGAGCGAGGGAGGAGAAGATGATGAGGCCGTGGAGAGCATTTACCTTGGCCAGGAAGCCCGTGCCGCCTGTGATGAAGAGACTTTGGCCTGCATACACCTGCTCCATTGTGGATTGTGACGCTTTGTGAACTGGATGCTAAGATGAGACCCGTTACCGCCCTCTTTCTATTCGCCGAAAATCTGCCCAACTGATCACATTTATTCTGACGTCAGAGATATTGTCCTATCGAAATTACCGGTATACCAATCATTCTGCCCATTATGGTTGAAGTTGCCCTTTTCGTCTACCATATAGACTCGTCATTGATAGGCGGTCGCTACGCAGCACTTGCTTCAGCAACATGTACAATATATTCGAATGGTTTATATTCGTAGAGTTAAACATTTGTCCCGTGTTAGCCCGGGAAGTGTCTTGCTTCCTTGATTGATTCATACGCAGTATCGACCCGGCGCAGACGTGAAATCACAACTGTCGTGAGTGCTTGTCGCTCGTCATACCAGCAGCTTGGACGCACTGTGACAACATCCTGACGCTACACAATGGCATGTCGTCCCCGCTCACAAAGTACAAAGACCCAGGCTCTTATTCCCCAGCCCTAGTGAAGTACCTTCACCTGGTACATGTAGAGCGTGCAATGCGCCGTCAAGTTCCAGCCTCGGGGCCGTCGAAGCTTCTTCTCGTCCTCTTCGACGGCTCGCAGAACCCCACGCAGCAACTTTCTATTTCCATTCGATGTATGAGCTCCATTCACCCCCAACGGCCACGGCCGCTTCAAACTGAAGAACAAAATGTGCTTTCGTCACGGTCCAACCCCAGCTCAACTCTTGACCATGTTACGACTCACCAGCCTCGCGCTGCTCGCATCTCTCTTAGCTGCCATCTCACCCTCACCCCCCCAGTGCAGGCTTCCAGCTCGGCAGTAGTGGCAAAGTCATGTGGGTAGTAATTGCGACTTTCCAACTAGCGATCATCGCTCACTGAGGGGGATCTCCGAGATGTGCGGAGACGTCTGTGCTAACGACGCGACTTGCACGCACTGGACATGGAACAACTACAACGGTGGCATCTGCTAGTTCAAGAATGGCACACCGTCCAGTAAGACGACGAATTACGGCTCTATCTGTGGTTACGTGACTTCACGCACTGCGACGACATCTGCAACGGCAAGCGGTCTTTCGACTACCGACATGGCGGATATGGTGGGTCGGATCAACGCGTTACGAGCGCAGAATGGACTCAATGCGCTGACCATCGACTACCGTCTAGTCAAAGCGGCTTTGCTTCACTCGCAAGGCCAGGCGAGTCACTGCTACATGACGCACACAGGGCAACGGTCGCGAATTTCGGGGATCGGATCAAAGCACAGGGCTATAGCTACACTACGGCTGCTGAGAATGTGGCTGCAGGACAAACTACGGTGGCAGACGTCATGACTTCATGGTGGAACTCGCCGGGTCACCGTGCCAATATCCTCAACAAAGATGCCGTGAATGTCGGCTTTGCCCTGGCTACGAACGGAGCTTGCAGCAGCTATAGGAGTTATTGGACGCAGGACATTGGACGAGTGGCCTATTAGTCAGGAACGAGGTGCAGTGGAAGCAACAAGTGTAACACGTAATGTTCATTAACAACTATAAACCTAGATTACTGTAAGGGCGTTGTTGCAGCAACTACAAGAGCGAAATAGGTGGATATGGTTACGATCAGAGACTTCCGCTGAGAGCATCGGTCGTCGGACTCCTCTTAACGCCACGGTTCATTGTGTGTTGTCGTGCCTTCGAGGTGCTCCACGAGCAGCGAACATGTGTAGCACATGTTTGGGTTTGTGACGAATGATGACCAGGATCTTAAGGCACTCGTCATTTATCCTTCCCCACATATGTATCTTGCCTCAATGCAACGATACTGAGGCCAGTAACCCGAGTTACTCGTCAACAAACTTAAGGAACGGCCCACAGTACTATTACTACATGTACATGTATGAAGATTACAAAGAAGATTATTTTTAAAAATCTATTAAAATATTATATGAATCACTAAGCAAACACCTATGAATGTAAAATCTGTACTCTAGCAAACGTGGTCAGAACGATGGGTACACAACTTACCGCTGTCAGTACAGTGTACCGTTGCTTGCACGACATTAATGTAAAAATGCTCGTGCCTCACTAAAGTGTACGGACCGGAAAAGCTCAACGACCGTCACCTTATTCCCCAGCCGTTGCGAGTCTCCTTTAGCCACCGAGATACCGTTTGTACAATTGTCATGAAACACTAGCAAAATCAACCACAGGTCTCAAACATCGGGAAGTGCACCCGATGTTACCTCCCGCCTTTTCCATCACGCACGGACGGTGTCGCTATTGCCCACTCACCCAACTAGATACGCTCTTATAGACCGCAGTCTCACTTTAACGGCCAGTGCTCGCTTCTGAAAGCACTCAGTTTTCAATTTGACTTCTTCAATTCACTCCTCATTTTATCACAAACAATGCCTCGCATCACCAGCTTCACATTTCTTGCAGCACTCGCGGTGGCTGCATCAGTCACCCGCACTGCGTCGGCCTTCCAGTCTGGCAGCGAGGGCCGCGTCTTATGGGAAAATAACTGCGACTTCTACGGACATGATTACCGATCGATGAGGGCCATCCCCGACGTATGTGGCGACGTATGTGCTGACGACTCGGCTTGCACACACTGGGCCTGGAACAACTACAACGGCGGTACTTGCTGGCTTAAGACGGGCTCGCGATCGGCTAAGACTGTCAAGTGGGGCACGAACTGCGGCTACGTCGTCTCTCGTAGCTCCCAAGGACAAAACCAAGCACAATCTCCACCCAGCAGCGGTCTCTCGTCCTCCGAAATGGGCGAGATGCTGGGCCGTATCAACGCTTACCGCTCGCAGAATGGACTTCCAGGGCTCTCAATCGACAACCGGTTGGTGTCGGCTGCCGCGCTCCACTCACAGGACCAAGCGAACAATTGCAAAATGACCCACTCCGGGTCATCTGGCTCCAGGCTTGGAGACCGAATTAAGGCGCAGGGCTACAACTTCAACATGGCCGCAGAGAACGTGGCCGCCGGTCAGAAGACGGTGGGTGAGGTTATGAACTCGTGGTGGAACTCACCTGGCCACCGTGCCAACCTTCTCGGCAAGGACGTCGAGAACGTCGGATTCGCTAAGGTAGTGAACAACGGGTGCAGTAACTACGCAACCTACTGGACGCAGGACTTCGGTCGCCTGACTTGAAGGGTGTACATGTGTATCTGTCCGTGTCCGTCTCGTGTCGTAATGGCTCAGTGGTAAGCCAAAAAGTGTCGTATTCAACGTTTTAGTGTGATAGATGTAATCTGTAAGTGAAGTCTTGTTTGTGAGTAACTCAAGTTAGTAAATCTGTTCAGATAAAGCACACGCTTTGTTGTAACCCCCTGAGCTTCATTGTTGAGGCTATCATATTTCGTATGGGATGTAAAAGGTCATGATAATGACATTAATAAAACTGCTTCAAACTATGGCACCTCCGGATCATGAATGACTTGAACTCCAGATGACCATTAAGCAAGATAAATCAATGAAATGGTTCATTACAGCTTGCTTCGTACTAAGTATTAATAGTGCTTAAGTATTAGTAATATCATTGCGTTAATCTGAGTGAAGAGCATGATTGGGTCCGATAAGCGTTGGCCATAACTTTGATCCCGATCTCGACGTGATATACTTCATGCCTCTACGCGCCAGTAATTCAAGCGGGTCAAAAGCTGAATAGTACAGTAGCATGTAGTAGTTCGTATAGGAATTCTTGGAGCTGCAATTTTGGCCATTAAGGGCGCTGCACCAGGAAAATTGCTCTCTATGCCCACCAAATGTTAGGAATTGCCTGCTGTCTGTATGTTAAAACGGAGTGCTCCCCATGCTGCTACCTTATTCCCCAGCCCTGTAGAGCTCCTTTAGCCACCCAGATGGAATTCATACAGTCGAAACAGTGAACACTACTAGGTGTATTAATAGTCAGCGTGGCAAGCACAAACATCAGGATCGACAACTGATGTTTCATCGGAGAAGTCAGACACCATCGGGCTTATTGTTCATCGGGCTATTCGAGTGGCTGCTCTGTGGCCGCAATCGTGGGGAGAGTACAAACTCAGTTCCACAACTCAATTTGCTTTCTCCTAATCACCTCCATAAAATGCCCCACATTGTTAGTTTCGCGCTTATTGCCGCGTCTGTCATTGCCGCCTTCTCGGTCGTGCCAACCGCTGCAGGCTTCCAGCTAGGCAGTAGGGGACGTGTAATGTGGGAAAACGACTGCAACTTCAATGAGAACGACTACCGTCGGATGACAGCCATCCCATCCGTGTGTGGCGATGTCTGTGTCAGCGACTCCAAGTGCACGCACTGGACCTGGAGCAACTACAATGGTGGCACTTGCTGGTTCAAGACGGGCTCTCGATCGGCTAAGACTGTTAAGTGGGGCACAAACTGCGGCTACGTGGTCTCTCGCAACACGCTGACGCAAGTCCAAGCTCAGACCCCGATTCAAGCACCAGCTCAAGCCCAGACCCAAGTTTCTTCCAGCAGTGGTCTCTCCTCCGCTGAGATGAGTAGAATGCTTGGGCGAATCAACGCCTACCGCTCTCAGAGTGGCCTCGGTGCGCTCACCATTGACTACCGATTAGTAGCAGCAGCAGCGTTCCACTCAAAGGACCAGGCCAGTCGCTGCAAGATGACACACACGGGCTCGAACGGCTCGAAACTGGGAGATCGAGTCAAGGCGCAGGGCTACAACTTTGCCATGACCGCAGAAAACGTGGCTGCGGGTCAGACGTCGGTGGACGCGGTCATGACTTCGTGGTGGAACTCACCAGGCCACCGCGCCAACATGCTGGGCAAGGACACAACGAACGTTGGCTTCGCTAAGATGGTGAGCAATGCCTGCGATAGCTACGCCACATACTGGACGCAGGACTTCGGCCGCCTCGGTTAAATCTATGTGTGTACGTGGCTCAATGGAAAGTCGATAAATGTCAACTCTCACATGTGTGTAGAGTTTAAAATGAGTACTTTCGCGTGATCAATGTCAACCGTGTATACTGTTGTCGTTCATCCTTTCGTATTGCTTGGGTATGGCGCAGTTATGCTGATAGTTTGCTGTTGGTAGAGCTGTGACGTTGTACATAAAAAAACTACCATTCAATGCCAACTGCGGTCTCCTTATATGTTGTGTGCATGTCGATGCCTCGCAGATCATTCCAGGTACAGCTGGTTCGGCGCAGGAAAGGTTGGTTGGGTCGGCTGTGAAACATCTAAGGCAAAGTATACAACAACGGCTCAACTACTGCTCTCGTATAGATCACGATAACGAAGATGCCAGGTGGCTTCAACAGCCGGTTAAACTCAAGGACTGGAATGGAAGCGCGACTGGCGACAGAAAGTCTCCTTTAACGTAGCGGGTCGCCGTAATGTAGACTTTGCAGTAGCCGGCAGTAAAGCTCAACGAACGGATTGAGCCGGAGAAATGAGTGGGTGAGTGGTAAGATAAATGTTATTGTCGCCTGAACCGATTGTGCAGTGTAAAATTACTACAAACACTGAGCTCTTCGCCAAAGCGTCGGTATTTCGGTGGATCAATCACTTCAACTTGTTGCATACAAAACTTAACATTCACTCGCTCAGAAGCATTCCCGGCTCTGATCTCCTTTCCTGATAGGCTATTCGACAAACGTCATGTAGAGTCCTGGAACGCACAGCCACCAGCAGGCCGTCAAGCTGTCAGACTTGTGGTTGTCGCCACTATGCAGGCCGCCAAGCTGTCAAACTTGTGGTTGTCGCCACTATGCAGGCTGCCAGCAATTTCAATGCTAAATTACTCGAATCCACGATATCGACAGCATTAGATACAGCGTCAACTGGGCCTCAGTTGCTCACTAGCGTAGCAGAGCTCTGCTACGCTGCTTAGGGTCCAGCCTTTGTCGATCAACACGGCGTCGGCGATTGCCCGAGTGAATGTGCATTCGCACTCTCACTTCTCAATTGTTGGGCATCAGATAAGCAGCTTTCCCCCCTTCCCCACCAAGCATGTACATTCGTCCCCAGATATTCGCGCTGTCCGTCGCCACTGTCGCTATGACAGTATGGTCTTCCTTAGCCTTCGAGGTCGGTAGTCAAGGCCGCGTAATGTGGCAGAACAACTGCGACTACTACGGCAGCGACATCTACTCGGTTCCTGGCATCCCCAATGTCTGCGGAGACCTGTGCGTGAACGACTCAAAGTGCACCCACTGGACGTGGACGTACTTCAACGGCGGCACTTGCTGGCTCAAGAATGGCAAGACAGCCTCGGCCTCAACGTACTGGGGCGGAGGCTGCGGATACGTCATTGACCGCTTCTCGTGCTCTGACTCGAGGTGGGCCGGCAAAAGCGGACTGCAGAATGCAGAACAGACCAACGAAAACGTTAACCAGACTAACGAGCCATCGCAAACCGACGAGGCTTCCCAAGCTTCCGCTTCCCACGCTTCGGTATCGTCGGATACGTCCGGGTCGTCGTCTTCCGACAACGAACTAACGAGTGCCGAGATGGCGGAAATGCTGGCTTCCATCAACTCATACCGCGCTCAGTACGGACTTGCCGCGTTGACCATTGATTCTCGCCTCACGGCTGCTGCCACCGTTCACTCGCAGGACCAGGCCACGCAGTGCACAATGTCGCACGATGGCTCGGATGGTTCGGAACCTTGGGACCGAATGGAGGCCCAAGGCTACGACTGGACGGTGGCTGCCGAGAACGTTGCTGCTGGACAGACGAGCGTGTCGGCCGTCATGACTTCTTGGTGGAACTCTGCGGGTCACCGCGCAAATATCCTCAAGGACGACGTGGTGAACGTCGGCTTCGCCTTGGTCTCCAACAGCGCCTGCAGTGAGTACAAGACGTACTGGACGCAGGACTTCGGGGCCGAGTAAATTCACTTGTGGAGGGAGCTTCAATTGGCGTGCCGTTTTGTGCTGTTATCTGTTAGCTGTGAAAGGAGCTCCAGTCTTGCCTGTTATTTGTTCGTTGTTCACCTAGTATCGTAACCCGAGTCACGATCGAAGTGACAATAACGTGTAGAATGTTAATGAGTTTGAAAAGCTTTGCGGTCTGTACATTTATCGATAGGCAGCGTGACCGCTCCATGGTAGTGGATTACACCGTCTCTTCACGATATATACAATTCCACCGATCTTGAACCTGAATGCTGAACCATCGGGTTTACTGCCACCAACAGTTTATACCGCGGTGGAGATCTCGGATGTGCCATACGTAGTCGAATGATCGTGCCCCGCATGGTGATGCACAGGCGCACACTTCTCACAACAGAAATACACCGTTGCTGCTCGCGACAGTCGTGCCCCATACTGCATGAGCGGGATGCCAATCCCCACTAGCAAAATCGTCGCGAGCAAGAACACCAGCAGTCCCACAATACCGTGAAAATTGTCACCCAAGCTCCCGCGCGAGATCGCACCCACTGGCAGTGAGAAGGCAATCGACAGCACGAGGCTGCTCAGCATCCCGAGCAGCGCCTTCACCGACACAAAATACAACGTCGCACGCATTGATGACTGCGAGAATGTGTTGAGCTCCGGTACTAACCGCTCGACACTTGTCTCGCCGCACGCCCGAGCGCTGGCATGCGAGCCTCGTTGCAAGCTCTTCATTGAGATATGCTCCTCTGGCAGTGAGATAAAGTTGATGAGTCCCACGTCCAGTTCGGCCAGTATAGCCACCAGGCAGAGCACGAGACGGAAGAAGACCAGGCCGAGACAGCACAACGGCGTCAGCACGATCGAGAGCAGCACGCCGAAGCCCACGACCGTGAAGGCCCCGGCGCCCAGCATTGAGTTAATCCAGTGGAAAAGAACGAGCTTTAATGTGACGCGCAGCAGCGAATGTGCGAGACCTTCAGCGTCCTCGTCGTCCATTGGGGGCGGGGGACAGTGGTGCAGCGGAGGCAGAGATGGCTCGACGTAGAGCTGGCGCGCCCGAGGCTTGTACTTCTTGTGCGAATAAACCACGACAGGTGGTGCGGCTGAACCCTTGGAGGGAGACGCGAAGCTCACGTGGGCGTCCTTGGCCTTGGGCATGGCGCAGCAGCGGGATCTGGAGGGGGAACTATACTTGCACGAGTATGTGGACGCTCTTGGACCAAGAGTCTTGATGAAAGCAAGTTGAAAGTGGAGGGGATGAGTAACAAGTTCTGCTAGCTGGTACAGTGATCATTTGAAACAGTAAACAAGTGAGAATAGATAACCTACAGCATATAATGCTGAAGTACACAAAGCAGTCCATAAGAACCTTCGTCAATACATAAATGATTAGATAATATCGTTTCTGGTGTCAAGGTTTTGAAACATTGTGTAGTACGGTATGTGTACATTTCAACTGGACCTTCAACCATCAATGTCCATCGTGGTCACCACGGTGCTTGAAAAAAAAAAAGCATGGCAAAATTCTGGTGCTCTATCGCTCGAGTCCAGACTGGAATTTAATTTCTTTATGGGGGCGTGGACTAAGGGTCAGTCTTGTATGGAGCAACTCCCCGCTTTATCTTCTAGGTTTCGTGGTCTCCAGGACCGTCAGACTTGCTGCCTGGGCTGCTTGGTGCCATACGACGGCACTGCCAAATCCAGATGCTCCTCCGGGGCGGATGGCACGTAATCGCGCGTGTAGATCGACGAGAAAACCTCCCGGCACAGCAGACGCGTAGTGATGCACGAGAGTCTTGCCACATACGGCATGGCGATGCACCCGCTGACCAGGACAGCGATAGCCACCACCATGAAGGCCGAGAGGTTGAACCAGCCTTCGCTGAAGTATTCGGCTCGAAAGACGGGAGACGTGAGTGCGTGGATCGGCATGGAGAACGGGATGATCACTACCATGGCGCTGAGCACGCCCACGCCCAGCTTGGCCGTGCTGAAGTACACGAGCACGGCGAGTGACGGCCGCGCAAAGTACGACCCGCTCTCGCCGTAATGCGCGATCTGACCGTGCAATTTGTTTTCCACGGGCTCCACGAAGTTATGCAGCGCCACGTCAAGACGCGCGAGCAATGGCGCCAAATACAGCAGCCCCTGGAACATGACGACGCCCAAGCAGCAGAGCGCCAGCGACCCAAGTGAGAATGCGACGCCAAACAGTATCACAATGAAGCCAGTGGACGCGAGAACGTAGTTCAGCACCAGGAATACAAGCACTCGCATGGCGCGGAGCACGACGGCCTTGACGCCCGTGTGCGCCATGGTGCTCGAGGGTGCTCAGTTGTGGAATGCGACAACTCGAAGATAGACACGGTATATTGATACTGTATATAATTATATCCTAAGCTGCTGTACGACTGGCTCGCGGCTTAGGATAAATGTCTAGCACATGGGACGACCGCATCGCGGCGTCGCTGTCTGCAAGGCACGAAGTATTATCCACTGCTTCATCGGCATCGCCACTATTAGCCTCGTATGCTGACTATTTACCAAACATTGGAAACAAGAAATGCCGTTTTTCGTTACAAATTAACTCGGCTGGTGGGGATGCTTGAGCCGTACATCGTAGCGGTGGTTGCTGTCTCTGAGGAAGGGTACTGCGCCATCGGGTTAGTGTACTCGGACGCGTAAACTCGTTCACAGCAGAAAAAATGCGTCAAGGCTCGTGATAGCCATGCCACCACATGCATGGCGACAATAGTGAGGATGAAGAGGCAGCCCCAGATGATGTAAAACGTGAACGGGTTCTGGCGTAGATCCATCGCCTGGTGGTGGTGAATTTTAACAAACCAGTCCGTGCCATCGTCGTTGCCGTAAGCAAGAAGCAGCATGGGCAATGTCGCGAACACCGACACAATCACCAAGCTTAAAATGCTCATCACAAACTTGACTGTCGAGAAGTAGAGAGCGGCAAGAAGCGACACGGGTGAGAAGTACGCCAGCTCCGGAGAGAGACGAAGACCCTCAAACTCGCCAAGTGGCTGGTCCGCGTTGGCCACGAGGACATGTTCGCCACCTGGAGAAGCGATGTAATTGCTCAGCTTCACGTCCAGCTTCGCCAGCCACTGCACCATGACCACCACACCACGGAATACCAGCAGACCCACACAACACAGCGGAATAAATCCAATAGCGACGTTTACACCAGTGATGACTGCGATGAAAGCAAAGATGCCCAGAAGGGCGTTGAGTGTGTGGAAGAGTCCGATCTTCAGCGTCAAAAGGATGAATCCTTGACCTTGGCAACCACGATGATCGTGACAGTGATGCGGATGGTGATAACGACTTCTATCGGTATGGTGATGACAGTGACGCTCGTTTGGAGGCTCTACGTAAGATGGCGGCACGTAGTAGATGTTGTAGGGGTCTGGTTGAGCGTATACCACCGGTGGAGCTGCAGATGTCAGCGGCCAGCGCTCCGAATCGGCTGCAGTCATGGGAGGCGCGTTAGCATTCGTGGCGTGTCTCGGGTCGACGGGAGCCAGAGCCTCCAAGCTCGGGTACAGGTGACTGTTATAACTCGACGTCTCGACCATCCTCGGGTAGCTTGAGTAGCTGCGCTTGGTCCAGAGAGGGCAGGTTGAGGAGTGCCGTCGTACCGGCGACAAAGGAGTATGCAAACATTCTGGAGATTTTTGGGAATGATTGTACAAGTTGCTATAGGATCTATACATATGGCACTGGAAATCAATCAGGCCTGGTCGATGTTCTTATCATTGGGGTTTGCTCGCCGCTAAGCTAGTTAGTTCCTCATTGAAGTTGCTCCGTAGGAAGTCACACCGCTACCTGTTAGTGCCTGGTATTGGTACGGCGGGAATCTATTCGTCATGGCGAACTTCTCACAGCAGAAAAAACGTGTGGCTCCCAGTGAGATCTTGGCCATTAGCTGCATAAGCGCAACGCCCACGAGCGTCACGCAGATAGCTCCAACCAACGAGAGTCCCGGGTAGCGACTCATGAGCGTGGGATCCATACCGTAGATCTGGATGGACTCATAGTACTCGCCATGGTACTGCGAGGTCAACGACGT
Source organism: Phytophthora sp. 'mugwort' (assembly GCA_033558025.1). NCBI lineage: Eukaryota > Oomycota > Peronosporomycetes > Peronosporales > Peronosporaceae > Phytophthora > Phytophthora sp. 'mugwort'. The sequence goes on along the minus strand of JAUCEF010000017.1, from coordinate 4,425,249 downwards.
GATTAACGACACCGTGGGCGCCGTGACCAGCAGCACCGACAGGAAACTCAGAGCACCAAGCACGGGCTTCACCAGCACGAAATACAGCATCGCCATAAGTGACAATGGCGAGAAGAAAGCCAAGTTCGGGGAAATGCGGTAACCGGAAAGCCCCTCTCTGCCAATAAACCTTCCAGGAGGCAACAGGTCTGAGTACGCGCGCTGGTGCATGGGCGTGATGAAGTTCCCGAGCTTGATGTCCCATTGTGCCATTGAGAACACAATGTACACCAGCACTTGGAAGATCAACAGCCCAACGCAGCACACGGGGATCAATGAGGCAGCCGTGCAGATGCCCGCTGACAGAATGCCGCACGTTACCAGTGCGAAGATCACGTTCAGCACATGATACACACAGAGCCTCAACGTCGCCACCAGGAATCCCGGGTTCCTGCTGCTCAACGACGGCGAGCCGTGTCTCGCGCCCCAGTGCCTGTGCCTCTCAGGCAACTGCAGAGCCTCGGGTCCTTCTATCCATTCCCCTTGCTGCCCTTGCTGCCGGTTCAGCGTTACCCACTGACCACGCACCGATGTCGACTGCTGCACTGGAGCTTGACGTGGAAGTTGGTCCTGGTACGTCCATTGGTCTCCGTACAGCGCGCGGCCGTTCCGTTCCTGTCGTTCTAGGACGTCACCAGAATACTCTGTGTACCCATGCGGAGGAACGGGAGGATAACCTGGAAATGGTTGCTGTCGGGCCTGTTGTTGTTGATACGGAAGCGTCCTCCCGAAGTTGGTACTTCTACTAGCATAGTTCTGTTGAGACGGTGGAGGACGTTGCGTGCGTCCATCTCGGTCGAGGCGAGTGTCCTCCTTCTTCTCTTCCTCTTCTTGGTCGCCGAATGGCGGCGCAGTCGCTGCATTGTGTCCTGCTTGAAGTGCAGCGGCCTCTTCCTCGGGCGTCCTTGCGCCAGGATAGCGCTGCCATGACGCCATTGCGGTTTTGGCGACCTGATTCTCTCTGAGTCTGTGCAAATTTCAGCCAATGATGGGGCGAGTTGGAAGTTGAAGTGGGTCTGATAACCGTTACCGGTCAAGTCCGCACTCGCCCTCTTTCTCTCTATTATGGACCTACTGGAGGAGTTCATGCCCGGGATGGCGGACGTCTTGGCCGCCCAGGAGGGCGCGCTCACGTCGGTGATCACCGCGCTGACCACGCAGTTGCAGCAGTTGGCGGCGACGAACGAGCAGCAGGCGCAGCGGATGGCGCAGGTCGAGTCCACGCAGCTCACGATGCGTCTGGAGATCAAGGAGCTGCAGAATGCTCCAGCGCCAGTCCCTGTGGTCGTCGAGCTGCCGTCGTCAGAGCCAGCGCCACCTGATACTTCAGTGGTAAACGCTCTGGCGACCCTGACGACAAAGATGGAGCAACTGCAGCAGAACGTGCAGCAGCAAGTGGCGGAGCAGATGCAGCAGAACGTGCAGCAGCAAGTGGCGGAGCAGATGCAGCAGGCGCTGGTGGTTCTGCAGAGCTCGCAGACGGTTGATGACGCCCCTGCAAGGGCGTTACTGGAGCAGAAGTTTCGAGAGCTGGACGAGAAAGTGAGCGTCCAGATCGGAGAGTTGCGCAGTGAAGCCACAGATAGTTTGGTGGAGAAGACCAAGCAGACGGAAGAAGCAGTAAAGACACAGTTGGAACAGCTTGAGAAAAGGTTTGATTATCTATCGAGGGTGAAGATGGAAGTCAAGGAGCTGATGCGGCGAACGGACCGACAAGAGCAGAGCATTGCAGATGTTCGGGTTGGGATTGAAATGCTGGCGAAATCGCTCGGTAGTGATGACGTTGACTCGGAAACCAGTGAAGAAGAGTCTGCAGAAGACCGCAAGTCAATGGAAGAGAACAAAGAGGAGAATCCCATTCAACTAGTTAGCAGGAAGACTGCAGTCCACTTTATTCCAGTGTTTCGATCGGAGAAGCCTCTGCTCGACCTCAACGAGACGGGAGCTACCACCGAAAGTTCTCAAATCCAACAGAGAGATGACGAGTCTCAAACTGATCCACGCAGCAAGGCAGAAGTCCTGACGGAACATTCGGATGCATCACAAGCAACTCAAACAGACGCATTGACACCACCTTCACCCACCAGCCATCCGTTAAGATCCAAGTCCATAGCTCAGATGTCGAAGTATGTACGACGTTCGCTACGACGACTCCGCCAAGCCACCGACCCCGCCATCTCTGTGGTGTCGCCACCAAACTCTGTCGAGGTACCAGTTGCCGAGCGACTGGTTGACGAACATGATGTAGCGCCAGTAGTTGAGACTCCTGCTCAACAGTCGGAAGGGGAACGCACGACGGAGGCTGCCTTCGTTCTACCAGAACCTGCAATTCTTCCCACAGACAACGGAGACATAAACGAGGGAGAAGAGAAGCAAGAAGAACCAGCAGCGATCGAAGAATCTAACGAGACTATTGAGCGAGATGACGAGCATGAAGAAGACTTGGTGCGCGAGGGATTACCTCAGCAGTATCGTTCACAGTTGGCCACGCAGCAGAAGGACATGAACGATCAAGTGGAACTGTTTCGATCTTCCTCCTCATCAGGAAACCTGTTGCGCCCTAATGTGCTTGCGTCAGTCGCACGTATACGGCGACAGCGTCGACCGACGAACACCCGTAAGGAGTCCGACGTTCAACCTGGTGACCAGTCTTCCATGCCAATAGGTCCTGTACATCCACATGGTATGACGCGTGCGATGACGCTTCCAGTACGAAGATCCATCAGCACGCCCTCGTCGTCTGTTCTGACTGAACCACGCCCACCTCTGACAAAAGAGAGAATCAAAGAGCTTTGGCTGATCTTATTGGCCAGACTTGTACGACTCCAGCGGCTTCGCCAACTAAATGGCATTAACGCAGAGAAAGCGCTCTTCCGTCCACAGCAAATGTCGATGGGTTCCCGTGTCAAGCGACTTGAAGAGAATACCGCACGACTAGATGAATTGGTTGAGTACCTGGAACGGCATGCGCAGAACAACAGCTCGGCTATCAATGCGCTGGATGAAAGTATTGTCGAACTTCAGCCCGTGGTGGCCCGAGTTCAAAAGTTGGAGCGCACGCAGAAAGCACAGGCACGAACGATCGTAGATGTGGAGGAAAAGCTGGTGGAAATCGATGTCGAAGTTCAGCGTCTGCGAACTTCTGCTCGTCGTAATAGTTCCATCTCATCGAATGCCGTAACCAATGCTATCTCGACGCAACTCCAAGACGTGTCCGCGAAGTTTTCCCATCAAGTTTCTGTGTTCGAGGCCTCTGAGAAGCTTCTATCACAAGTTAGCGAGACTGAAATTCCAGCTCTTCACGACAAGATAGAGCTCTCGCTGTATACGCTTCGTCAAGAGGCAGAGCAGCGTACCAGTGAGGCAGCGCAGGAACTTCAGAAGATAGTTGAGCAGCTTCAGACTTCGCAACGCGCTTCGGATGGGAACTTGCTTGTGCGCATCACTGACTTTTGCAACCGCATCTACCGCACTCTACTAGGACTGAGTGGAGCAATGCTTCAGTCCGTGGAGCTTGGCAAGAATGACCAATCTTCGACCCGCAGCTCACTTGATATCGGCATCGACTTGTTGCACGGAATCTTCACACACTTCATCGCAAACTGCAACACTCTCCTGTCACAAGATTCTGGATCTGAGATTGATTTCTTGGTTGAAACATCCCTGGACTTTCAGCAGCAACTCGAAAAACTCAAAGGCCAAGCAGCAATAGCAAAAGCGGCAGCCCATGCACTTGAAGCCGGTGGGAATAATGCCGCTCATGGTAGTACTCCCGTGGCCCCTGCGCAGAACTCCAGCTTTGATGATCACCTCGTGTTCATCACTACGACTAAGTTAAAAGAGCTGGAGGTCGCTCAAATCACCCGCGAAGCCCAGAAAGAGGGCAACCAAACGTCGGAGTTGACTCTCTTCATGCACGATGCAGTAGTTCAAGTGCGGTCAGTCCTCTTTTTGCTTCTGCTGCGTACCGATGCGATGAAGTCGCGTCACCAAGTCGAAGAGCTGCGGTCCTCGCACGATCATGTTCAGCACAAGGTGAAGGAGCACGGTTTCGCACTTGGTCACCTCGACTCAACCATCGCGCTCGTCAAGATGATGAACACGCGACTCGATACTTTCATGGAGCTCTCGTTTGCATACGCTAAGGAGGACGACGTCAAAAAGTCCATTCACGAGCTAATGACTGCTAACAATGACATGCGGGATCTACTCACAAAAAGTCTCGAGGCCACACGCAGCGAAACACTTGAGCGTGACGGATTGTTAGGGGAGGAGATGAACCAGCTCATCGCACGTGTCAGCAGGAAGCTGGACAAGGACGAGCTGCTCTGGACGCAGGAGGTTCTGGAGAGGCAAGTGCAAAATGTTGCCAACTCGTCACTCGATGAACACGATCTCATCGATATTCACCGCAGACTACGGCACAAAGTGGACAAGAACCAACTCAAGTCGTTGTTGCAAAATCCTCATAGTGGCTCAAGCATTGCCAATATGACGAGCACAGCCAGTATCAATGAAGACGGTCAAAAGTCAGCACCTCTCATTGGTGCTAAGTGCATTTCTTGTCAGGGCGAACTGCCACCAACGAAAGCCATGATCAAGAATGCCGTCCGTGATGAAGTACACCAGGTGCTCGCCAAGGCTCGAGCGCAGAAACTGCCACCGTCATCTCTAGCCACCTTCAATGCCTCCAACCATCGCAATCTGGAAACTTTCAAGAAAGAGCTTCTTCTGTCGTCGCTGCAACAACAGAAGAACTCGAGCAAGTGAAGACCTCAATATCCAGACAAGGCACGGTTAGTGTCCATTTTCAAATAAATAGAACATACTAATCCACCCGCCACTTGCCACTTGAGTAGCGTGTTTGTCGCTGTCGTAGTTCTTACTCACTTTTCCCTGAGTATCGTCAAGTGAAGTTGTGCCCTCATTTACAGGGGACCCCATTCATTTAAAACACTCCTGCAGCCACCAGGATGGCTTGAAGAAGCTGTGACGCAATTTCCTTCACCAGAATCATACTGTTCTCGTCTTGTGCTAGCGCATACACAATAGGGCGGAGATTGTACTCCACGAGGAACTGAATTGGTGATGTGTGCGATTCAAAGAGGCTTTTGAGCATCTTGAGCAGGTTCTTGCGCACAATTGCCTTCGGAATGAGTCGCAGACGCTTCAAAATCTCCGCCACGAACATGCCACTGCGCCCAAGTGCCTGGTTAAGCCTCACGGAACGACTCATAATCTCCAACAACGGTTCCAGCAAATTCTCCAATTCCGTATCCAGAGCGTTGTGAAAACAGACCATAATCTTCATCAAATTCTCGGGAACGAGCAAAACATTCTCCATTTTCATCGTGTCGTGCACCAGCCAAACGCTAATGGACTTAATAGCATCGATTTGCCAGTATTTATCCTCCAATAACTCCAAGAAGAGTGTCACACTGTCATATGTCCACAAATGAGCTCGAGCTGTTGGTGACGCATGTGCCAGATCGCACAGGATCGGGAGTGCGAACTGCTTAAGGGGACTAGAATTCCGAACCACCTTAATTAGTGACGGAATGACACCAGCCTGTGCCGCGTGAGTCTGCCGGTTACGGTTAATCCGGCACAGGTAAAACATGGACTGAAGCACAATGTTCTCAATCTCTTTTCGTTTCGCATCCGAGATTGAGGGACCTTCTGCCTCTTGCTCGTTTAGCAGACGGACAAGAGTTGGGATTGCTCCAGCTCGGTCCAATTTCTCCAATGTCAAGGGCTCCATACTCAAATTCCGAATGCACTTAAGCACTTTCAGCATCGCCGAAACGAATTCATCCGAGTGGCCTATCAGTGGCAGGGTCCGTTTGCTTTCCGGATGTTCATCACATGTGCTAAACAGTGGTGCACTGGGATGGATCGCTTCTAAAAGTCCCTCCAGGACAGCGCCATCACACATGTGTTCTTTTACCACAGCATCTCCTTGAGAAAATAACACAAAGATATCGCACGTCTTGTGGAGTTCCTTCATGGTCCACGGGGTCACTGATCCACGCTTTATCGTTTCGGCCTTCGTTAGCTTCACACCACGATTATTATCTGGTCCACGCGTATCACTTGCAGCTAACGACACCACAATCTCGGAAAAAACGACGACAAACTTCTTCAAAAGCCCCGCTTTGACAAAAAGTCGGCAAATGTCGTTCTTCGGAATAGTTTGGATACTGAAAACACTGAAGATTCCATCCAGTGCGATCCGAAGAAGATCCACATCGTTCTCGAGATTGAATGGCTTATCTTCCGGTGTCAAGAAGTCCACCAACACAGGGAGTCCACCGCACGCAATAAACATCTGCAGTGTCAACGAACTTGTCTTGCAACACTGTCGCACAAATTTGGCTGCCTCCATCCGCACAGCGATCGAAAACTCGTTGTCTTCGGGGCTTTCCATGCAGAGCCCTCTGCCCCTTTCACCCGGCAAATAATAGGGATTGTGCTGTCTTGTGAGCTTGATGATCACAGGCACAAGACCAACCAGCGCTAAGTTTTCTTGGAATTTTTGGTTACCTTCAACAATCTACACCAAAAAATCATCAATCCAGAAGTAAGTGACAGTGACATAAGAATGCATGTCCACGATGCCGAAATACTCACAATGTTGATAACTCTGAGTACAGCGTGCAACACGTCCATCTTCTTCATTTCCAGGGCCTCCATGATGTTGGGTACGACGCCAGGCTGTGACATTAAATCACGCCTCAGTGTCACATTCTGGTCAAATAATTCCTCCTACACATGGAATACGCACACAGCGACAGCAAGTAAATTCATCCGCACAATGCCCAATTGGTTAGCACAACTCACCAAATTGTTACAAGCATCAAGGATCACTTGGTCTTCCATGCTTGGGTCCAACAAAGACAGTAACTCCACCACTCGAGCTGTTGCCTTTTGGTTTGTATCACGAGCTGTTGAGTAATCAAAATCGAGCTCGTCGTCAAACAAGTTCTCTTGCGCACTTCCACCAGATGATGACCCCCCATTACTACCACGATTGCCACCAACTCGTAGCACCAAATTCCCCACTTGGCCTTCTGCGAACTCAAAATCGTCATCGATTTCGTCGTCCTCCTTAAAGGCGCTAAGAGGTTTCTTTGCTGGGACTACAGTGGCAGGGATAGGCTCCGTCTCTAGTGCACGTTGTTGCTTTGCAGCCGCTTGCAAGAGTTGGTTCTCGTCAATATCGTCGAACGTTAGGTCCTCTTCCGGGTCTTCAACAAATTGCTGGAGCTTTGCGATACGGCTTTGAGCAGGAATCAGCGACGACCGATCCCACGAATTCATCGTAGGCTTATCATTCGTGGTCTCATCCGTACTGACACCACTGCAGCCTTGACGCACGTCCAGTACTGTCGAACTCTCCAATATAACCGCCGTTCCAGGATCCTCATCACCCCACACATCGTCTTCAAACAGCGCGTTAGCATCTTCTTTGGATAGTTGAAATTTCGGCTTGCTCGGTGCAGTTTTCGCTGATGATTTAAGGTTCCTGTCTTTCCTGTTTCCGTCTTCTCTCAGCACGAACGACACGGGATTTGGTGCCACTCCGAACTCATCGTCCCAATCCTCAACGTCCTCGTCAGACTGTTCATTTGTTACACTGAGAGAGCGCAAGGCTTTGCCTGTTGTTGTCGGCGGTATGTCTGCTGTCGACGAGCTCTTCTCGTATAGTTTAATAGTATTCAAAACAGCGTCGCGATCATTGGAAGACGTGACGCTCTCTGCAACGAGTTGTGTGCTTTGCTCGACCTTGTTCTTGGGAATCTGAGCAATCCACGGATGAGCAAGAAGTTCTTCCGCAGATGCTCGCAGTCGGGGTTCTTTCATAAAGCACTTCATGATGAAATCGTGTAAAGCCTGTTATAACATGATAAAATACAAACAAATGAGCATCAGGTCGAGCCCGTTCAGTACTGAGTCAATACCGGTGACATGCGCTGTGGAAGCGGCGGGTGGTCTTCCTGCACGATGCGGAATAGCGCAGCCATGGGCGCCAAGTCGAAGTACGGAGGCTTGGTCGTCAACAGCTCGATGATTGTGCATCCCACGCTCCAGATATCCGACGCAGACGACCAGCCTGCCATCTCAATCACCTCCGGTGCCACTGACAATACCATAATAAAACCCATTAGCGGTTAAAAGTCTTTTCTATCAACGCAGTCAGCGCATGACGTACTCCAATATGGTGATCCCACAACAGAGTTCGCCTTCTGCGTCTCATTCAGTTTAATAGCCACGCCGAAATCCGCCAGCTTCACCAATCCGTCCTTGGTCGTAAGGATATTTGCCCCCTTGACGTCTCGATGCAGCACACCTTGCTCGTGCAGATAAGCCAATCCCCTCAGTACCTGCGTGATGTACATGGCCACGAGCGTCTCCGACAAAGACCCAAATTTCTTAATGAACTGTGCCAATGAGCCATTCTCCATGTACTCGAGCACAATGTAAAGGTAACCCTGGGTCTTGATGGTGTCGTGGTACTTGACGATGTTCTCGTGCTTCAGTTTACGCAGCAGACTGATCTCTGTCTAGAACAACAGCATAAAATACGTCAACTACACCACCAGAACCCCAAAATTAATACTCGTCTTATCCTGTACCTCGATGGATAGCAGTTCATCCTTGTCAATATCCCGCAACGACACTTGTTTGATGGCTACAGAGCGTCCGTTCCGCAGGTCCAGGGCCCCATATACGATACCGAAGCCTCCACGACCAATCTCGGCCCCCAATTGCTACAATCCCATCATATGCAGTATAATAAATTAGAGATACGTCGAGATAAAGTTGTAGAATCCAAATACTATCGACTCACGTAGTGAGTGCCCACGAGCCGCACTTGCTCCTGTTCCGCCTTCTTTCCCCCGCGACTGGACACCAGGCTGCCGCGCGAGCTACTGAGGCGTGACGATGCTTGACTGCCGCGCATAGACGGACCGGCGCTGCCGTTCGTGCGCACATGGAGACCGCTGCTGCCGCTCATGGCAAGCGCATACTCCTGCGGCGTGAATTGTGTACAAGCCGATTAAATTTGAGGATTCAGTACCAATTAAACGGTATCAGTCGGTATTTAAATCGGGTTTATAGATAAATAAAGCCATGATGTAAATACACAAAAAATGTGACTAGAAGTTGCCTTTTTTTCGCTTTGACGTCACCAACCCGCACTGGTAGTTGGCCGCATGATGGTGTCGTAACCCGGCAGATCTGAGAGGGACAGCACCTGACTGTTGTCGTAGAAGGTGACGCTGTCCTCGAGCTCGTCCTGCGGCATGTAGATGTTGTTGGCCTCGGTCTCGATCACCTCCAGGTCATCTGTGAACAGCAACGTCTGCGTCATGTTGACTGCCTTGGCGGCAGTCTCTGCCTGCTCATGCCACTTCTTGCGCAGCCGCCGGTTCTCCATCGACGGGTGAATGAACGGGTCCATTATATTGTCGGCAGCTCCGTCCACGCCCGGCAGATGCAGCGGCGGCGCCTGTTTCAAGATCCCGTGGTAGATGAGCACGTCGTCTAGAAACACCTCAAACTCGCGGACACCTCGAGCAGGCGTCTTGCTGTAGTTCCACAATCTGATCTTGGAGACGGTCACGGGCTCGTTAAAGAAGATGACGAGTTTGTTCGGTTGCGACGGCGAATGAGGAGCTAGCCACATGTGTCGGTCGTCGTAAGTGTTATTGACATTGTCGTAGAGCTTGTCCAACGTTCTCACGTCTTGTGGTGCTCCGGATTCTTTTAGGATATTGATATCACGAGGTTGGGCGTCGACGATGTCATCGCAAAGAGGAATGAGCTGGTTGTCGCGGTCGTAGAGCTCTACGCCATTGAGACCCAGATAGAAGGTGTCACCCCAAGTAGACGTGAACACAAATTTGATGATATACCCGGTAGGGAACAGCGGCGTTTGGTACTGCTGAAAGACCTCTGCGATGGGCTTCATGACACTCTTCTTCTGTATTGATCGTGATGGTGAAGGTGGAGAAGGCTGCGACAGTGAGAAGTTCGCTTTGCAGAACGCAGACCCCTCAGAGAACCCGTTCGATATGATAACAACGTCTTGAGTGGGCATACTTCCTGTAAGTGACGACGGTCTCGTGCTTTCCACGTCCTCTGTTGTCGAATAAAGGGAATCACCTTCCTTGCTGAGCGTTTGAATGGGGAATGCTTCGGATGTCACAGCAGCGGCTTGCTGTTGCAATGAGTTGCTGCGTAGATACAGGAACTGACCAAAGTCAAAGTCCATGAGGTTGCCTGGCGCCTTCCGTAGAGATGCACGCGTGTGATGCGTACCGTCAATTCGCACTGAAATCTGCTTGGTACCTTTAAAGGAATCTTCCAGAGTTGTGTTGTAATTCCACACTTTTAATGCATGAATACTCACCTTCTCAGGAAAATCTATCGAGATTGCTCGACGTTCTGGTGGAAGAAGGAGAACTTCCTGAAGCGGAGCACTCCACATATCTTCAGGATCAATTGAGAGATGCCGTGCACCATGCGTCACTATGAGCTTTTGGATTCTATCCACACCGATCGGAGCGGAGACTATGACGCTATCCAAGGATATTAACAGGGGCGCGTAGTTGGCGTCGAGAAATTCAAGGCCTGCCAGACCGATCTCGTAGGGGTCGCCCCAATTCGCCTCCAGTATCAGCTCGATCGTTTTGCAGCACAAGGGACGCTCTGTCATCGGCCCACCCACGACTGGAGCAGTACATGGGCGTGAAGAGTGAGCTGTCTTGGCTGACATTTGATAATTTATTCCCGGTTTCACACTTTTTGGCAGCGGGGCAACTGGAACGAAGACAGGATTGATGGGAAAACCTGAATTTTCAGTTTCTTGCGGGCAAATAATGTGGCTACTCCCTCTAGCTGCGGAACGAGTAGTCTTGTTCCCCGTCTTTGGTCGTTCAAGAAGACGTGGATCTGGACCAATTGGCAAGCTACAAGAGGTGGTTGTGCTGCTTAGTCCGTCTAGCGAGGATTGGCATCCCGACGTTGTTAATGGTATTAAAGTCCCAGGTGGTTCACTATCGGGCAATGTTTCGTGTCTTTTCTCGTACTTTTCAATGAGTTGCAAGATTGACTGGTTCATCGTAAACAGAATACACTCGTTACAATCGTCAATATCTTCAATGACACTACCAGGTGCGCGGCGGATTTCTCCCTTAAAGATAAACTTTCCGTCAAGCGAGATCTCCACGTATCGAGTACCGCGATACGAGTGAATTCGAGTAGTATTGTAATTCCAGATGCGCAACATGGAAATTGACAACGGATAGTCAAAATCCATGTAAACAAAGTGATTTTGTCCACGGGAGAACGGAGCAAGCCACGCATGTAATTCGTCACAAGTAAAATAGTGCTTGTCCACCAACTTATCAACGGTTCGAGGGTCTAGACGATCGTGATCTTGGACATTCAGGTCTGGTGGATCGGCTGATAGTTGTTTATCAACATCACTGAGATAGACAGCATGGCCTGTGTGATCAAATATTTCGATACCCATAAGCCCCACATAGAACGGATCGCCCCATGTTGAGAGGATGTTGATAACGAGGTTCTGTCCATGAGGTAACTCGGGGATATGGAAAATATTTGGTGGTTCTGGTGACGGATTTGTCACAAGCGACTTCGCAAGATAAATCGATGCTCGATTTTCAACCGTATCGTGGGAAGTGTGGCACTTGCTGTCATATATCGAGATCACTTCGTTTCCTGCAAGCGTTTTGTCGTCCTCGTTTTCATTCAAACTGTCGTCTATATTGACGAAATGTACATTATCTGAACACGAAAACTATGTTAGCAAAAACTCCCAAAATTACTTGATTTTCATGATGAACGAACCTTCAGGATCTGCATGTGTTCGCATGACTGAGATTTTAGTCGATAATTCACGACTGCGATTCGTCTTGTCAAAGAACTCAAGCGACCGCAACGACTCCACCAATGATTGTTTGACTCGCCTGTCGTAATGTATATACATGTGAGCTGAACTACCAACAGTAATATACAACGAACATTTCAGTGCGCACCTGCTTTTGGACTCGGCTGCTTGCTGCCGAACACGTTGCCTCGATCGCTTCGGAGACGGATGCTCCGATTCTTTCGGGAGAAATTCTTTGTCGGCAATGTTTTTGTGCATCCCAATTGGTGCGCGAGGTCGAATGGCGGAGGGGCTGGGAGCCATGGGACCAGCTTTGTCTTTGTGTGGAGGATCTCCACCCCCAGCATGATTGCCCCCACCAAGACGGATTCCACCTACTCCGTGACTTGCTGTATGCTCAACCAACTCGACGCTGGAAGTCCTTGGACCGAGTGCTGTGACCTTGGGGGCATGATTGTTGTCACTGCTGAGCCACGATGGCACCGACTGCGGCCTCATCGCGAGCTCCAACTTGGCTAGCGCGTCCAGCATCGGTGGTCCGCTGTCCATCTTGTCACTTCACCAATCTTGAGTCGAATGTCGACACCTCGTTAGTGTCGTTTCGATTGATCCGTTATCTTTAGATGTGCCATAATAAGGTCGACGACATTGCATTAAATGCACAAGTTTTGCACGGAATAATTATTGCTACCGGTTCAAGAAATTGTGTGGGACAGAAACTGTGGGACAGGAATTGGACCGCAATTGCGCCCAGGCAAGATGAAAGATACGCGTTGACCTATTAATGAATTTACCCCCTTGGTGGTACCTCATCACTCGACACATTGATTTTATGGATCCTTCTAAGGCATCAAAATTTACCCAGCACTGTCAGCGAATCTTCTTTGAAGTCCAGCTCTACTGTACAACTTGCGCTTTAGTGGTAAAAAAAATTCTTGGAGATTTAGTAGCCTTCAGCATCATCTTCACCCGCATTGTTGGCCTCCGTCGTTGCATCCTTCTCACCCAACAATTCGTTCGTGATTCTTGTGAAAGTAGTCGCCTCATTCGTAGCGGTGATAGAAGTACCATTAATCCTGTTGTCGGGGCTCGACTGAGAGCTCAAAATCGGTAGGATCCGGTCAATCTCCTCTTCGCTCACCCCCTGGTCTCGCACTTGCTTCCGCGAGAGCGCCAGCAGCACCTTGGCCTCGTATCCTACCTTCTCTGCCAGTAGTTTCTCCTTCCTTGCTTGCGCCTCCATAATCACCAAGCTCAGGCGCTCTCGACGCTCTTCGCGTAGGTTTCGCTTGATCTCAAGCTGCAGTCGCTTCTCCTCGATGTCCAGGCGTCGCTTGTTGAATGACGCGGTGGTTGTAGACGCTGCTGTCGTGGTCTCACCCACGACGGAGTGAAGCCACAGGTCGTCGACATTTATTGAGCTGGCAGCAGACGCGTTCCAGCGCGGGCGATCGCGTATCTTGGCGGTTGTCGATGGACGCCGCTTCTTTGCTGGCGGGGCGCTGCTTTCGGTTGCATTGACGTTGGTTGCCGTCGCATGCTCTGTCGCTAGAGTTCCGGCCTCAATGGCCTGCTCGATGAGCTCTGAGGTCGTGGGAATTGCGTCGGACAGCCCCGTGCCTGAACTCCCAGCTGAGCTGCTGCTGTTGGTACGACTGGAGTTCAGAAGAGCCGCAGCCAGCGAGAAGCGCGCTGGACACACGCGCATGTGTGACTGCAGGCGGTTAACGGCGGCAGAGACTTGCTTCTGGCAGGCCTTGCAGTCCACCTTCTCGCCCTTGGCACCGGCCACGCGGTACTTGTGCCCGAAGAGCTCCCATTCCTTGTTGAGCGGCTTCACCATGACGAAAGGCAATAATTATTTTGCGCTGGAAAAACAACGGCATGGGTCACTGTATTGATTGGATTAAACGAGGCAAAATAAACGAGTTTTGCTTGGTGAAAATGATTATTGCGCTTCAACCTCGATGACCAATCATAGCGTTGTCGGGCCATACGCAGCGCTCGGAATCGGTGCGACGTGGTATAGGTGTGGAAAGTGACTAAGAGGATATTGACTCCTACTGCAAAACTTATCAAGAAATGAGTCGAGGTTCGCTATCGTCATCGTAGCCCAGTAACGACCATTTGAAAGCTTGTATCCCTGCGCCGCCATGAAGCCAATCTCCGCCGCTGAAAAAAAAACTGATTCTCCGCACCCATCGATATTTCTTGCAAAAGCTCAGCTCCCAACAAGCGAGGTGTACGGCTGCGTGTTTTTTTCACCTGCGTCTTGGCTTTGGGTGACTACTATCGAACGCGTCGTCGCAACCGAGAACAAGCGCAAGAGACGACAGGCACGTTAACTCCAGCAAGCTCTTTTATTGTCGTAGTTCCTTGCACTAATCTGACCCTTTGCGGTAGGAAGATATAGACGGGAAAGATTCTTGTGTCAGGGTCATTTTCTACTGGTATGTCGGCGTCCAGTTCTGCAGGGTACGAGTCCTCTGTTTCATCGAACGGAAGCAGTGGTGATGAAATTCGCATCGAGATCGACCAAATGGTGGCTCTTTCGGTCACTGAGGCAAGCACTGAAGCTGAGTCTGCCACGAAGAGCAAGGCCCCAGCGCTTTCCAAAAGCATAGGACCAGCAAAATTGGAGAGACATCTCTTGGACGGAGACGTGGTCGGCTCCAAGATCATCACAGGTCAGCAACTCTTGTATCCGCAACTCACGCCGGACTGGCAGCTGATCAAACCGGAACACTTCGAAAAGGTCGCTACCCCAGAGAACTGGGAGTTCAATCTCACGAAACTCCAAGAACGCATTGGCGTCATTTTTATTGACGTGACGTTACTGAAAATTGCTTTAACTCACCATGGATGCTTACACGTGAATGTCGTTCCGGACGATATTCCTGTGGTTCGTCTGTCGAACCGCAGCCTCGAGTTCCTCGGGGACTCCTTGCTCGGCGCAGCGGCGGCGGGTATGCTCTTCCAGACGAAGCCGTGGTACCAAGAGGGCCAGCTATCACGCGCCAAGTCGGTGCTTGTGAACAATATCACACTTGCCAAGATTAGTGCCGAGTTGGGAATCACAGACGTCCTGCTGTGGCCTCCCAGCTTTATGACGGACACGATTCCAGACGATGATAAAGGTCGCATCACTATTGCTGCTGGAGCAGTTGAATCTCTCATTGCGGCTGTCTATTTGGATCAGGTGTAGTATGAATCAACAACAACTTAGAATTAGAGTTCGGACTAATTTCTGCTGCGTTGGCTAGGGGCTGGTGCGAGCGATGGAGTTCTTAGCTACTTGTATTCTTCCACTATCAACCAAGTATGCAACTCAAGACGCAATTTGGGACCCCGTCGTGGAGCTGCAATATTTATTGCTGGCTCGCAATCATGGCCTTCCGGTGTACAAGTACGTTCAAGTATACATAATCAAAGCCGGTCAATGCGAAAACTTAAATGATTATTTTGTGTATTTGATACCTAGACGCCTTCCAGTTACGGATGGCAGTCCTGCGTTCACAGTGGAGCTTTTCGTGCAGGAGAAGGTATGCTATGCTACTCAGAACTATACATTTTGTATGTAGATTGAAAGATACTAATCGGTGTGGTCATGAGCTGACGGCTATGTTATTTATAAATAAGTCAGTTATAAAGGCTCAAGCACCGTCGTATAAGGTTGCAAAACGCATCGCAGCTGAAAAGGCTTATGTTCAGCTAAAGGAATCGCTTAATCTCGCTCCGGGAGGCGACAGCGAGTATGGCATGCCACGGCAAAACAACCATACCGACTCGACGCTACAGTAATCAAGTTGATAATGGAAACGAAGTGCGTGTTCTTCTACTGTCATTACGAGCAATTCAATTGATGTCACGAAGTCTAGTCCAAATTTGTCGAGTGAGAAGGATATCCACCGTGGACGCCAATGATGTAATATCAAAAACTATTCTTCGGAAGTCTGAGGACCGGGCGTCCAATACTTTAACAATTAACGTTTGTCATTGGGTTGCTTCCTCATAGCCTCGTTGATGAGTTTATCTTCTCTACCCACTGACATAGTTTAAATAATAGATGCCACTGCATATCACCGTACTCACCACAGTCCTGAGCAGCTCTGATTCGAGTCCATCGCTTGGCAATAGTTGTCGCTGAAGACAAAGCGTGACGTATTTTGCGATGACGTGAAGAATTCCGAGCTATTCGACAACGTGTAGGATAAAGATCCGAGGCGCAGCATAACATCCTGGGCACTCGGTCGCTTCTCAGGTCGTTGGTGCCAGCAAGCACACATCACCTCAATGAATTCAGGCGGCGCACGTCGCAAATAAGCAGGAGGTAGCGCTGGACGCTCGCCTGCTGCCACGAGCTGCCGCACTTGATGATCGAAGTCAACGTTGCCGAAGGGAATCGCTCCATTGGTCAGAATCTCCCATAGCGACACACCAAAGCTATACATGTCTGTTTCACGATTGAAGCGGCATTCGTTGGGATTCCTCATGATCTCCGGTGCATTCCATCGCCAGGTGCCAGCAAAAGTCGTCATGAGCTCTGATGCGGCGCTATCCATCATGACAATGCTCTCACCGATTGATTGCAAAGACTGAAAAGACAGCGTCGAAAACTTTTGTGAAATGTGCTGCTTCTTCACGGTAAAATCAGTTGCGATCCGGGCGATTCCAAAGTCTGCGATTTTTGCAGTCCAGTCGGCAGTCACTAGGATGTTGGAAGCCTTAAGGTCGCGGTGCAGGTAAATGGGCTCTCGGTTATGCATGAAAGCAAGACCTTTAGCTGCTTCAAAAGCCAGACGAACTCTTGTATTCCACTCCATGAGTGGATTCGCCCGAAGTACATCTCGCAGCGATCCACGCGCGCAGTACTCACTGGTAGCATGGGTAACAAAGCAATTGTTAGACGCTTCTAACACTCTACAATAATTCCTTTTCGGACAGTACGTACTTGACGAGGCACAAGCTTCCCCTGTACGTGCCCATCTTGATAAACAACGTGATATTTGGATGACGCAATTGAGCAGCCAACACAGCCTCATCCAGGAACTCGGTACGCAACTCAGCTAGGTGCGTCATATATAGCTCTGCTTCCGAGCTACTACCTGCATGAAAACGCAGGCACTTGAGAGCGACAGTGATTCCCAGCCACTGACCCTTGTAGACCTCAGCACTAGATCCCTCTCCAATCTTTACGGCTGGTCCTTCCGTCACCATTTCAGCGATGGGCCCTCCAGCCAGCAATCCGTCACTGATCCCTAATACGCCACCTGTAGTATGTCCTGTATATCCTGTGATGCCGGGCGTCTTGCTACCGTCTGTCAGGATACCAGCCGAGATATTTATCGACGACGACGGCGTGTCATCGTCCAGCACCTTGCCTTTATGTGTCAGCATCGCCGTAGTCGCTTCCGATGCCGTCGCACAGCAGCAACAGCAGCTCAAACTCGTGCCAAAGAGTAGAGCGTTCGCCACCGGAACGAAGTAGTTTAGCGTCTCCGCGATAGCCCCCACGCCGATAAATCTCTGGGACATAATCAACACGACAGCGTACGGTAGTGTAAACACCGCGGCACAGACACAAAAGCCCGTAAGCCGTCGAATTACATTCCGTCCCTGAGTGGACGAGTTCAGCTTCGACTTTTTCACCGCTTGGACATTAGCCATGATGAGCAGCAGCGGCATGGTCTGCATGATGAGCAGCAGTATTGCTGTCACCGTATAGGCTGGTCCTGAATTGTTCCTGTCTGCCCCGCTCAGCGTGGGGAGGATGGCATGCATACAGCCGTAGACCAGCGAGGTCAACGACGACAGCAGCATGCTCCTATTGACATGGAGCGCCTCCAAGTTGCCGAGCCGCATAAGCAGCGACAGGTTGGCGATCCAATAGAATGACATGAAGAAGCAGAAGCGCGCGAAGAGCGCCATGACGAAGTCCCCCGACGTGTAGGAAGCGTCCCGTTCGTCCTCATCCTCCCGTCGGTATCGCGCCAAGTAGGACGTGTGCGTCGCTTGCTTGAGCGCCTCCAGCCCCACGAAGCCCAGATCGGCCAGTGCGATACCGCTCAGCAGCAGGTCGGCCATGCGCCGCTTGAGTCGGTGGAATGTCGCTGAGTGCAGCAGCAGGAAGATAGCGGCCGCGGCGCCCGCCCCCAGACAGGCCCAGTGCACTGCGCGCCAGGCCACCAGCCACTCGGATGGCGCCACCATCTTAGAATCGCAGTCCTATTGCTCGTATCTCGCTGGTTGTCACTGACAACTTGTCAGCACCAAGTGTCCAGTATCACGTTGACAGGTGAAAGAGAGACAGCTCGAAAAGTGACGAAGCTGAAGAAAGCCGAATGGATATGGCGACGGGTTTAAAGGATGCGCAGCGACCGCATAGTGAAATCAAGTGGGGTGGAGGGACAATTGCCGTTTGCAATCTGATTTTCGCTCGCTTTGGCTACAGTTGCAAATTTTGTGCGTTGAAGTGGCAATGTGCCATGCCTGTACGACATGCCGTCGATGGCTTCCGTGATCGCCTCAAGCGCCTCGTTTTCACGTCGACTTGCGGTGGAACTTGAGCTCGATAGAGGTCCGCTCCGGACTTTAACAAAGCGTTACGGGCTGCAACACGACGCGAAATCAGCGGCAAGCAAACTTCGACGGCAGCGAAGTGGTTATGGCGCGTTGAACCCTCAATTGTGGAGCGGATGTTCTTGTTACCTTAACGCGGAAAACTACAGCGTCTATCAAGTTATGTGAAGCTATTTGCACAGAACGAGGACTTTTTTGATGTTGTAGTGGCCAGGGGTGGCATCGTATGCGAGGGAGTATGCCGCATCCCCCCTGGAAACATCTTGTACGCAAGATCTTCCTATTACGATAGCTATAATAGTATACTGGTTGGTCATACGGACGTCAAAGGTCGCTCACTGCATCCTTTGTCAAATGACCTCTGATCGCTTTGATCATCACATTCAATGAATCGGAACTGCCTCTTTGACACGTTGATGATCGTTGCTATAGTCCCCTCGTAGCAATCCTTATCCACTGAGATGTTAGCTGGGGCAGTATCAACTTGACACTGTCAGCTCAAACGGTCATGCTGGCTTGCCGCTGAAAAAATGCCTGCCAAGCATGTACCTGCGTCCAGATGTGATGACCAACCAACTTACAGTTGTGGGGTGTGAATCACACGGTGTGATCCGTACATAATAGGAAGGACCTGCTGTAGGGCACCCGAAAAGAGATACTCATAAAAATACATTCCAATACTTTAATATAATTATAAATATATAAGGTTAAAATGTTTTGCAGGGCACCCGAAAATTATACATAAAATATATTTGTATACTTTAATTCAATTATTCATTTGGTAGGTCAGCTTAGTTTTAATTGCACACAATTCATATTTTAATTGCCAAACTGGGGTCCACAGCAGCCACCTGGGTGTCCACTACCAACCATCACCGACCTGACTTCATTCAACCTCAAACCTCAAGCATGAGCTCCTCCACATTCAGATTTACCTGCTTCACTCCACAACGTCCCAGCCCCTCGCCCCACCTGTCCACCATTATCCTCGCAAACAGCCAGATCTGCTCCATGCTCTTCACTGAAGTCGGCAACGGCTTTTACAAGTGCGCCACCTGCGACAAGCAGTACAAGAAGGGCATTGGCTACACGAACTTGCTGAACCACCTACGACGCAACCACGGAAACTAACTACGAGCAAGAGGTCCAGGAGGCGTCACTCCGCCAGAACCCGCTACGCCTTCACCTAGTCAACAGCGAACCAGAGACTTGTACCAATGGATCGAGTGGGTCGTCTGCGACCGCCTCTCGTTTGCCTTTATGGAGCACGGGCTCACGCAGCTGAACAGCGCGCTCTCTCTGGTGTCTGAGAACACTCTCTCAAGGTACATCGTGCTAATCTTCGAGGAACTAGAGCTTCGCGTCGCTCGCGAGCTCCCATCTGCATTCGGTCTCGTCCCCGACTGCTGGACCAGCAGTAACCGCCGTTACGTCGCGATATTCGCAGTATTCGACAGCGACGGTACTGGTAATACCGGTAAGGGCATCGAACCCCAGTACTAGAGTGCTCGTCACGCCGCTTTTTACTGCTGGCGCTCTCTTCGGTAGAGACCGAGAAAAGATCTGAGCGCACAGAGTCAATACGATCTGATCGCGGACACGCTGTCCCGCTACAACAAGCCCTGGAGCGCGGTCAAGTTCATGGTGGGCGACAACTGCTCGGTGAATCAGTACATTGATGGAAGGAAGGGGCTATCCCCTTCATCGGATGTGCTAGCCACCGATTTAATCTGGCGGTAAAGGATTTCCTAAAGACCGATGACGAGCTCATTGTCAAGGTAACCGCGCTGATGTCCAAGCTCGAACGATCAAGGGAAGGGCTCTGCTTCGCCGCGTCTCCCATCTGTCGCATCTGATGAGGAACGGAACCAGGCGATCGAGCACGTATGAAATGGTGGCGCGCTACCTGAAGCTCCAGTCGTTCATAATCCAGCTGGAGCACAACCTCGTTTGGTCGAGCACGAGGTTCGGCCTCTCCTGCTGTGGCGTGCCGAGCACAATCGAGGCAAGGCATTAGAGAAGGACCTGGAGAGGTTTGAGGGCGTTGCGAAGAGCTACAGAAGTCTACGCTAACTCTGTCTGCTCTGTGTCGTCTGTTCGACTAGATCATGAAGGAGTACTCAGCACTCAATTAGCGACTAACCGCGACGGCTTCGATCGTCAACAATACCAATTTAGAACAAGGCCTCGCCAATATTCAGCGCGGAGAGTCGATCGCCGAAGGTCCGCAAGTGCCGAGATTAGATTGACCGCTCTCGAAAGGGCGCCAGCGCGGGAGGACGGCAACAGGTCTATTGTCAAGGAAGCGTTCAAGAGAACGAAGGTGCCAAAGCGCTCGCATTACGTGGACGTTATGTATGTCGCGCCGACATCGGACGAGTGCGAGCGCTTCTTTTTCGCGTCGAAGCTGGTGCTGTCGGATCTGCGGAAGAAGCTCTCGCCGGCCAAGCTCGAGATGCTGATGTGCATGCAGTGCAACCGCGACCTGTGGGGCGTGAACATAGTCGAGCAGGTGCGTGTGCGAATTGGCAACAATTAATGACATGAATGCAATGATTAACTTCTGCCCTCGCACGTGATGTATTAATCCAAGTATTGCATTCTCGGGTGGTCTGGACCTGCTCATCCTCTTTAAAAAGTGCGAAATATCCTAAATAAACGAAGGGCAATTTCCTTACCTCTGATATTATCTAGCTGCGTTGGTGGTACTACAGGGAGAGGCAAACTCGATGATGTTTATCCTCGCCGGCCGTGCTCGAGGGCGCGGTGGGAGGGTTAGCTTCAAGCGAGAAATTCGCAACAATCTGTCTAGCCTACAAACTTGTTCTAACAGCCAAATGGTCCAACCTTCGGCGTCGTCGCTTAAGGCTTGTCTTTGGGAAAGGAGACTTGCCCTACAGAAAACCAGATATCCTGCGGATATCTTGCATTTCCGGCCTCTACATGTAATTGGCATAAAGCAAAATTCAACCGGTCTCGTTGATAAACGGGCCCAACAGCACACTTTCTGGCAATGAAAATAATAAAAAAAAAAGCTCAGACCGTGAGTGCCTTTTTTAAACCTACCAGTTATATATTCCATGTAAAGGTATGTCGCGAGGAAGCCATGTGCTGGCAAACCTCGAATTGACCGTTTCCCTTAGGTGCTCTTCTTAACAACATTTTATTAAATTCGTCCAGTATACTGTACTTAACGTGGATGATATTTTAACGCTATGCTTTTGTTTTCATTTGATTTACTTGCCAACAGTACTGAGAGTCTACTATACGTATAGATGACGAGCCCCAAATTTGTTCATATACTAACGTCTGGAGTCGCGGTACCCGCTTCGGATATCGCTCTTTAAAATGGCTGTTTTTGAAATGGTAGAAAGGGTACATATCTTCGTATCGATTAAAACTTTTACGGCTAGGTTTCAATAGGCAGATTTAATACAGAAAAAATATCCAGCTTTTTAGCGGATAGTTCATAAGTTGGACTCAAAGCGTTTACGTAGGACTGGTTTGTGCATATAAAAAATATTACGAATATACCAACCAAAAGCTGGGCTGTACTAGTAAGGTTTCGGACTCGGCACTACCCTCAGTTTCCCTTCACACAGCGAAGTGTAAGGATAAGGCTCGTGAAAACCCAGTTGACCTTTCGAGCACTAAATCTCGGGAAATAGTACAAACCCTGCTGGCAACGGCTGGCTGGTGGTCAGTCAAGACATAGCGCAGCACAGAGGCACTGAGAGCCGGGGGGGGGGGGCAGGGCCATATATTTAGTTCGGCCCGTGCATCTTACGCAAGAAGAAGCGATCGAGCTCTGGATGGTTCTGTTCGCGTTCAACGAGGAGGCTACTTGGGTGATTTTGCAGCAGCCGGGACTGCTTACCAGCCCCGAACCTCCCCTTCGTATCCGATGTGCATTTCGAGTTGGGCGCGTGCGAAGACGCCCACGCCACGAAAGATTTCCGCTTTGGCGTCAACGGTGGCAAATGTGTTGGCGCTCCCTGTTGTCGAATCGCAGGGGCGGGGGGTCGATGCAACCGAGAGGAGGCACTAGCCGTCATGCCGCATCAGATCTCGTACCGCGCTACGTGAGCAGAAGCTTCTTGTGGACTGCCATCTATGTTATCTTTGCTGTGTTGATAACTAATTTCAATGATTGCCAAAATATCAGCAATACGAGGAACTTTGTACTTTAGGTTAAAGCTAGTGCAAGCCAAAATGAACGACTTTCGCAGCGCAATTGCGCGGAGAAGCTCAGTGAAAGGGATATTTGATTTTCTACATGGGACTAAGATCCGGTTATGCTGCCCGCCACCGTGGCATGGGCGCCAATATGAAAATCTGAACGACAAGTATACCGTGGTCACAAGCGTCTTCACTGTTTATATCTACACCGTTGCTTGTTTAACGTCATACATTGTGCCTTGGTATTGTACCCAGGTCTGACTACCCCAGACGACTTTGGCATCCACTTCTTGGGTTCATGCGAAGGGAGAAGTCATAATACGATTCTGCTTGCCGGGAGTGGGATTTTACGATAGTTTGACAAGCCCACCATCTTTGAGGGCAAAACTATATTTGGCGCCAAGCCTATGTAATAAGCAAGTATTCTGTGACTCGCTTAAAGAGCGTCGTGCAAACGACGCATGGTCGCGTATTCAACAAGGAGTTGAGTGGCGCTCGAACTGCAGTAGAGTGGAACTTTGGCATCATGAAGAGAGTGTGGGCGTTCCTTGATTTTAAGAAGAACTTGGAGCTTCGCCTCAGTCTTGTCGGCAAATTTGTACTTGTGTTATGCTGTTGACGAATTGCCAGTGCTGTTATTGTGGGGCAACCAGATAACTTCATACTTCAATTTGTCTCAGCCCACACTACGTGAGCATTTCGAGAGACGTTAACAGTCTTTCAAGGCAATCAGAGCTCAATTTATTTTCCGTTGAGCGAAGAATCATGTGTTACTACCCTCGCGTAGCAAGTATCTTCAAGTGTTGCATGAAGCGCGTCTCCGTAGCCTGTCGATCGAGACACTCCTTCTTCATTTGTTTTTGCTTTTGCTTGGCAATTATTTCCTTCTCCTTCTGCTCGCGAAGCAGGCCCACCTACTTGGCAAACTTGTTGCCCTTTGATGAACTCTCATAGGCCTCGTTCGGTTCGCCATCGCGCTGGCGCTTACTTAAAACATAGTACAATAATTTTGCATCACTCTTACCGATATACGTCGGAAGCGACGACATCACGTCGAGTAGCCCCTGCGAGGTTGAGCAAATCGGAGCTTCTTTGATATAAATTCCACGGCATGCAGCGTCTCAAGCAGCCGCTTGAGCGTGTTATGAGCCGCACAGGTCGGGATTAACCCGCCGAGCTCGTCGTCATCGGCCGAGATAAAAAAAAAACTCGCGCAGGCGGATGTAGTGGGCGAGTATCGAAGGGTGGACGACCACCGCGCCTCCTGGCGCAAAATCAGCAGAAGCTGCGTCTTTTGACTCTCCATGAACAATACAGTAGACAAAAATAAGTCTAATGCCACAGAAATAAAATGAAGCGTACCATAACTTGGAGGCCTGATTTAACGTGCGTACCTTGCGCATCAGGCGTTGCACTTGGTCGAGCCCATCTTCATAGGCTCCAGAAACTCGCGAACAGCGATATTTAGGCGATGACTAGCGCAGCCAACAAGCGGCACCTCGACGAGACGAGCGAGCCGCTTGTTAACGGCGCAGTTGTCACTAGCAATGAATAAACAGTCAGTCAAGGACTTACCAAAAAATTACGGTGAGAGTCGCTCGATGGCCGCCTGTACCCTTCCGCGTTTAGCTGACCGTCCGGCTCCTCCATGACGGGGACCATCGACATCAGCGGGTAGTGGGGGCCGCTGGCGGTATCGTAGCAGGCGAACACCGCCAGGCAGTGCTCAGTGCCGTGGCTCCAGCCGTCCAGCATAAGGCCGGACTCGTCAGCCATCTCAGCGCCGAGAGAGCTCTCAACAGCCTTGGTGACGCTCTCCACCGTCGCGACGAGAGGGTCAACTGAGACGGGGATGAGCTTCCTAAACCTGCATAATACATCATTAACATAAGTTTCTCTTGGCTTGTTAAAAGTTACTCACGTACCGGCGCGTCTCCTGCGACTATCAAAAGTAGAATGGGAGGTTCAACATCTCGATCCAGCGTAGCCAGCCGTCCTGTTGGAGGCTCCTTGCTCACCACGGCATTAAGAAGCAGGTGCTGGCTAAACTGGCGTCGCGCATCTCCTCCTCGTATTCGGGATGCATCTGGCGCACGTGGGACGCCAGGTTGGTGTATCCAGTACCTGCCATCTGCTTAGGATGAGGACCCGTAAGACTTGCAAAATATCACGATTCACACGTTCCACTTACCCATTGATCCACGGGCTGTATGTTACCGATAATATCTGCTGGCACTTCAGCCTACTGCACAGCTCGTTGATCGCTTCATTCTTGAAGTGAGAACCTTGGTCACATATCCAATATCGAGGAAATCCAAATCGACTGTGCCAGTCCGTGATGGCGTCAGCGGTAACCGTATTCGTAGGTGTTTCACACTTAACCAGCTCGCAATAGTGACAAGCATAATCCTTCAGCACCAATAGATACTGCATGTCACCAGTCGACTCGTTTAAGTAGAGAAAGTCGCAATGCAGAGCCTGGTTCCGTTCGTTGCATCGATATATTTTACCCCAAGGACCACTACTTTCCCCCCTTAACATGATGGCACAGAAGGCAGCTTGCCAGAAACTTGTCCACGCATTGCTGAAGGTAATGCACGTAGAAGATGCGACCGAGATGTGCCAGAATCGCGTCTCTGCAGCGGTTGCCCTGAGAGCCGCAATGTGTAGTGATGCACAACCGACGGAGCAGATCTGTGGCCTAGGTTGGGATCCACAACCTTCCGTCCTTACGCCAGCCCCATCATCACTTGCCCTCCTGCTGAGTCAGCTCGGACTTGTCCCCGACTTTTGCTGGACATCGGAGACGGTGTCCAAGTTGGGCCACACGAAGTCATCATTATCGAGTGGTCGCAGCAGTAGTAGGTTCTGCTGCTGTTGACCACGAGTTGTTACTCGCCGCAGACTGGTCGTCGCCGGCATTCTTGCCCAGCGCGACGCCATGTCAGCCCACACATTGTCAGCGCCTGCGATGGGAAGGATGTCATAACGGAACTCATCGAGTCTCATCGCCCACCGCAGTAATTTCTCTCTGATGTGCTTCTTCACAGTCGTATCATGGGCGAACACACACGTGAATTAAGTTGCGGTGGTCGGAGAATAACCGGAATCCTGCAGGTAGGAAGAGCGGCTGATCACAAGCTGACACGATAGCATAAGCCTCCTTCTCAATTACATTCCAATTTAACTGCGACCCAAAGAAAGTCCCGATAAGATAATATAGCAGGCAGTGACTTTGAGCTGCTACCGGTTTGTCGTTTTGCCACTTCTCCACGTCCGTCACAACGACGCTCCACGCTGTATCCGAAGCGTCTGTGAACACAGACATAACTCCATCGGAAGTGTGATGCGCCAGCATGGCCGCTGACGCAAAACAGTCTTTGGCTTGCTCGAACGCAACTCGCTCATCATCAGAGAATGTCACCGGTAGTTTGGCCGCTGCTCGCTTTGTTCGTTTTCCACTCCCCAGTATCACACCGTCGACAACAAGGGCATCTCGCGGAGAGCAGCAATACTCTGCGGGTCATGGCGTCCGCCATGACCCCACCGTCAATGCTCCTGCCGCACCATTTTACTGCTCGCTGAGAAAGACTTGAATTTGCAGCGCTTAATTTGAGCCCGAACTCATTCATCTGAGAGCAGCTCGCCGAGTCTCCAGATAGTATCCACGTTCTCAGCGTAGAGTAGGAGGCCATCAATCCAAATCAACAAGTGTTCGTAGAACAACTTGGTGAAGCAGCGTTCCATCGTCACCTGAAAGTGCAGAGCCGCATCACTGCAACCCTGTGAAACACGAGTCGGTGTATATACCTTCGCGTCGGTCATGTAGCTTAGGAATTCTTGGCTTGCTTTTGCAAGTGGAAGCATCCAAAACCCTTTGATGAAGTCGAAAAGGCCAAGGAAACACATGCTTCTAACGTGTTCAGCGATCATCGGCAGTATCGGCATGACGCCAGCAATGAGTTCTGTCTCGGCGTTGGCTGGTCGATCATCACTTGTCTGACAAAACTCGTCCTTGGCAGGCTTTTTGACGGGGAGGGCGGGGCAAGACCATCGGCTTGACGCATTCTCGTAGACCATCCGAGCCGTATGAGCTCATCGTCTAATTTGTGCAAGAATTTTCGGACGTGAGGTAGATATTCTCTTGATTTGCACCTAAAAGGTTTGACACCTTTTTTCATTCGAAGCTCTAGCGTTGGAACCTTGGCAGGCAGATCCGGCCCCAAGTGGAGTCTCCAGATATCATACATGTAGACAATAATGCGTAGTTTGCCCTCCTTCTCCGGCGGAAACCATTTTCCAGAGCCCTCGCAATCATCACCTCCACTGCCTGACGAACCTCCTCACCCGGTGTACAACCTGCTCAGAAGTCATCGCCGAATGCAATCGCATCAGCTAAAGTACGCTCGGCCAACCGCTCCAGTTGTCGATCGATATTGATACCCAGATCATCAAGAATTTCTTCACTGAGAACAAACTTATCATCATCCTCATCAATCACGAGCACTTCGTACAGTTTAACTGGTCTCACAGGCCCAGCCGCGATGTGCAGCATGATCTGCAATAGCACAGAGCGATTCGCCAAAATCCTGTGCTTGCCCACTGTCTCACATACTATCAACCTCGCCAACGTTGTGGTTTTTCCAAGACCACCCAACTTCTCAAGCCCGTTTAGCTTCCGAGCACTAATGATGCTCTTCTCGCCCAGGTATCAGCGCATTAGGTCATGGACAGCCTCTCTTCAAGCACAATGGTCTTGTCATGCTTGGAGAGACAGTCCTTTATGAGCTTCAATCTTCAAGCATCGCGACCGGTCCGCTTCGGGGCCTTGTTGTTGTCGCAACGCTCTGCATCGTCTGAAGTATCTTCTTCTTTTCATCAGCATAAGCAGTCGGGCAATGAACTAACCAATGATCACCTTTGCGCTTCAGATAACTACCGATCGGCGGGGTTGAGGTCGCTCGATTTCCATGGCTCTGCTTGGGGCGCCACCCTTTTTACCTTGTTTGCCCCCACCGCACTCCACCTTTCTGTATTTGGATCTGTGTTGGAGCGATTCGCCAGCATGCATTTTGCTGTCTTATTTCTTGCGCTCGCCCCGGTCCTTGGAACGGGAGCGCTTGCGACGCTGAAAGTCGTGGTCCTGATCAAATGCGTTCGACAGAACAACATTTGAACAGTTCCTTCTCGTTTTCCTTGGCCGGTCTTACCTGGTACTTGACGGTGGTTGCAACTTCATCGCGCAAGCTCCGCGGTTGCAGCGATTCCACCAGTAGTTTACACTTCAGCCGAAGTCCTTCCTTCCCAGTGAAAAACTACTGCCATCCTTGCTCTTCGATGAACTCTCTGCTCTGGCGAAGAATTGCATCACCCGCTCGTTGATGTCACTCTCTGGCATGTCTATGTCAACATTCTTTTTAAAAAGAGCAGCAACATCTGGAACAGAACTGTTCTTCACCGATAAAATGATGTCGTCGATCTTGCAGAGTATGTACGCGTCCGTGACGTCTCGATGTCGAGGCCCCAGTCAAACTCATACCAGACCTCAAAAGCCGCTTGTTGAACGACTTCTTCACTCACACGAGCACCTCTGCCATCTTGTCGGCGTGGTTGTTGCACTTCGCGCTACACTACTTCGTCCTCGTACTCTCGTCGGAGTTTTCGCCATTGCACTAGGACAGTATGCGAAGTACTCTTGAGTTGAGGCGTAGCAAGTGGCATGAACAGAGCGAAAGGCACATTCGAAAAAAGAATTTTTCGTAATAGGTCACGCTTTAAATCGTGAATACTGCTGGGGAAAGCTGGCACTTCCTTCAGTTGTCTGCCGAGTGCATTGCGCTTGCCGGCTTTGAGATACAAACGAAAGTGAAAACCTAAAACATGCATGCCGACTAGCTGCCTAACCTCGCCACCACCAGCGTCCCAGTGGTGGCGCTCTACACGACGCTCAGTAAAGCTCCCTACTGCAACTTGCACCAGCTTGAGTTAACGAACGCACGATCTGCTATTGAACCTCTAAGCCAGCACTCCTGGTTGCGGTGCTCAGGTTCAACATTCATGCATACTGAGCAACAGCACAAATGGCTGATCAACCAGATGCTGGCAGCAGCGCGCTACCCAGCGTCGCCGCCATACTCGACTGCACTGCGTGGTCGTGGTTGATTTTTCATGCCACCATACTACAGTGATGCATCAAGACTTTTTAAATATTTTGACGCATCACCATTGATTAAAACAAAATCGTTGTGACTGCTTGGCATGCCAACAAATGCGTGCCAGATTTTATGTCTTCAGTAGCCGCAGCTTCAAGCACTACTGTTGCAGCTCGAGACACTCCTTGCAAAGCTTCAAGCCATGCGCTAGGACAGATTTTCCAGCTCCATTTCATGCAATCAATCGAGCCGATCACCCCTGGAATTCCTCGAGCTGCGTTGACCTGCAGAATTTCAGCCAAGTCATGCTCGGTAGCCAGGCAAATATATTGAGATTCGTATAAACAGATGAAACAAATTTGTCCAGCATTTCTAGCACTATGCTTTCCCAATAGAAAAGTAGCCATCAAGAGGTCTGCAAAGCATCCGTATGCAAGCATTCGAATCGCTGCAGCCACCTTAATTGCTGGAAGCACACCATATTTACCAGTGCAGTCTTTAAGCCACGTGAAGTACTCCGCGCCTTAGAGATTCCACCGGTCTAATAAACAGGGTCTTGCTCATCCGGAAACGAAACTGCTCCTCCGTGTATATGGGTCGTTCGTTTCAATACTGCTTGCAGAAGCGCTTGTACGCGTGAATATGATTGCAACTCACGTTGGCGCCCTACAGGTCGCGACCCGCCGTGCTTCCTGTTTCTTGACCTTCTCTGGCGCAGGAAGCGACTCGTGATAACAACAGAGGACAACATGTTGGTGCTAGTAGGGTTCATTTCGAAATATTATGTGCTACATATATTCAGCAGCACCAATACCCTTGCATTTTGGATACATCTAGGCCGTTGAGGATACCCTCACTGGGGCACGAATCCTGCAGTGCAGCACGATAGCGAGCCGAACGTTGTCTCGTCTCTGTATGCTATGAACGTTTCACTATGTCCTATCCCTTTTGCACTTTGCACTACTGTTAAAGATGCTCTTAAGGGTGGCTTACTGTACCCAATGCATTGTGCTTATTATGCCTTTCTCTGAAGTCCGGACTTTGGCGCGTCAATTATGTGTGGCCCATTCGCGGTCTGCGACACCTGTAATTCCGACCTCTCGTTAGCCCATGGCATGGTAATGCCCTGAAAAGAACGAGCGTACGTTTCGTGTCTCCTTTCTGCTTGGTGTCTTGATCCACACCAACATGCCATCGACGCATCCCATACAGCCGTCAAAAACGCCCTCGGCGCTGCAAGTTTTAAATAAGATCGCGGCCTTCTCGATATCACTCGCCGTTGTCGGTAGCTTCATGTCTAGTAGGGGGCAACTCAGGATAGCCTTCACGCCTTTGTGAAGACATCGATAAAAAGAGGGGACGCTGAGGTGCCCACTAC
The DNA here is from genome assembly GCA_033558025.1 of Phytophthora sp. 'mugwort'. Classification (NCBI taxonomy): domain Eukaryota; phylum Oomycota; class Peronosporomycetes; order Peronosporales; family Peronosporaceae; genus Phytophthora; species Phytophthora sp. 'mugwort'. The sequence continues at coordinate 4,395,002 of JAUCEF010000017.1, read as the reverse complement.
CGCACACATCCAAGTAAGAGCCCCCGGCCAGCCAGCGCAGCGTGCAATGCAGGACTACCTCAGGCGAAATAGGAGACTCTCCGGTGCGAACGGTTGACATGTGACTATCAACGACAAGTCGTGGTCGGAGCATCTCCACGAGCTGCTCGAACGCCGCCTCGTTCATCCGGTAATAGCGCCCAAAGCGCTTTTCGAGCCGCAGAATAGTGACGTGCTCGCTCCAAACGAGACGCGCCCAAGAGTAGAAGGTCTCACGAAGCACCAGAGATGCATTAGCACCAGCAACGCACAGTGCAAGTTCTTCGAGTAGCTGATCATTACCGGAGTCGTCACTCTCGCGAAGCGAGAGTGTTTCAGGCATTTCCATCCAGGGGCTTGCTTGCGACAGATATGGGACTTTGTGCAACGGGACACCGGGTGGCCGCGGTCCACTGCCTGCTCTCTACTTTCATTCTTATCGAGGCTGCAACAGGCTTCACACCCAAAACTACACTTATCCTGCTCAATCCAAACTACCCTCGTTAAGAACGGCCCTGATGGTGTTGAGGGCGATGCCGAGTAGCCCTACTCCCCAATGTGCAGGCCGCTTGTGACTATAGAAACCGGTTCATTTTCTTCTCATTGACCGCCCCGGGTGGATCGAGTGATATTCGTGCTCTCCGTCCCACGTCATTAGCCAAGTACATCGAGGAACTTCCGGCAGGGCGTTACATTCTTGGTGATGGAGCGGTCCCTGCCAATGATGGCTATAAGTTGCTATAATTTTTACTTGAGCCAGCTCCGCATCAAGATTGAGCTGGCTTTTGGCTTCATGACGACAAAACGGCGGCGTCTTCGGTGTCCGCTTCAGGTTAGCCTAAAAAATGCTTCTAGGGTCGTAGTCGCGATTGCGCGGCTACATATCTACTGTATCGACCGTCGACAGTACGAAGACCCACAAAAAGGCATCGATAGAATGGTGTATCATGTTGGTTATCTACCAAGTCAAAGTCCAGCTCTGACAGTTCCCGGTGTGTCGGAGCTCCGTAATCAAATGGTCTCTTTCATTCGCGACTGCGGGCTGAGTATACCGCAGCGCAATGTGCAGCGTAAGCGTCGGGGCTAAATGTATCTCTCTACCTTGTATCTCTTCGTTTTGAGAAGTTCGATCTCCGTTTTGAGCTCCTGTGCAATTTCATCGTCTTTCTCAATGCGGACTTGGCGCTGCAGGTCGCGCAGACGTTCACACATCACAAACCATCCCTGTAGCTTAGCATGCATCTCACTGGTAGTATTGGCCTGCACACGTGCCTGAGCCAACTCTCGGATTGCGTCGGCGATCTCGAAGCGCTGGCGCTTCGCTGTGGAGTCGCCGTCATTAGTTGAGGCCGCCTTCGCTCGTTCAGAGTGCCCTTCGTCAAGATGTGCACTTTCGTAGAACACCTCGCTCGGCAGCGGTTGCTCGACGGCATCCGTAAGCTCAGGTTTCTGATCCAGTGACAAACTCAGATACAGCAGGTCGAGACACCCGTCACAATAGTCGAAGAAGTCCGGGCTGTTGTGTCCTGAAGGATTGAACTTGTCTGCTGGAACTGCATAATATCTGACTTTAACTTCTTCCGCATAGCCCCCAAGCTGGCTGCGTTCAACGGAACAATGACGGAGGGATCGATGCCGCAGTCGTTCAAAGCTGGACATCTTGAAACGAAAGCTGTCCGTACTCCAAAATAAAATTGTCCGCAAAAGCTTTTGCAACGTCTTCCCAGAACGTTTTGTCTGCCGAGACAGCTGCATCGATATCCTTACGTGTGACTGCTTTGCCTAGCAGACGAATCGCCCCGCAAACTGGTCCGAGAAGATAATATTGATCAGGCGAAAACGGCATTGAATATGCTGTTGCTGTGAGATTCTGTGCGTCGCTCGCTTCTTGCTCATGATCTCTACATACGCCGCGTTGTTAGTCTTCTTCTGCTCTATCAACAGCAGCATGTCTGCTTTTCGTCGGTTCTTGTAGTGGCTCACACCAAGGTGGGTGCACATTGCTCTCAACTCCTTGAACGAATACAGAGGTTCCTCTTTGCCACCGATTTGAACCACACCTTCCACCACTTCAACATCATCCAACGTCACATTATCGCAGTTAAAGTCAACAGCGGTGCGATCTTCACGGCCGACAGGAACTTCACGGTCGACGGGGACTTCATGGTCGACGGGAACGCCACGGTCGGCGGGAACTCCACGGTCGGCGTGAACACCACGGTCGGCATGACCGTCTTCACCAGCAGAGACTTCACGACAGCCAGCGACTTCACGACAGCCAGCGACTTGACGGGGGCCAGCGACTTGAAGGCGAGCGAAAACTTCACGGTGTACAGCGACGTCATGGACAGCAAGATCAGCACCGGCTTCGGGGCCTTCTCAGTGCTCATAATAATCGGCGATCGTTGTGGACGAGACGGAGGCAGCGCCCTCATCGTCGCTGTCACTAGAACCAAGAAGCTCGGAGAGCGATGCTGGCGGCGTCGGTCGAGCGAGCAGATGGACATCGCCACCCTCCTTGTCGTTGTCCAACTCGATCTCGCGCCTTCGTAGTCCCTGCTGGTTTGCTGCGTCGGCGTGGCGTTGTCCTGATGAAGCTTCTTCGGTGACTGGCAAAGCGAGAGGGCCCATTGTTTAGTTCCGTCGCAAATCAGGTTTTGCGATGAAATTACCCGGACACGAGCTCTACCCCTTCTGCAGTCGGCGGTTGAGCCTCTAGCTCCAAGATTACCACGTAGCCCTAAGCGTTGAGCGCCGCGTATCGCATAAACTACCGCGGAGCCCAAAACACTACAACTACCTGTCGTTAAGAACGGACCCCAGTCACTCTACAAAAAGACGCAAGATAGCTCATGGCGTATTGCGTGAGGGCGTTCGCGTCGTGTGCGCAAACTACCGTGTGTTGGAATGTTCTGTTTTTGCATTACCTTCTGAACACGTACGGCTAGACGATTAGCTAGTAGCGCGGGGCAAGCGAAGTGGTTTTGCGGCGAGGTGAGTGCGCGCCCACAGGGTGTTATGCTGACATTTGTTTTGATGTTTCATCTACAAACACAAGCTGGCCCGGTCCGCTGTAAAACGGGCTGAGCCGTGAGATAAGCTCGCTTTGTCAGGATTTTACGAGTCAACTCAAGGTCAAAACACAAAGCACGACAAATCGTCACGTTCGACAATCAGAGCCCACTAGGATAGTTAGCCAAAATGGCTTCACGAAGCTCTTCAGAACAAAAAAAAACATGCATAACTTTCGACATATTTACATACAAACGTATTCACAGCTGCTTGGCCATCTTGACCTCTCCTCAACAGCCACCTTCTTGTCGACTTTTACATGGCAGTTTAATCCTTTGGTACCTTCTCGCAAGATTTCGCTCAGAAATACCTAGAAGTGTAGCCACCATGCTCAGCTGTATGTCATAGGCTTGCGTGAGGACAATAGCACGCCACCTCAATCAAGAAAAAATCATGTTTTCAGCGCGAGGGCCGTGAATCTACGTTTGTCACTGCGAAACGCAGAATGCGATCCTACTTGGGCAAACGGTGTTTGGGTGGTTAATAGGGCTTGCATGCTAAACCGGGCCTTTGTGCATAAAACTCGACTTTAATATTGAGGAAAGTCAAAATTACAAAAATGCCTTTCGCAAGAAACATACTTTTTGCTCAGATTAGACAGAAATAACGGAAAGGCATAATACCTTCCAACCACATCCATCGATACAAATCTGTAGCTGCCCGTGAGTGTGTATGGTACTTCTGTTACTTTTCGTAAGAGCCGCACTACACCACCGAGAGAAGCTCGCCGAAAAGTTGCCATGAAAGCAAACGATTGTCCTCAATATACTCGCTGTAGATGCGCTTGGAAATAGTAAACGAATCGCCGACTGTCGTGTTTGGGTAGGATTCATGGCTGAGCTGCCATTTTAACTCGAAATCGACGCGCTTCTCTTTCAATGCCTTCTCATCCATTTCACGATTATCAGTGTAAGCGTTGCAGACCTCACTAAGCCACATGGTCCAGCGTGGTAAGTAGTAGCCCTTGACGAGGCCAGCCCACTCTTTCCCCGCGTAGTCATGAATAGCTTCATTATTGTGGTCTCCCCAACGTGTCACCTGATTCCGAGCTTCGTATTCGTAGTATTCCTGCAAATTGATTTTGGTCATGCTATCTTCACTAATATTTATATCCCCAGCAAGTGAGAGCGCATCACCGATCCAGTTGCCAAGCAAAAAATCTTCATTCGTAGCGAGAATTTTTTCCAATCGGTTTATTGTGGTAAGCATGTTCTTCGTCAAACTGCATACTTCATTTGATGATGCCTGCTTTGTACTGTAGATTGCCTTCAAGTGTATGTACTGCTCCAACAACTTGTTACTCAAAAATTGTTTTGTGACGTCCACTAAATCATGCCGATATGTGTCCACTTCGCGCAACTCTTTACCAGCAAGCAAAAGCTCCTTCCACGCTAAAACAACGTCGTTCGGGTCATACTTTATCAGCGTTGGCTGGAATCTGTCGTACAAAAGCCTCCAGTGAGGAATCAGACATACCAAGTTCTTGGTTACACCGCCATAGGCAAGTGTACGGTTGTACACTGACCGCAAGAGGTAGTTCCATGCCTGCTCAACGTGCTCATTATCTTGCGTATGATACCGTTGAGCTGCATACATTGGAACCCATGTGTTCACATCCAGAGGAGAATCCACCCACGCCATTTGCAAGATAAGATCATACACTACGTAGTTTTGGAAGATGCCTTCCATTGTCAACCCGATTCCAGCCATGGTACCGTTGCCAGCCCAATTCGCTAATATGGGCGCTGTAGCCAGCGTCGGCAAGTCCCCACGCATCCCAGTATTCCCGCCAAAATTATGCAGCACGCAGTAAATCCAGCTCTTGCCGAAATAATTCTCCATCTTGCTCCATACGGGGACTGCTTCGCTGTAGAAGTCGAGGATTATCAACTTGTCGGTGGGCACACCGTCAAGATAGGCCTTCACACGTGGCTTGGTCCAGTAGTGCGGATCATCTACGAATGGCCAGCCTTGCATGAGCCAAACGGCATTAGGGTCTGCTGCTGTCATGCCGTCGATCACAGCACGCGCTGCCCCCTTCAATTCTGTCAAATCCGTGAACTCTGGCGCCATCTCCATGTATGTATCACATTGGTACAGCGATGAGGTGTAGTTGTACAACGCGCGCTGCTCTTTGAGGAAGACCTTGCCAATCTCTCGATACAACGCGTCTGTAGGCTCAATCATATAGACGCAGCAGTGCTCCTCGGAGAAGTTGCCCCAGTTTGGCGACCGGGTGTAATTTGCATTCGGCAACCTGAGCTTCAGCTCTTCAGGAACGTGTCCAGCGAAAGCTGGAAGAGCTGGAATCATACCAAACTCACGCATACGCCGAAGAATGCGTAACTGAAGGTCATGTTGGTTGTCAATAAATGCTTGAGGCAGAGGCCCTTTCACCCAACTTCCACGCAAGTTTCCCATCCGTCCCCAGGACAAAAAAGCGGAGCCAGCGAAAAACTTCCCCAAGCCTTCGAGACTCACGTTGTAGTGCTTATGAAAAGTATTTTGCCAAACTTTTTCCTGTCCAGTGAACGCAAGCGGCATGTTAATACCTGCATGCGTACACGAAATAGTTAGCCCATAATTTGTACACATAAGGATAACCAGGAACGCACCATTAAGCGCCATCCAGTCGATGTGCTTCTCCCACTGCGGCCAGCTCCACGCCCACAACGAATAGCTACCGGTATCCACGTTCTGGTAGTACGAGAACTTGGAGCTGCGCTTGTGGCGCACGCGTTCATCCACTTTCGGCAGTTTATCTGGAAGCTGCAGTTTGTGATTGTCCCAGTCGGTCTGAGTACGCAGCACCGACTTAAAGTACCATTGCAGGCCGTACGCCATGGCGGTGGCCGAGTTGGCGGCGATCTCAAGCTTATCACCGTCGTTTCCGAGCTCGAACACGTCGAGATCATCAGCATCACACGGCAGTACCCGAAGCGAAATCTGGTACGCAGCAGACATGAAGTTAGCTACTCGAATACTGAATTGTGAGACCTAGGAACTGCAATAGTCTACCTGGTCATTGTATTCGTCACCCAGTCGTCGGCTAACAAGACCTCGTGTAGCAGTCACAGGATCGTGGGGCTCTGCATTCTTCTTCAGATTAACCACAGACGCCCCCACCTCTCCGCCGAAACCCAGTGAGATTAAAATGCAAATTCCCAAGGTCAGCACGTAGGCCAGGTTGCTCATATGCAAACGAGTCATGGTCCTCCAAGATCTTTCGCGTAGTGAAGCCCCCCCTGTGATCCCGCCGCTTAAGTCAGTACGTGGTGCCGTTTCTGGATCCGGCCTCAAGGATCCAGCGTTCCCTTTCTGGAAAGAACGAGGCTTGGATGGCGTCGCTGGTCTAGAACTGTACTAGGCTATATAAATATTGGTCATCCTGGCAACCGCTGGCACAATGCGAATGAAATGTTTTTCGATATCTTTCTGTTCATAATGTGCATTGTGAGCCCATCGCATACTCTTAACTGCTCTGTCACTTACGTCAATGAACCCCTGACAACTTCCTCCTCCATGGTTTCAGCTCACGATTCCAGCACGAATAGTCTGAACGAGCGCGTGGACGTCATCGTCGACCCTGAGATCGGCACGTGCTCCTGCAGTGTCAGTCCCGCCTTCTTGAACGTATTGAGCAGATCTTCCTCGTACGTGACCGTGCCGAAGTCGATGGTCGTGAGGAACTTGAGCAGCGGCTTGCCGATCTCCACGAGCTTCGAGTGGCTCGTCTGGACGGTCTGTGTCACGTAGACGCGCCCAGTCTTGGGCTTCAACATGCTCATACAATGCTGCAGCGCCTTCACGGCGTCGGGCATGAGCATGAGCGACGAGCTGAAGTAGACGGCGTCGTATGGTCCTCCCTGATAGTTGTAGATGGAGGCGTGGTGCACCTGGACGTGGCTCGTCAGCTGCTTCTCCTTCAGTAACACCTGGCATCGCACCACGTAGTCCTTGTCACAGTCCACGCCGTCTACCGTGATGCCCTTGCGCTTCAATTGGTCCCCGTTATTAATCAGAGCGAGCCCAGTGCCGATGCCGACGTCCAGGAACTTGCTCCCCTTTGGAAGGCGCTCGAGCACTTCTGCGTACCAACCCGTCGTCAGCTTAACGATTGTCGCGTCGTAGATGCGGGCGCGGGCCATGCGTATCATTCCATACAGAGCCACGCTCCCTGCAGCCGCCACGGCCACGAGCACCAGCGAAGAGGAGCTCGACATTTCTGCACTAACAAATTATTGACTTCTTATGGCTCAAGCCAGCAATGGCGACCAATCGGCGTCACTGCAGGAGACTGAATATTGCGGATCTAGCCCCATACATTGCGTTTAGTTTAACGTCGGGTCCAGCATTGCGTCAACGATGTTGAACTGGTTGAACCTGACGGGAAATTGGCCGCAGCCCGTTCACTCTGCAATATTCCGACTCGGCAAGCGACCATCACTCGTGATCTCATGGCTCTGATCCAGTCCGGCACCTTTGGCCCACAGGGCTTCCGCGAGTGCTGGGGCGACTACCGCGCCGAGGCGGACCTAGAGGACCCGTCGCGTCCGCTTTACCGCTTCCAACGCGACCTGCCGCGCCTGCCCGTACCCGCGTTGGCCGATACCGTCGCGCTATACCTGGAGACGCTAAAGCCACTGGCATCGCCTGCCGAGTTCGCGCGCTCCAAGGAGCTGGCCGCCGCTTTTCTACGGCCTGGCGGCATGGGCGAGGAGCTGCAGCGCCGCTTGCTGGAGCGCGCTAAGGACCGCAGCGACTCGAGCTTCTTAGCCGAGTGGTGGAACACACTGGGTTACCTGCAGGTACGCGACCCCGTAGTGTTCAACGTCAGCTACTTCTTCCACTTCGCGAATAGCGTGCACCCGTCCCAGCGCTCCAATATTGGGCGTGCGGCGGCGCTGCTGAGGGGATCCGTGCTTTTCGCGCGCCAAGTGGCAGACGGCTCGCTCGAGCCGGAGCAACTAGGCAAGAACAAGACTCCCGTCTGTTCTACGGCGTACAAATATATGTTCAACGCCTGCCGCATCCCCCGACGCGAGCAAGACTCGTACAGGATCTACGATCCCACGACACACACCCACGCCGTCGTCATGCGCCACAACAAGTTCTTCCAGTTGGAGTTGCTCGATCCGCGTACCCAGGAGCCGCTTGGCTTTGAGGCGCTATGCTTCCAGTTGGCTAGGATTTTGGACGCTGCGGGGGCCAAGGAGTCGGCAGTGGGGGCACTGACGTCTCAAGATCGCGACGCGTGGGCGGATGCTCGTGAAGAGCTAAGCCAAGCGTCACCGAAGAACGAAGAATCCTTGCGTGTTATTGAGAGCTCGCTATTGGTGCTCAATATGGATGATGAAGCTCCGGTGTCCCGTACCGAGGTGGCACGTGGACTCTGGCACGGCAACGGACGCAACCGCTTCTTTGACAAGTGTGTGCAGATCGTGGTGTTCGAGAACGGCAAGGCGGGACTGCTCGGCGAGCACTCGATGCTCGATGGTATGCCCATGGCTCGCTACACGGACTACCTGCTGTCGCGTTTGCACCATGGCCAGACTGACCTGGGTCCGCGGGGTCAGACGGCGCAACAGCTAGAGCGCTCGCTCATTGCCCCGAAGCAGCTTACGTTCCGTTTCACAGCGCAAACGCTACGCAACATCGCCGAGGCAGAGAAGGTGTTCGATCAGACAGTGATCGACCACGAAGTGTTCGTCCAGGCCTTCTACGGCTACGGGGCACGCTCCATTAAAGGATTCCGTTGCAGCCCGGACGCGTTCGTGCAGTTGGCTATTCAACTTGCTTACAAAAAGCTGTTCCGGAAGAACGTGGCCACGTACGAGGCGTCACAGACTCGCGTCTTCCTGCATGGACGTACCGAGACTACTCGCAGCTGCTCCGCTGTAAGCGCCAAGTTCACGGATGCGATGGAGGATGCATCAGGCGCTGTCACTGCCGAAGAGAAGAAAAAGTTGCTTCTAGCTGCTGCCAATGCGCACGTTGCGTACATGCGCAAGGCTGGCGCTGGTCGCGGTGTGGACCGCCACATTCTGGGCTTAAAATTGCTGGTGCAGCCCGGCGAGCGCGTACCATTCCTTGAAGACCCCGTGATGGCCAGGGCTAGCCGCTGGCTCATTTCCACTAGCCACCTAACCAATGAATTGTTCGACGGCTGGGGCTGGGGTGAGGTCGTGCCCGAGGGCCTGGGTATCGCCTACAGTGTCAAGGACCAGTCCATCCAATTCAATATTGCCTGCCGCCAGCACGGTAGCTGGGGCGCCCGTATTGGCCACCTGCTTGAGGAGAGCCTCGTCGAGATGCAGCAGCTTTTCGTGCAGGCCAAGGAAGTTGGTGCCAAGCTGTAGATATGCAGAGTAGGAACGTGGGAACTTTAGCGTATCGATGGCTTTAGGAAGAACAACGAAACCAGCATGACAAAATGCACAGTTCAGTTCGTTCAGAATTCAGTACTAAGTTGTTCGTATCTCTTCCTTTCCTTTCAGCGAATATGTTTTGACTTTCCTGTCGGTACGTTACAAATATGATTCAGGTAAATACCGGTAGTAGCGTGACGAATTATAGCAATGAAACAAAATGCCTCACATGGCTTTGATGGACTCGTGACAAGCACCTACGTTCAGCCATACAGCACGGGGCATTTGCCTAGACAGACTGAAAAACGAGTCAAGGCAACTCTACAGACAGCAGCAATCGCAAGCATTTATTTACGGTACTCGCTAAGCTCCTCGTGAAAGTGGTCGAGCACCACCAACATGACAGCATAGGGCAGGTTCTGCTTCATGACCGTCGAGCGGACAAACGGCAGACCAGCTGCTACCGTAGAGATACCAGCACTGATCAGGTCGTCCTCACGCTGCGTCGCGAGCGCCGTCTTGATGCCACAGTACAGGAAGAAGAAGCTAAACATCAAATAACAGCGTATCTATCATCAGCGCCGATGTTAGACCAGTCACAATTACCCAATTGCTTGCCCTCACCCCGAGAAGGATCCTCCCGTAATGGCAGCTCCACGGGCTACGGAGCTTAAGGCAGCAGGCGCCAGCTTCCCGTGCTGCTTCATGTACTGCTTCGCTCCGTCGACTACAATCCCACCGCACCAACGTAATAATTAGTATATAACTACATTGCGTATATACTAACGACACGAGGCAGCTGCAGCACGTACTGCCACCAAAGGTAGCGCCCGTGACGAAGCCCACCAGGCCACCGAAAACGAGGCGGTTGCGCAAGTTGCGCAGCGCCACGGGCTCCGTCAGCGCGCTCAACCCTTTGCTGCGCTTGTCGGCATTGCCCTCCAGCTTCTCGGCCTGCTCTACCACGGTGCTCGGGCGCTTGGGCGTCCCGGGTTCGTCGAACGACGACCAGTTCTGTGAGTCTCCCATCGGCGCCACCTTTGACGATCGGATTATGACACACATACATAACCAAATACCGGTATTTGGCTAGAATTATTTGATTAGTCTACGTGATGACCAACTACCGGTATTTGGCCATCACATAGACTAAATACCAAATCCCAAAGAGCTCAACATGATGCCCTTGACGTCTCCTCCGCGCATGGCGTCTGCGTCTTCCTACCGGGCCACAGACTTGATCCCGTCCTCACACCACATGTACCAGGCCGTTCCGAACTTCAGCCCGCTGTACCCGAACCCACAGCATCGCCAAAGCCTCGAGGAAGAGTTTGCGCCGTTGCCTCCGTTCCGTCCTCGACGTCGAGTGAGCGTTCTGCGCCATCCTCGCGGCTGCAACATGGTGCGGCCCTGTGCTTTAGCCAGTCGGATCACGCGAATGGTGCTGTTTAATGGGTGCAGCGCCGTATTGAGCGTAGTTGCAGCTTTGATCGTGTGGGCGGGGGCGGCTCTGACCATCGTGACGATACCCCTCTGCGGCTGCGGCGTCTCGGTCTTTAATGGGTTACTACACTCGGTATTTTACTTGTGCTGCACGGATGCATTTATCTACAATGCGTTGGCTGCATCGGCTGCAGATTGCATTGATATGGACCTAGCAGAGTGGGGGGCTGGTGCTTCGAGTAGTGAGCTGCACCCTTTGCTGCCGATTCGGGTGCCCCCGCCAATTGGAGGAAGAGGGGGTCAAATGTTTGAGCCCTCTCCGAGATTTGAAAGGAGTTTGGGCGCGGCATCGCCCAGGTCGGTGCTTGCAACGGTGTATTTTGGATGCTTTAAGTTGCTCATTGGGGCGGGGCAAGTCGTCGCGGTGATGTTGGTGCTAGGACTGTTGGGATTCTTGATTGGGGATAAGCGGGTTCCGATTCATTTGGATGCCCTGACGGCACAACATCCGTTTGCAGTGTACACGACGGCGTTTGGATTGCTGCTGCTGGCGCTGGCAATGCTGCATGGGGTGACAAAGGTGTCCAAGGTTATCACGCGGTTCTTCTGCTGCGAGGTGGTGTGTTGAATTGGAGGATAGATACACGCTGGGACGAGGCAGTCGCGTTAACGAGGTCATAGGGACTAACTGGCGGGCATTTGAAAGAGAGAGACTGGCTTGGCAATGCCGTCAGTGGCCAGGCTTCAAACACGGGGCAAAATGGTAACGAAGACTGCTTCGTGTTGCAGCAAAAAGTATCGGCCATCCCACACGCGTATACTCAAGCTTTCCAACTGCACGCATCAAATCTGTTTTCGGTGCCTTTCGAAGACCTGCTCGAAAGCTGTTGTGAACACCAGTTTGGCAACGTGCTGGAAGTGCAACAAGAAAATCTCACTGAATCAAGTAGAGCAGGTTCTGACCCGCTCCGAATTTGCGCAGTATATGATTTGGCACCGGAAAGAAATGCGTCCAAGTGCAGATTGCGTCAGTTGCACCGCGACGAAACCCAAGAATGAGCTGAGAGTCGCGCCTTGTGGCCACCATTATTGCCAACCGTGTCTTCTGCGCATGTGTCGTTTAGCGTTAGGCGATCGTGCACTTGTCCCGCTTCGTTGCTGCAAGAAAGAGTTGCCAAACGACTATGTGCGTGAAGCACTGGCTCGACCCGACGACTACGCCAAGTACCAACAACTCATGACGGAGAAAGACTGGAAGGTATCGGATCTCCAGTCCGACGCCGAGTACTCGGCGACAGTGAAGGCTATGGGGGCCAAACAATGCCCTGGTTGTGGCATCGGTGTGCAACGTGATTTTGGCTGTGTGCACATGGCCTGCCCAAACGGCCACCAGTTTTGTTACACGTGTCTTCGACTGTGGGGGTCTTGCCATTGCCCACTTATCCCGGAAACCGAGCTGCGAGTGATTCTCGGGGAGTGATGATTTGTCTAATCATCTTCAGTAGCATGCATCCTTGCATATTGGAATTTAATTTTGTATTCATTCTCCTACGGTTGTTTGTTTTGTGTGTTCGACTGATGCATTCTGACCTTATTCATGAAGAAGGAGAGCGCAACGTCCCAAAGTATCGCACTCCTTGGTGTCGGTCACCTCACTTAAGATTTTCGACAGTTGGAGAACGATTCGAAGATTTTACCCATGAAGTCAAAAGAACCGGGAATGCAGCGTTCTGCGCGATGTTCTGGCTGTTCTGGCGAGTTTTCCTGGTCAGTCTCGGCCACGCAGCCGAGTAATCTGTTCCCATTGTTGTGTGGGGATATTTTCTGCCGGTCTTGTTTGGCGCAGGAGGCACGAAGGATTTTGTCGACCAGACTTGCGCCGCTACGGTGCTGTGAGAAGGTGGTTCCCCATGATTTCGTTCTTGAGGTGCTGGAACACGAAGAGGACGTCTACTACTCATACCTGCTCAATTTGCCTTGTTCTGACCATCGGGTGGGGGACGCACCCACAGCCCAGAAGTTGAATGCTAAGGATGTACCTGAATTACCTTCTCGTATTGGTACAGTGAGCACGGTTGACACTGAGACTCTACGAAATGAAGGTACTGATGTACGAACATCAATAGGGACATCTCTACAAGATCATTCTGATGATAGACAAGTTGCCATCGCAACTTACATGCCGAGACTATTGGATTCTATACTGGATATCCCTTCTATTCAACCACCCCAGACTCGCTATTTTACACGAAGCTCAAAGACGCGTTTTGTCGTAGAGCAAGACCCTAAACAAAACGGAAGTACTACGGATGCAAACGAGCAGCCATCTGTAGCGTCCCCTGCTCGCAAATATTGTCAGATGTGTGGCATCCGACGGGGCTTTCCACGATTCAAAGCTCCGTGCGGTCATGAACTTTGCCGCAAGTGCGTCGAAACTAGTGCTCGGAAATACCTCGACACGAATCCCAACGATAACGTGGTTCCTGCAGGCTGTTGTGGCAAATTGCTGCCACTGGATCTTGTACAGCGCGTGATGTCAGGACAAGAGCTGGAGACTTATGTAAAACGCATGGTCAGTACCGCAACGGACAACATTATCCCAACAAGAGGAAGCAAGCGTAAAACTGCGCCACAGAACAAGTCAATTCTGACTGAGCGGACGACGAAAGGATCAAAAGGCAAGGCACCTGCCAAGAAAGTAAAGAGAGAGGTCAACCAAAACCAAGACACCGAGCGGGTGTGTATTTCATGCTACATACAGATTTCTTCGCCTGGCAAGTGGCGAGTTGTGCCATGTGGTCATGGTTACTGTGTGTCCTGTTTAAAGAAGATGGTAAAGGCGAGTCTTACGGACCGCAGCCAGATCCCGGTTCGCTGTTGTTCGACGGAATTTCCAATGGAGTATGTTGAACAGACACTGACTAGCGCTCAGTTTCAGCAATACAAAAGCTTTCTTGCTGAGCGCAACCCAAACACGTCAACACTTCAATCAGATCGGGACTACGCCGCGGTTGTACGCAATACCAATGGAAAGCAATGCCCCATCTGTGGGATTGGCGTAGTGAAAATTTCGGGGTGCAATGCTATCACTTGCCCTCTTGGCCACTATTTCTGTTGGAAGTGCCTGAACGAACGCTGCACATGCGGGATGATTTACAAGTACAACTGATCCATGTAGATCTCTCAGTTACTCGTCTCTTTTAGCATGTTTGATTCAAGTGAAATGCGCTATTCTGACCGTTAATATACTTCTACTTCCAGTGAAAGTTACATGTACTTTGCCGAAAGTTAAAGGAAGTTAACGGTTTGGTCTGGACTGGGAAAGATCCACCTAACGGCCGAAGAAGCTTGGTGAGGCTGGTAGTCTCAGTTAGTAATTTACCTTTTCGTGCCAAAAGGAACGACTTGCACTATGGAAGTTCTTCCGATGCTGGACAAGCTGAAAGAGCTTGATTGTACTGATCACGTCGAGCACGTAGTTTACCTCAACCCGGATACTATTGATTTTGTCGATGAAGTCGACGACGAAGCTGTCGAATCCCAGCTTGCTGAGGTCTACGCATTGGAGGTTTACCGTGAAGAAATCCGTCGTGCAGAGCAAGTCGTCCTGGATGAAGCGGTTGCTTTAAGTTTCTATGCTAAGGAGGAGCTCAGGTTGTTGCACCCTAGCGACGCTGATCTGGAAACTGACAGCGAAGAGGAAAACGCGTTGGTAGCTGTGGAAATCGCTGGCTTACTGAATGACGAGTGTAAGCCGCCTCCGAGCTGCACGTGTTGCTTGGAACCACTTGAAGACGAGCACACTCGCCGCATTTTAACATGCGGGCATATCTACTGCACAAAGTGTATCACGACACGGTGTCGTATGGGTGTTCGTGATCGCTCTATGGTTCCTGCACACTGTTGCAAAAGAGAGTTCCCCGTCGACTACGTAATTGAAGTCTTGGATGCTCGCGAGTTCGCGATCTACGAGCGCTTTCTGAAAGACAAGCCGTGGCGTTCACTGGATCTTCAGTCAGATCGCGACTACGCTAATGTGGTGCGGCAGCACCATTGCGTACAGTGTCCTGGATGTGGAGTCGGGGTGCACAAGCTGAGTGGGTGCAACCACATGACGTGCTTGAACAGCCACGAGTTCTGCTTCCTGTGCACCCGTAAGTGGAAGACTTGTGGCTGTGAAACTTAAGTTGCCGCCCTCCCCCTATCGTGCACCAGTTTGTCAACGTATATTGTAGCAAGAGTGGTTTGTTGGCGTCTTCTGTAGCAGGAGTTGGACACGCAGCGTATCGGAATGATTTGAAGTTTTGGTTAACATTACTCAAGATGTTCCATTTTTCACCTTGCGAAGTTAATGCAAAAATGTAACTTCGCCCATCATATAAATGATGCGAGTACAGCGGTAACAACGCAGCTTAATAGAGCAGCAACTCATTTTCCTCCTTGTTGCTGAAGTCACCAACGGTGGTCGCGAGTACGGGTGGATCAGCCTGCTCCACGCTGGCGCCAAACTTTTCGTGAGAGATCAGAATGGAGAACCTCTCAACGCTGGAAATGAGGTCTCCGTTGATACCCACGTAGTCGAATTTGCCTAGTAGATCGGTGTAGCCATCTTTGTAAAACTCGGTCTTAGTGCGGCCATCCAGCGAAGATACCTTGGCGTATACCTTCACGTAGCACGAACGCACTGGTAGGCCCACACGAAGAACTTGTAGTATACCACACTGTGTCATGATATCGACATTCAGACTCGAGTTGAAATACGGCAGGATTTTGTTAATAGGTGGAGCCACGCTTTTCACTGTGCGGGAAGACGTGATTCCGCGAACTCTGACCAGCATCTGCGATGAATGCAACTGGTCTGGGATCTCCACAACCGTTTTTGCCATGTTTCCGTCCGCTACGATAGTGCTAAGTTTAACGAATAATTGTTGTCGAGGTTCGATCAGTAGGAGGTTTGAAGCAGAACCAGCAGAATCAGAAAACGTGTTGAACGGCTCCGTTGAGAACATCAACTCCACATCAATCGGATAGAATGCGAGTTCGCACTGTCCAAGACACTGAGATAGCAACACCACGCCACCTTCACCCACACTTGCTTCAAGCTTAACTTGGTTTCCATGCATACCCGACACAGCTTCTCGATTTAGCTGGTCATCCTCCACAGAAGCATCTCGCATTTCCATATCCTGAAGTTGACGCAAGCTTAAGGCGTCATACTCTTCCAGAAGCTCTTGCATTTTTTCGAAACGTTGACGCCATCGTGGTTGCGGGTGCGAAATGTAGCTTGAAATGGCCCGACGAGCAGCGGCAAACGTCGGCTCATCCTGACCATTACTGCGGAAAAGGTCGAGGAAAGCTTTTAAATATGCGTACTGCACTGTTGACTTCAGCTCGACATTTCTTGAACCGGTACAGCTTTCAAGTCGACGGAAAATATTGATTGCATCTTCCATTCGATCGAAGAGAATCATATAGTACGTCATCACAAGTAGAAGTTGGCTGTTCATTCGAGTGCACGTTCCTAGCCTCTGGCAAAGCTCGCCAAAATATTGCCGCGCTTCGGCATGCAATATGCGTTTGCCCGCTGTTTTTGTTGCCTCTGCCCTCGTTGCATGCGAGTTTACCCGACCCGTTACAGGATGCGCACGTCTCGTTAGGAATGGTCCAAACTCGCAGTGATCGAAGCGCTCAAATGCTGATGCAAAGCGCTCAATATGATACAGTTCCGTCTCTATAAACGAGGAGCAAAACCCACTACCCACGGATTGGGATACATCGTTCGAGCTAGCGAAGAATTCGCGCATTGTTTGCTCATCACTATGAAAAAGCCCGTATTTCCAAATACCGGATACAAAAAACATTTTGCTTCTCAGGTGACCCAAAAGATCACTGAAAAATGCTTTATCATGGCACCTCCAGTACAGCTTTTGGTAGTCGATCGTTACGCCAGGCTTCACAGACTCCATAAACTGTACAACTTCTTGGAGGGAGCCGCGGGCGCTCACGTCAATCCATGACGCTAAATTCACACATGTAGCACTTCGAGTAACTTTACAAGTTGTGGCATTGTCTTCCATATTCGCCCAACTAATAACAAAACCCTCGAGTGAGGCCCGCGCAGGATACTGAGCAAAACTTCCAACTTCAGGGAAATAGAACGAGAACCTGAACTCGCTGGTGTAATTTGGAGCCACACTACCGATCTCATTTTTCGTGTAAAACCCACCGACTCCCATCGGAACAGCTCCTTGCGGTATTTGCAGCAGTAGATTAACATTCGTGAGGTGCTCCGAGCTAATGTTGCTCAGAGTGACGACCGTCGTGTAAGTCTTGTTGACAAGTAATTCCGTGCTAGAGTCCCCATTCTCGTCTTGAATACGCTGCTTCAACACTAATGCACTGTTAGCTGTTAAAGAGCACTTTGCTGGCCCGATGCTTCGATGGTAAAGAACAGCGTTGCTTGGAGACGATAGGGTCACATGGGTACCCGCAGAAGAGGACAGCTGCACTTGAGCCGGTTTCACCTCAATGTCAAGATCCAACACAGCTAATGCGAATAGCCCCTCAGTGATCGAGACCAATGCTTCCGGGAAGTACGACGAAACGAAGCGGACACCTTCATTTTGTTTATGAAGTATGTGCTCAGCGTACTCCTTCCAGAACTTGTTGCAACCAAAGAGTGCCGGATGCTGCCCAGAGAAAAAGCGCTTTTCTTGCACTTTGCGAACATTTCCAGGAGGAATGAAAGGAGTTTCTTGTTTCGCTTTCTTGCTCTTTTTCTTTGCGGCGTCCTCTTCCGATTCGCTATCAACGTCTTCATCACTATCATCGACGCTTTCAACACCACTCTCACTATCAAGGCTTCGAACTCCAAAATCATCATCATATTCCGTAACGTTCTCCACGTTCTCCACGTTCTCTTCAATGATCTCATACACTTCATTTGCTCTTTCTGATGGTTGTTGAGCTGCCATATGGGAAGCAGAAGTGGATCCAAACGATGGTGCTGCACAAGCAAAGCCAAAGCCCCCAAAACCTGCGGGTGCTGGTGCAGCCATCAGCTGCTGCTGCTGCATCATTCGTGGCCTCGTCAGGCGCCTTAAGGAATCCGGCTGCGCAGCGCTGAATGCCTGTCCGGGAGCCTGCTGGGCTGGTGGTGGCAGCGGAGCGGCTGACGGTTCAACTTGACCTTGTGACAACACTGTGTTGAATAGGCGAGCAAGCGCGCTAGAGCATCCCAACGGATAACTTGATTCAATCTCGCGAATGACGGCTCGACAAATACGAGTTCTTATCTCCATGTCCGTCATTCTTTCAGCCACAAGTAACTTTTCAACGCAACTTAACCGTTGGAAAGCAGCTGGACCCGAATACAACTTCCTCAACCTAACCTCGTCACCAAGAACATAATAATCCACTAGAGACTTGCTGATCTTCCCGTCAATTAACGGTTTGACGGCATGGGAAAAAAAGTCAGGGTCTTTCCGGAACAGATAAAAGTGAAGATCATCACACGCGTTGGCGTAATAGAAGCTGGTTTTCTCATGAAGACTAAGAGTCTCCCAATCTTTCAGCTTGCATGCCAGTTTTCCAATCCCACTTTCATTTGCGAGTGTCGGCCACAGCTTAGTAGCACTCTCAAGGCTATCATATAAGGCGTATTTGCTTGAAAACGAGCGCGGTAGGGTTTGATTTCCACCCGGACGAATGCGTTCATGGCTATCAACTTGTTGGAAATGCTTAAATGGCGCCAGAGCCTCTTCAACGGACAGACGTATGTCGCGCTTGGGTAGAACCAACTCATTGTCTTGACCTGGCAGTGTCATTGCCAACTCCTGCGTACACACGCATCCGCTCGCATTGTCGAATGCGATCGTGCAGACCTCAAATGACCCCATTTCGCTCGAAAAGAAGGGAAGATCACTCAGTTCAATGCGAACAATGCCGTCCGGATTCACTACGGACGAGGCTAAAAGCTGCGATTGTCTGCCGAGAAAAGAAATACTCGGTGCGAATTCATTTCCAATTGATTGTCTCCGCGAGACTCGCTTTTTACTCAACATTCGCATTGGCTCTCCTCCTGACTGGATATCATGCGAAGCCACAGATTTGAATCCTGTCACCTTGTCTCCAGCTTCTACCGTCACCACCTCCATGTCCGACTCACTGACAATGTGTGGGTTTTGAAGCAGCGAAGGCTTTGGGAGCATCGGTGATCCAAGGAGAAGTAACGAGTTTTCGTTTGCACCGACCAGCGCTCGTCGTTGAAGAATGTAAGCGTACTCATCACTGATCTTACGCATTTTCAAAAAATCGTTCTCAGGTGGGGAAGAACGAAAATGCAATTTTGGCAGGCGAACTCCAGAACTCGTAACGGGTGCCAACCCGTCAGCCCCAATCACCTCACTTGCTTTTCTCGATCTCATATCGAGAAAATGCTTCAGAAACACTAGTATATGCGTCGAAGATTTGGATGCATTCCGTAGGTGAATCGTTAGTATCAATTTCTGGTTTTCTTCAGTTTTTAATTCTTGGGAACAAATCGTTAATGGCAACGTTGGGGTAGCCAGAAGAACTTGCGTTGGTTGAATGATTAGTCCATGCGGCAAATAAACTTGCGTATTCTTCTTCTCGCACACAGTCACGGGATATTTCAGATTGAGTGGTCGAATGTAGACCACATACTTTCCAGCGCGACTGATTCGAACAACAAGACTAATAGGACATCCCAGTTTGCTCTTAACCACCTTGAGTTCCGAATAATGACCCGCGTTCTGGAGCACTGTGTCAACAACTTCACAAACTGATACCAGTTTAGCGCCGATCCATGTCCCCACTTTGGTCGAAAAAGCAAAGGGAATGGGAATTTCCACAATTTCTTCCACTGAACAGTTCACTATTTGGGGTCGGTAGGAACGCAGGTTCGGCAGCTCCCAGCTGCATGACTTTGTCGATCCAGTACGAGCCCCAAACTCCACTTTGAGTCGCTCTACGTCTTGAAGTTGTCCCAATTTGACTTCCCCCGTGGCATCAGTTTGTAGTCTCGCCCTAATTGCGTCAGTAGCGTGGGTGTGCTTAAAAACAAAATCTGCCGGCGTGTTTGGAACCGGTTCTCCGTTGTGACCAAGAACAAGAGCACGAAATTCGCTTGGATTGTACGGATTCGCTGAATCAAGCGGTCTCCGAATAAAATGAGCTGTATACGTGCCATCAAATTTGTTCACACGCTGAACTTCGAAGCTTTTGGAGTCGCTCACCTTTGGTAAATCACTTGTTTTCACAGCAGAGTCTTGACTCACATTTGGTCGAGAAACACGCGCTTCCAGTGTGACATTAAAGCCCTCCGCATCCATCGGAATCTCAAAGCAAGGAGGATCATTTACAATCTGCTGTATGGATGCAAAGGATAGGACCTCCTTGTGAGAACTCGAGCCTATATTGCTGGTATTGACAAGGTCGTACTCAATCACCAACTTCACATCAACAATCAAGTCAAGTGGTTCACCCGTCGCAAGACCGGCAACGAGAAGACGTGGGCGAATAACAAGCTGAGCGATGGATCCAGGAAGTAACTGTTCGATATCAACATGCATATCGACGTCCATGTCAAATGATTCAGCCAAATAGCTGAAGGATCCGTGAAAGCTGCTAAATGATCCATGGCAAAACGCTATCGCAAACTTGTCGCTTGAGGAAACTTCGTTTGAATGGCGGAATGGAACGATAATGCTCCCTTTTTCGTCTGGTGTGTACTCACGGGCGTGTTGAGCTCTGCTGCCACCAGCCTTCACGTTGAGTACAAGAGCACGGGCATCGTGGAGCAGGTTTCCACGTTCATCTAGCACTGTAAACTCGTGGCCTTGAGTTGTAATACGCTCAACATGGCGCAGAAATCCTTTGCAAAGGATAGCTCGGCATGTTATTCCCTTTTCAAACACTTCTACCACAAAAACTCCACGCTGAGAGGTTTTAGTAGCACGGAACTCGATCGGTACCCGACATTCTTGCCATTGCGTGAGGTGGCTCAGGTCGACTACCTGCTCTTCCGTCGGTAGTAACCCATCAAGACAAACGTCGCCCTTTATTTCACGACGCAAGCGGGAATAGTATTCCACTGTCTTGATCTCGTACAGGTGGGCAGTCAGTGACTTGACATTACGGGCTCGCACGTAAATTCGAAGCGGATCTTCTGGCAAAAAGTAGGTCGGGTTGGATTCGCAGAAAAGCAGTTGTGGTGAGCTCGCCTCACTTGATAGTTCCTGGCAATTCGCTTTCAGTTTTTCCGTCCATTCAGAAAATGCACCTTTACCGAGCTTAATCATGGTCAGAGCGTGTTGTACATTTAAGATGCCATCATCCAGGTTGGTGTAAAGAGCACTAAAAATGCTTCTGTCATCAATGTCAGATGACCACAGCGTCCTTAAACTTTTGTTAATGATATCATCGTGGTCTGACTGGGACACATGCCCGAAGCCACAAAATCCAACATAGTCGAACGAACTCAAAGTGCGACCGCCTGCGATCTTCACGTATTCAACCAGAGAGCTCAGCAATTCCGTCGCAGCATTTGCATTTGTGCAGCAGATCACATTCAAAAGCTGGAGTTTGCGATACAAAATCATCACCCGAATACTTCCTACCGACGACAGGGTGAAATCGCGCAGGAACTCTACGTACGTTGCAAGGTGCTGCAGTTCTTTCTCGCGCTGAGTTTCACTTCGGAGATCGGAGCATTGTGCACTATCCACCTCCGCCGCAGCTCGAAGTAGCTGCATTCCACGAACAGCGAACTCGCTGTTGCTACGAAAAATCGCAGGATCTTGTCGTCCACACTCCAGCAGTTGCGGGAATGACAAGTATCGATGCGCTGCACGGAAGTTAAAGCTGTAGTCGCTAGCATCCTTGACTCTCTTACGTTTGACGTCCTTGACAATAATGTCCACGTATCTATAACCAAAAAGGTCAAATGTTATCAGTTTCCCGCGAATGGTTCAACTCCCTAATAGGAAACATATTAATATAAAGGCAACGCACCCCGGGATGTCTGCATATTCAAACGGGTAGTCGTCCAAGAACACTTGTAGCATCTTCCAATGCTCATCCTCAGCTCCGTCCCAAGCGCGTATCTTGTGGAAAACCTTTTCACGCCCAAAAACATCCAAATCGCGCAGAATCTCCTTCAACGACATTTCTTTCACAGTGCTGAAACTCAACACGTTCAACTTGTTCTCAATGATGGCGTCAAGATCCAGCAACTCTTCCTTCAGCACCGTCGGAAACGTCTCCTTTCTGATCTCCGGGGTCGCTCCCGCCGGCTCCGGGTCCTGATAAGTCACATGCAGTGCCGTCGTAATTTGCTGCGTCACAATCTACACAACAGCAACGAACCAACATCAGTTCCTCGCTTTATCCACCATTCTACCTCGCTCTACTCACCTTGATTTCATCTTCCGGTCTCTTGAGCTTGTACTGCAGGTCCAGCTCCAGCAGCAATCGTCGCATGTGGATGCGCTGCGAGCGTCTCCAGCACCTCCTCCCCGTAAGCTCCCGCTCCACTAGCTCTAGCTGCGCCTTGCTCCCCTGCAGTTTCTCCCAGGCCTGTTCATACTTCTCCGCCTCCAGCTGCGTCTGCACGTCTAGCAGCGCGCACAGTGCCGAGTAGAACCAAAAGTCGGGCTTACCCGGTACGAACGTCTTGTCCACCAGCTGCAGTTTGGCTGACACGCTCTCCGCCAGCGCGAACTTCTCCTGGAACGCCAGCTGCGCCTCGGCGTTGCCCGTCGCGCCCTCTGATGCTAACTGCGCCTCGAACTCTGCGGTGTCCATCACTCCTGATGCTTGATCCCTGTGCCGCTAAATCCAAAGTGGCCTGGATTGGATATGATAAAGCTGAACTGGGTACAAAAGGGTACAAGAAATAAAAATTAACCAATCACCTCGCTACTTCAATACTTCAACTTCAACGCTTTATCGACCTTTGGGTCATGGGGCTCTTCGGAAAGAAGGGTAATAGCGGCAGCCGCGTGGCTGAGGGAGGTGGCGGAGCGCTGGCTGCGGCGTCTCCGTCTACTGCTGCGTCGCCCTCGAAGCGCACGAATGGGGACAAGCCCGTGAGCTTGGAGCTGTTCGGCGCCGAGAGCGACGAGAGCGACGACGAAGCGACAATCGACCGCTACACGAAGGAAGGCGAGGACGAGGAAATCAACGAGAAAGAGGCGGCGGAGGCTGAGAAGAGGAAAGTGGCCGCGCTGAACTCGAAGGTGAGGACGCTACATGTCAGCACAGAGTGCAAGGTTCAAGGTGACAGTGTTTGACTGCAACATAGTTATCGCCGGAGGAGCTCTTCAAGAAGTATGACACGGACAGGTCGGGCAACATCTCTGCTCCCGAGTTTCTGGCCATGGTACGGACTTCTTAATGATGTACGTGTTTTTCTTGGTAGCTAAGTGTGTTGTACTAAGTAGCTGCCAGATCTGGGGATTTCTATCTCGGCGGCGAAGGCCATGCGGATATTTCGCAAATGTGATACGGATGGTGGCGGTGAGATAGATCTCACCGAATTCAAGATGGCCATGTTTGCTGTGGACCCCGTGTCAGGTAACACGTTGGGATTCTCTCCGTCCACACTACTGGGCCCTCGAGATGCCTTTGAACTTTTCGACGAAGACGCAACAGGACAGATTGATGAGCTTGAATTTGCGGTGGGTCGTGTCTCTGTGTTGGGTTGAGTAAATATAGCGCTGACAGTACATTTGCTCAGGACGTGCTGGATTACTTTGGCATGGATGTGAGCGATGAAAAACAGGAGAACATTTTCAAGAAGTATGACAAGGACAAAAGCGGATACATTGATTACCGAGAGTTCCGTTCAATGTGGATTAAACTGGTGGATGTGTCCGAAGAATTGACGAAGAGAGGCGTAGAGGTACCAAAACATACGCGTCCAGGAAAATTACGGCAAATGCTTGAAGCGATGTTGGACGAAGAGGAAGCTCGTGAGGCAGTGGCACTCGAGGAAGCAGCGAGGTATTTGCAGAGGCAGCGCGACAAAGAGTTTCGAGAGCAACTAGGCCGGAAAGCAGTTATTCGGGCCGAAGATGAACTAGCCGCCGCTTTGGATGCGGCAGGACAAGTGTACATCATGGGAAGCGGCAAATATGACCAGTTTGCTGGTGATCCAGTTATTCGAGACGAAGACTTATTCCCTGGTTTTAAGGCTGTCAGTGAAATTTGGTCTTGTCGTGTAAAACCAAACAATCAAGAAGTACAAGTAACCAAACCAAAAGCATCCAAAAAGGCAAACAATCAAACGAAGAAGACTGAAACGTATCCTGAGGCATTAAAAACGTCAACATCAAAGCAGCAAGCAACGAAGACGATAACTATTCAACCCGAAAATCAAACCAGTGGTCCGGCATCAAAGTACGTGCGTCAAAGATTCGAAAATAAGCGATGGAAGTTTCGTAGTCCACCGAGATTGAATAAGCAAACAATCTCTCAGACTAAGACACATATTCGAGCAATATGTCGTGAAAGGGAAATGTCGAGTGAACATGCCGAAGCAGATCCGAGTGCTGACTTGAATAGTCTCACTGAATCGTCTGAAGTTGAAGATATAACCCCTGATGAGAGTAATCGAAATGAGGAAAAGCTTGCCAAACTGTTCTTTGAAAACCGAGAGTTTGTTCGAAGCCTAAGGTTTCGCTCTACCACCTTGATGGCAAATACGGGGCCACTATGGGGTAGAAGTGTCGTGCAAGGCGCGATCAGTGACAGCGTCGCCTATGCCGTCACAAGTTCAGGCAGTGTATTCAACTGGGGAGGGAGGAATAGTACGTGGGAGGCATCTGCTCGACGAGTTGCCGGTTCTGGCAGCGATTCGGACGATGAGATTGAACGTACTGACCAAAAGATAAAAGCGGCATCTGAGACTGGTATGCGAGCGAAGGTTACACCTCGGTCTGCATTACAAAAGATGAGCACTCCTGAGCAGGTAAGAGATCTTTTGGCGTGATAATGTAAGTCTCGTCTAATGGTTCTGTGGGATAGCTGGAAGGATTACGAGATCCTGACGCCGAAGTGAAAGAAGAAGAGCAGCAAGCGATTGAAGCTCGACAAAATGACGATAATCTACGCTATGAAAGGTAAAAAAGCAGTATTACTTAATTTTTTTCCAGGTCTGACCGTTCTGTATGCTGTTAAGCCTGAAACGAGTAGTTATGTATTATGACGTGTGGGAGCTACCTCCCAGTAACGCGACTCGACTGCTGTTCATGGAGCAGATTTTGTTACCGAAGGTTGAGTACGAACAGCTAATATTGTCAGGTCAACTTCGTGGTCTCGAGTTCGAGCATATCACCAAAATGGACTTGTCCCTCGCAATGGGAGAATGCTTTGAGCTGGAGGTCGAAGTAAAGGGTGAGGTGGGGCACGCTGCATTCAAGGAATCGGAACGAGACATCAAGGTACGCTTATGATACAGATTAGAATCTGCTGTCAACACTCTCAACTCGCGCTGGTGGGTAGGAATTGAGTCAAGACAAAAAACTAATTATCCAAAACAAGCGAGCCAATTTGCTCCAAGCGGTATGTACTAATTTTTACGAAAACATCACTATATCTCAGTACTGTTCCTGTCAACATTGGTGATATAGGCAAAAAATAGGATGCTGCAGGAGGTATGTTGCGCGAATAACACCTTAGCTACTCGCTACGATAAATCTGACCAATTCTCTTGAAGTGGCAAGATGTCAAAACGTTGCGAGAGAGTAGGCACGCCAAACGGGAAGACGATGCAAAAGCAAGGATTATCGAGAAGGTTGACCGCATAGTAAGTGAAAGGTGTACCAGTTTGAACAACGTCCGAAGTCTGTTGTGAACCGCTCGCTCTCCTTCTGCTATAGGACCGCGCGCATAAGTCCAAGGCTGCTCGAAGCGTTGTGCAGCTAGAAGACACGATTCCTGAGTTTACCTCCCGAGGTGACAATATTCGAATTGATATGAGCGGAGTTACTACAAGGTACTGTAGGAAATAGCTGACCAACTGGCTCTGGGTATTGAACCTCATGTGCAAATTGTATGCGCAGAGGCCCACCGCTATACTCATCTAGAGGCGCAGTAGTAAGTCATTGTCCAATGGTACTGAATTGCACGTCGGAGCAAGCTAAGACTTCACTTCATTCTTGTAGGCCGTTGCAAACGTTTCCGCAGGATTTTCTCATGTGGCATTGCTGATGCAAGATGGGTAAGAAAACTTAGGTGTGCTGATCCTGGTGTCCAATCCGAAAATAATGAACTTAATTGTTCGCTCTTTTTTTTTTTGCAGATCACTTTACACGTGTGGGATTGGCTCAAGCGGGCGTCTAGGGCTTCAGCCGAATGAGCGTGGAGCCATTTGCTTTGACACAAACCACCCGCAGCGTGTTGAAGCTTTTAATGTACGAAAATTACTACAACCCGATCCCGTGACTATCTGCTTACGTTGATTACTATATACGTTTGTTCGCAGAATTTAAGTATGCGCCAAGTCTCGTGCTCCTTTTCACATAGCGGAGCTATTGACTCGGACGGATCATTATACATGTGGGGGTCAGCGTGTAACGGGAAGCTCGGAGTCGGTATTGTTGAGGATGAGTACAAGCAGTACTCTTTGACACCGTTACTTGTCAAATTCCCTGGAAAACGTAAAATCAGATCCGTATCGTGCGGAGCTTCGCACAGTGGGGCGGTCTCTACGGCAGGGGAGCTGTTCATGTGGGGCTCAGCTAATGGCGGACGACTTGGCCTTGGGCCTCACGTGATAGACACCATAGTTGTCCCCACGCTGGTCAAAGATCTCGTTAACAAGAAAGTCCGGGTTTGGCAGATTTCGTGTGGGACGGCACATTCCGCAGTCTGTACTGAGGTTACATCAGAGGTCAACGGAGGGAGCAAAACGCTGCTTGGTGGTCAGGTATACGTATGCGGAGGCGCGACTGCACTGAGTCGATACGTGTTATCGTGGGAACGGGTACCGGCTTTAGATGGTGCTGGCGTTCGCCAGGTGTCCTGTGGCGGTAGCCACACGGCTGCTGTGTCTTCTTACGGCGAGCTTTATACCTGGGGTCGAAATTATCATGGTTGCACAGGTCACGATGCAAGTGTAAGTCATCAAGTAGCATATTGAGCTTTTTTGGCTAATCGACTCTTACATTGATACTTCTTGCGTGCTGAATGCAGCGTGCATTTATTGAGAAACCAGAGCTACTCAAATGTTTGCACGTGGAGCCTTACAACCTCGCTTTAGGCAAGCCTTGTCGTCAAATCTCCATCTACAACGAACAAAGACCCAATTTGGCAGTCAACGGGGAGATTGGCGGTGCATTAACGGCCTGTATTCACACCCACGTACGACTTGCTGCAACCGCAGTTTCTCTTTTTAAGGGTGCTAATTGCTTCCCTTTTGTTACTATACATTGCTGTTCAGCTGGAGGACAAACCATGGTGGGAAGTAGACCTCGGGCAACCTGCAGTCATCGAGAAAATTCGGGTAAGGCCGTTTGCATGGTATTCTTCCGCGAACTTAGCTCTAACTTACTTCAAAGTTGTGGAATCGAACGGATGAGCCGCTAAACCCGTCAAAGAGCAGGTCCGAGTACAGTAGTAGGTTGTTCCCGTGTTGGATTTTCGTGAGCGAGTTTGCGTTCAAAGATTTGGAAGGCAAGGAAGGGTGCGCTCGCTTAACAGTTTTTTTTTCACTGAGTAAAATGTCTTGCACTAACAGGGGTTTTCCCTTGTTTTGACGATTCAGTCTACGAGCCGCGAAGGTGCAGTCAAGCGCATTCGAGTTGTTTCGTACTAACAAACGAATGACGGAGTGGATACTTCCGACGGCAAACACTGTGGGCCAGTTTGTTCGAGTGCAACTGCATAGCAAAAACTTTCTCCATTTCGCAGAAGTAGAGGTGTTCGGAGTTTACTCCGCCTTCAAGTACGTTGGCAAAGTGGGCACAGTACAATGCAGTGCGGACGCCACACTGGTTGTCATTCCTCCCACCCCGACCCAAAGGTGCATCGCTTATCGTACTGCGGGCATATTCAGCGGTGTCTAATCTTTTCTTCGTGTCACCACAATTGCAGCGTGCTGGACGACTATTACCTCCGCGCTATTCAGGGGGATGCCGATCACGCCACAATTCTGCGCCAATACGACGCGTACGAACGGTCTTTCCGTAGGTTCGGCCGCGGCACGCCAGAGATACTTGATGGGCCGTGTCGGCTCTGTCGCGTCTTCCATGACTGCGAGATCTGCGAGTTCTACAGGTCGGCCAAGTACAATCGCCGCCTGTTGGGCGGCAACGGTGAGAAGCCGCTTCCCGTTCGGCTTGTTGGCGATCGCATGGGACTTCAGGTGCGCTTCTGCAGTAATTCAAGCACCGTATTAATATTGTTAATGGCACTTAACTACAGTATTTCCATTGGAACGTAGGAACTCGTTCGGGTGGCTTTGGCTGAGAGCACGCTAGAAACAGAGCAGCAAGAGCGACTTCGCCAAGAGCAGGAGGCCGCCGAGTGCGCCCGAATAACTCGCGAAGCCACCGAACTCGAGGCCGAGCGGCAGAGAGCAAAGGAGAAGGGGCACAGCAAGCGGCCGAGTCGGCTGCTCCAGCCTTTTCAAGGGCTTGTATTCCGCAATAAGAAAGTGTAGGCAAGTTGAAGCGAGTCCTAGGCGTAGTGGTCGACTGTAAACAAGTCTCTTAGGAGTAGTGAACAAACATCTTAGGAATAGTGATACACCGTAAACCAGCCAGCGCCTTTTTTGGCGGGAAATCGTTTAGGTTACTGTTTCACTTTCCCACTCAAAAGTCTCTACCGTCATGCTACTCAACGCGCTGCGCAGCAAGGCGCGGGCTAACGGCGGCTCGTCGCAGGCGTCCAGTGGCGGCTCGTCCGGTGGAGCCAAGAAGCAGCGCTCGATCCACGACTTTTTCTCGCAGTCGTTGGCCAGCCGCAAGCGTCTGGACGGCGGTGGCAAGCTGCGCAAGGCTCGACGGTCTCTCGAAGCTTCAGCCAAGGGCCACAGCTTCAGCGCCGCCGCGATGGAGGATGGCGAGGACGAGTCGGTGCCCGTGCAGAAACGCATCGATTACGATGTGATGGATGACGAGAGTAGTGAGGAGCCCATGCTTCTGGCCTCTCAGAACAGTGACAGCGGCGCGCGCCGGCCTAGACCTAAGAAGATTGACTTCACGGGCTGCTCCAGCCAGCGCAGCGAACCCGACTTCGAGCCGACGCATACGCCCGTGCGCTTTGGATTGCCACCCACCAGCCAGGGCTATTACACGCCGGGGATGGCCACGCCCATGCAGCAGTACAGCCAGGACGACATGGACTTCCTGACTCCTCGAGACCAGCCGGTTATCCCGCTGTCGAACCCGATGACACCATCGCCGCTGAAGAAGCGTCCGCGGCTTAATAGTGGAGCGGATATCGTCCAGGAGGAGCATGTACAGAACCTCACGCAGGACATGACACACATGGATGTGCGGCATGCACGGAAGGGGTTGCCGTCCCTTTCGAGTCAGTCGTCCATGGACACTGGCTCACCAAAGGTCAACGTGGTGGTGAGTGCCAAGAGAGCGAGACCCAATGGGTAAGTTTGCTGCATGAGGTGATGATGAACATTACATGTTGCTCACCTGTACCTTATTGACGTGGCGTTGTTGTTGTTGGTCGTGCTGCAGAGAACAAGCTGCATCCTTCTTGTCGGAGGAAAGTTATGTGAACCCTTTTGCACCGGAGCCGATGACGGAGTCAGGAAAGAAAAAGATTTCCAGACGCAAACGACGGTCTTTTCCTTCGGCGTGGGTTGGAGCGAAGAACGGATCGCCAGTTTCTAAGTATCTATCGGACTTTTCCGAGCTGGGGGTACGTTGACTGCCTGTTTGCACTCGTCGCAAACATGGGATTGAAATTGTAACACTCATTGTTGCATTGCTCATGACAGTTGATCGGCTCGGGGTCGTTTTCGAAGGTATACAAGTGCATCAAGAAGATTGATGGCTGGGTATACGCCGTGAAGAAGAGCAAGCGCCATTTTCGTGGCAAGGCAGACACGTACGTAACGCAATGACCTGCTACATGTTTTATGTGTTCGAATGTGAGTCAACCTCCCTTTATTGTCATGGATGTGGTAGTGAGAGAGCGCTACGGGAAGTGCAGGCACTAGCAGCGCTAAGTAGTAGCAACCATGTCGTTCGATATTTCGACGCTTGGATAGAAGACGACTTGCTCTACATCCAGCTTGAAAACCTAGAGGGCTGCTCGTTGACTGAATTTGTCAACAAGTATGCACCGCACAAGGTTCCGGAAGAAACGCTGTGCAAGCTCTTGTGTCATATTGCCCAGGTAAGATGGCTGAGCTCGCACTGTTCGAGCCACCGAGTAACTTATGGAACCTTTTGTTCA
Source organism: Phytophthora sp. 'mugwort' (assembly GCA_033558025.1). Lineage (NCBI taxonomy): Eukaryota > Oomycota > Peronosporomycetes > Peronosporales > Peronosporaceae > Phytophthora > Phytophthora sp. 'mugwort'. Next base: position 4,364,655 of record JAUCEF010000017.1, on the reverse strand, counting down.
GGCTCTTTACGATATGCACAGCAAGAAGATGGTTCATATGGATGTGAAGCTGCAAAATGTCCTGGTTGGCCCAGGAGAAGTCTACAAGGTTTGTTTCACGTGTTTCGACCTGGTCTCTTAGTCATTGTGCTTATCATTTGTTAATACCTCAGCTAGGCGACTTGGGAACTGTTGCTCATCTTGATGGCAGCATGGAGATCACGGAGGGCGACAATCGGTATCTCAGTCGGTAAGCCCACCGATTTGCGAGTGTAGGCGTATTACGAAGTATTAAGGTATAGCATCTATTTTGTCTTTGGTAGCGAACTACTCGAAGGCAACCGGAATAACTTGCGCGCCGGCGACATCTTCGCTTTGGGGGCCACGATCTATGAGCTCGCGCTAGGGACGACGCTGGCAAGTGGCGGCGAAGAGTGGCAGAAAATCCGCGATGGAGACCTCGTCATGTTCCGGTACGACTGTGAAACTCTCTTGCCATTTCGGTACCACACAGACGCGGTGCTAATGTGCTGTTTACCCACAGACAATACTCCAACTCGCTACAGCACCTGATCGCCAGCATGCTGCACCCTGACGCGCTGCAGCGGCCTCTCGCCGAAGATATCTTGCAGCACGAGGTTGTGCTGCCCTTCCGTTGAAACAAGTCCGGAAGTAAAAAAGAAAACTCTTCATGTCGGTACACTACTACATGGCAACAACAAATAAACTACATCTGCATGAAGCAGCAGTGCCCCGAACTCCTTTCGCTTAAGACGTGTGCGGTACTTCTTCGACGACTGGCGCGCAGCATCCTAGACAGGCTACGTCACTACTGTACATGACATCATTCGTCCCGGCGGTGCCTGACATTCACCATCCAGCTGCACCGCTCGTGTTTACTTGCACTAACTATGGTACCATATCTTCTGAGTCAATGGCTCTGGTGGTTTCGTAGCCACACGTCCGCGTCCAAATGCCTCAAGCGCACAAGCTCATTCCAGTAAGTGCGGCGAAGCAGACAGAGAATGGCGACAAAACAGCCGTACGTGTTCCCGACCCTGACGGAGATCAAACGGTCGCTACCCAGCGAGTGCTTCGAGGCTTCGGTGCCTCTGTCGCTCTACTACACCGTGCGCTGTCTGGTGATCGCCGTGTCCCTGGCTTTTGGCCTCAATTACGCGCGCGCGCTGCCCGTAGTCGAGAGCCTGTGGGCGCTGGACGCCGCACTGTGCGCGGGCTACATCCTGCTGCAGGGTATCGTATTCTGGGGATTCTTCACCGTGGGTCATGACGCCGGCCACGGCGCCTTCTCGCGCTACCATCTGCTCAACTTTGTCGTGGGCACTTTCATCCACTCGCTCATCCTCACGCCATTCGAGTCATGGAAACTCACACACCGCCATCACCACAAGAACACTGGCAACATCGACCGTGACGAGATCTTCTACCCACAGCGCAAGGCTGACGACCACCCGTTGTCGCGCAACCTCATCCTGGCGCTCGGCGCCGCGTGGCTCGCCTACTTGATCGAGGGTTTTCCACCTCGCAAGGTTAACCACTTCAACCCGTTTGAACCGCTGTTTGTGCGCCAGGTGTCGGCCGTGATTATCTCGCTTCTGGCCCACTTCTTCGTGGCGGGGCTCTCTATCTACCTGAGCTTCCAATTCGGCTTTAAGACCATGGCGCTCTACTACTACGCGCCGATCTTTGTATTCGGCAGCATGCTAGTAATCACCACATTCCTGCACCACAACGATGAGGAGACCCCGTGGTATGGCGACTCCGAGTGGACGTACGTAAAGGGCAACCTCTCGTCCGTGGATCGATCCTACGGCACGTTCATCGACAACTTGAGCCACAACATCGGCACGCACCAGATCCATCACCTGTTCCCTATCATCCCACACTACAAGCTCAAGCAGGCTACAGCGGCCTTTCACCAAGCTTTCCCCGAGCTCGTACGTAAGAGTGACGAGCCGATCCTCCAGGCATTCTACCGGGTCGGCCGTCTCTACGCTAACTACGGTGTTGTGGATCCCGAGGCCAAGACCTTCACGCTCAAGGAGGCCAAGGCGACAGCTGAGGCGGCGGCTAAGACCAAGGCAACCTAAGCGAGGCAGTAAGTTTCATTAAGAAAGATTTGAAAATAATAACACTGTGATCCTTCGGGAAGTGTGTAGCGTCGCTAGCACACGCAGTTTCGTCGGCGGTTTTCGTATGCACGCAGGTGTGTCGTCCTTGGCATTCCGCACGGCCGAGTTGCCGACAAGTTGTCGACGACAGTCAGCGGATAAGGTGTCATGCGCACGGGCTAACTGACCAAGTAGACTCGCGCCATATCCATCCATCTGTCAAACACGCAAGAGTGGCCAGAACTTGTTCATGTGTCTGTCTCGCCTGACTGACTCAGAAAGACGTTTGGAAACGAACAGGCTTGGTCTATCCAATTGCGATGAAAGACGAAGCCAAGATATCCTCCTCTCGACAGCTTACTGAAACGACATTGCGCGTCGACGCACGTATATAACCGTAGACAGCAGAAGTGGACGAGACGAGAGCTACTACTATTCACACGTGCTACCAAATCTCCCGACGCCCACTGCTTAAAGCAATATGCACGACGACACCCAACACCCAACATTACCACCACCCTCTTTTTTCTTCTTGCTTGTACCGCGCCAAGTACTTGTATTCACCAGGTTCACGCAACCAACGCTTGCCCATGTTCAAAAGGTTTGCACAGTCACTGTATTCTCCTCTGTCTGCTTGGAGTCTCGCCTCCCGCCGGCCATAACTTAGAGCAGCAGAACATTCTCCTTAGGAGTCATGCCGCCACCGCCGCCGCCATTATTATAGCCATCCATGGCGACCGCCGCGTCGGGAGTTGCGAGCTCGGCCTCCTTGCCCTTCCTCAACAGCCGCGCACCGGCTGCAATAGCTACGACTGCTAAGCAGCCCACGACGATGGCGATGATAGAGCCGATACCAAGGCCGCCATGCAACGAGGAGTTGGCGGGGTTAGAACCGTCGCTTAGAATGGACCCGGGGTTAAACGATTGCTGGTTCGCCGAGCTGCTGCCGGGCGAGATGGTGATGCTGCCGGAGCCAGAGTCGGAAGGCCCCGAGTTGGACGTCGAGCTGCTGGAGTTGGAGGCCGCCGATGAGGCGGAATCTGCCGTCGAGTTACTGCTATCAGCACTTGCGTTACTGACTTCGGAGCCACCTGCAATGACAGTACCAGGATTAATATCCCCCGAGTTCGTGGTAGTGGCAGTAAAGATATTAGAGGCATTACCATCTGAGCCCGACTTGGTCGAGAAGTTCGAGCCAGAGCTGGCGTTGCTGCCGTTGTTACTGCTGTCGGTTGACGAGCTGGCAGTGCTCTTGGAGCTGCTGCTCGTGGTGCTGCTAGTGCCGCTACTAGAGGGCGCCGTCGTGGTCGAGTCCGACGGGGTCGACGATGCGCCCGGGAGCGTCGCCGATTTCCCGTCCTTGGTGAGCGTACCGTCCGCGTTCACATATATGAGGTCCGAGCGGCCCGAGGCGGCGCAGCCCATGATAGGAGTCTCCGGCAGCAGCGCACAGCTCGCGCCAGTGGGGCAGGCGCCCACGCCTTGCGTGAGGCCCGACGCGTAGTACGTTCCCGAGCACGGCGCTGACGAGACGCACTGCACGCCCGCGACATCTAACACGCTCACAGTGTGTAGGCAGTCTGTATTGCAAAGCAAAAACCATTGCCACCTTGTGAGCATTTCCCCAAGCAAAAAAAGAATCGACATTTTTTTTTGTCATTAATTTCCACACGTACCATCGGCGACGGCGCCTTGAACGAGAAGCAGCACGCCGGCCACTGCGAGTTTTGGCCACATCGAGAGTGTAGTGCCTAAAGTGATTTTTCCTGTTGTTTTGCGCCGCTAAGTACGCGTCCGTCTGTCCGTCCGCGCTTGCGTCTGGTCCGATTAGTTTGCTGTTGCGTTCGTCCCCTTGGGCGCGTGCTACAAGGTGATGGATCGCGGTCTCTTTGCTTTTTCTGTCGCTGCGAGATGCAAATACCGAGGAAGCAAAAAGGTTGTTTCCAGTCGGTTAGCCTTCCGTTTTGCGAGAAAACTTCGGAGTGAAAGAGGGTGAATGCGCTACTCACACCAGCAGGAAAAAAGAGCCAGAGCACGCACTATCAAATCGTAGCGTTGCCCCAATGCGCGAACCGACGCTGCCCCAACAATAACGGGTATCCATTGGTCATTATTGATGAACCACAGCCCTTCCCTGCACACGAGCGGGGCGATAGTAGAGGTCTTTTTTGTAGACACTCTACCGCTGCCATTGCCGCTTGTACTGTACTGTACCAGAAACTCTGCCGCAGTGCGCTCGCAATCCGAGAGCATCGGACCGTTTTGCGCTGCCAACGCCCGGCTTTATGCGCGTTGACAACGCGGCGGGCGGTAAGGTGCTGGCAGTTTATTGTCGTCGGGCTGTGCTGCAGCATTGCACCAATGCCTCAGAGGTTCGCCAAGTTGCCTTTTCATTGGGCGCCATGGCCACATGACAAAAACTTCACCGTGGTGATGGTTGGATCACATGATAATCAGCGTTTGGCGGGGTTTGGCGAGCCGAGGTTGGCACCGTCACCACGTGGCAGCGAGCGGCGCATCGAGCCATGAATAGTAAGCCAGTCTTGGCGGGTTGTGCAGCACCCAGATGCTCACGGGCCCTCGGCTCCATGCTTGAAGGTGGCGCGGAGTGGAGAAATGATGCCGACATCCGCCGCGCTTCTCCCGTGTGAACTGATCTGCGTGTGGAGACTTCCCCGCTGGTGGACGGCAGTGCAACTATGTAGCGGCGGGCGAGAGTCTCCGCTAAGTATCTTACCTCCTGTTATTTTATGAACGTTGCTGCTTGGAAGCGGATGTGTGTGACTTGTGGTTAGTCGACAGGAGCTGCGAAGACGGGACAGGCCCGACATGACATCTTCTTCAACGCGGATGGATGGATACCAATGAGATGAGGCGGGCTGTTGAAGTCGCCTATGGCTGGCGCGGTGCTGCCTGGGAACATGTGCGATAACGCTTAGCCTTCCTGCCATCTTGGCTCGCTCCGGCTCGCTCTATATGCTCGCCCCCCCATTCTGCAGGCCACGTGAAGCGAGTACATGTGTCGCGTTTTCAATTGCATTGTGTATGGCGTCAGCACCACTGCCAATGTTGAAGGCGAAGGTTCACGGCAGAGAAGAATCCTCATGACAAAAGGGTATGGACACTATATACTATTATATATAGTTACAACCATATTCACTTCTCAAGCGGCAAGTGGTCAGAATACGAGCAGTTCGAGAGTTGGTATTTCGGGCTAGAATTGATGAAATGTGCACGATTGGGAAGGTGATGCCAACTAAGCTTTATCACCTCAACGCCCTGCAACACAGCTGATCAAGCTCGTGCATTCCTCCTACGGTCCTTAAACGAGGGGCGAATCGTAGTTGGGTCGTGTCGACAAGTCTGGGGAACAAGTTGTCACCGATGGAGTCGCTGGGCTAGTTGTAGCCGGCTCCGTCAAAACAACCCACTATTCAACGTTCCAAATTAAAAAATGATACACAAACACTGTGTGCACAGATTATATATGTGGGCATTGCCAAACGTGGGCATTTTTCCAAAGTTTACAAAAATTAAGTGATCGCAATTCAAAGTTTACAAACACAATAAAGTAACTGATCGCAATTGCTGCAATTTTGCAATCACTTATTGTTTGTAAACTTTAAAAAATAGGCCAGCAGCTTGAAAGACTTAGAGGGCCATTTTCTTTAGGTTCCGCGTAGCCCACTATCAAACTCCCACCCTAAGGTCCGCGCGACGGGCCCCGCCCTATGATATGCAATACCCCTATCAGTATAACCTCGCCGACGAAGGTCTAATTGTCGTCAAGTAGGGGTCGAAGAAATAACTGCATACAATATATAACTGACTATTTTCGATTGGATTTTTTATTATTGGGTTTCGCCTCGTCAATACAATCCCAAATTGCCCCAATTATTGGCAATAAATATGGCGAATGACTGGCCACTGGAGCCCCACCAGCAGATCATAACTCGATGATTAAACAGGACAGCTACGATGACATCACTAATGGAGGTATCCACACCACATCCACCCCAACAGAGCCTGACTGGCTACGAATGCTCTGAGAGCTGCCTCTCGCTGCAATTCCGCACAGCACTCAGCCCGTACAAGTATATTTCTGCCTGTTTGTTTGCTTTGCTCGGTCAAGGCCCGTTACGCTGTAACCTGTGTGGCAACAAACGGAAACAGGTGGCTGGATCCGGCTACTCCAACCTGATGGCGCACCTGGCTGGAAAGCATACGGCTACGAGGATCAGTACGCGTCACACCTGAGCAACTCAAGCCGTCCTATCCAAGCTTTTGATTTTGTATCCGACGGAACTAGCATCTGTCAGTGGATCCGGTGGATCATTGAGAGGAACATGCCTGTCCACGAAGTCGAGGATGGGCTCACTCGGGCTATGAGCAAGCTACGACCCGTCACAGCGAGGGCTGTGAAGAAGGGTGTGGCAGACATTGCTATAGAAGTCGGTAAGCTGGTCGAAAAGGAGCGAGGAACCGTCTTCGGCCTGATGTTCGACGGTTGGTCACATGCTGGCGTGCATTACGTCGCACCCTTTGCTGTATACGAGCTGGATGGAAAGCTGTGCGTACCGCTCTTAGGCCTATCTCCGCTCGCAGATGGAACGCAGACTGCTAATGCTCACGTCCAGCTGTTCGGGACATCCGCGATGTCTACGAAATACCAGGGACATGGTTGGGTTTCTGGTTGGCGACAACTGTAGCACCAACCTATGCATTGCGAACAAGATGGGCGTGCCTCTGGTTGGGTGCGCCAGCCACCGGTTAACCTTGCTTTCAACAATTTCCTGGTGCCGTATGAGGATTTACTGTACGATGTGCACGCTCTTACGGTTGAGCTGTGCCACGAAAACAACTTCGCGGAGCTGAAACAGCACAGAGCTCCATCCGTCAAGCGAAATGTCATCCGCTGGTCATCTACGTTCAAGATGGCTCATCGGTACATCCCGATTCGCTCCGAGATCAAGAAGGTTGACGCAGTTCAAGAACTGATCCCAACGGGTGCAAAGCACAGGAAGTTGGCTGCCTTGTTCGACTTTCTGAAGAAGTTTAACAGCATCTGCAAGCGACGGCAGCGTGATGACACAGATATGGCTGAGGTGCGCCTCATGTTCGATGCTCTTATTGCGGAGTATCCTGTCACGGCAGAACATCTAAAGTCGATCGCTAAGGTCGTTCACACACCCGCTTTCGAATCTGGTATGGTCAAGGTGATCGCTGGAACAGCGCACTCGTCGGCAGGGACGGCAACGTTGGAGCGGTTTGAAATGGCCCAGACAACTGGCAAGAAACGAACCGAGCGCGAAGAAGACTACACATCGTTGCTGCTACAAGGCAAGGGGAATAATCGCAAGCACCCATTACGTTCTTCCTGCTACGCGCCGCTCGTGAGCAAGGTTCCGTCAACGTCAAACACTGTGGTGAGAGTGTTCTCGCAGTGCACGCGCGCATTGACCCCAGAGCGGCGTTCCATGATTCCCGGCGAACATCGAGCGGATTTATTTTCTTCGGGTCAACCGCATGTGGGATCTGACGACAGTAGTTCGTGTAAGCAGCGAAAGTAGCAGCTAGCTCCGTGAACAGTAATACATTACCTCACGCTTACGTCTACATCCTGTTATTTTTGGTATGACTTTGGTATTGTGGTGTAACGTGTCTAGTTTTCCCTGCACGCCGGGGTTTGCCGTATGCCGATGCTCGTCGTCCGCCCACGAACACTGTAACTCGTCTGATGGCTACAGGAGAGCAACTCTTGCCTCCTGCGCCGGCGCTTGCCTACTGGCCGCAACCTATTTGTATTCTGTTCGCTTACAAAGTCCTGGCGCTATCGCTACCTACATGTCTCCTTTGAGCGTCGCCACTGAGTCACTCGGAACACACTGCCCTCTTACGTCGCAACCCAGTGACTCGAAAGCACACTGGCCTCCTGTCTGTCCGGTTCCCCGTGCAGCACTTGCGCCGTTCGTCCGTCTGCCGGTGCTTCACGCCGCTTCCCCGCGGCGCCCCGCTCCGTCCCTCTCTATATGTTCACGTTGCAGGTGCCGCTTCCCCGCAGCGCCCGCTCCGTCCTTCTCTGTCTTGCTCACGTGGCTGATGCTGCTCCCCCACAGCGCTAGACTCGTCCTGCTGCGTCACTTGCTCTTTACTTGACTGATTCGCATCTGAGAGACCTTAGCTGCTTCCAGCCACTGCCCGCTTCTTCGTGCTTCTCGTCTATTTCCATGAGGTGATCCTTCGCAATATCTTTCCACCGGCCGCTGCTTCGCCATATATTTGTATCGGCCACTGTTTCGTCATTGTCCGACGGCGCGTAGCTGTCTGACTGCCCGCTCACTTCGCCTTCTGCATCGACGAGGTCACAGTACTTCCCAACCCGTTACACGCCCTCCTCAACCAGCAGGTCTTCCACGACCTGTCCGTTGTCGAATAACTCATTGTACTCGGACACCTAAACCCAGTATCGTCGTTGCTGTCTCTGCCTGGTTGGCTGTCTGCAACTCATAATTCAGGACATACTGTCCGGCTCGATTACGTCTCCGCCGGCGTCGTCGCTTCACCAACTGCTCACCCGGTTCCCACGGTGATTTCAAGCTTGCAGCTGCTCGTCTTGGTGTATTTGCGCATCGAGCTGTCGTTGCCGTATCGCTTTGGGACTTCGCTGCTCGTACAACCGCCCGTCGCGCCTTGACATCGTGTATCGTTGGATCAGCTTCTTCATCGTACACTGCACCGTTAAGGCTGTTGCTGCCTGGCGTAGTAGCGCTGTGTCTGCCGGTTAATGGTAGGTCACTAGGAATGAAGCGTGTTTATAATTTCCTCAAGTGCTCCCGACTGGTCTTCTCGTCTTATCAGGTAATTTTCATAGCTGGTCGCCCTCACTATTCGTATTGGCCCCATCCAGCCGTGTACAAACTTAGTTGCCTTCGGGCCACGCGGTGGCCGAAATAACCACACTCGGTCACCCGTCCGCCATTCACGCTGTTGCCTTGCTTTTCGATTGTAGTACTTCGCTTGGCGAGATTGTTCTTTCGCCCATGTTAGCTCAGCGTATTATCGCGCTTTGGCCATTGCCGCCATCATTTTCCGGTGATATACCGTCAGCTCCCCGGCTTTAGTCATGCTGCCCATCAGTTCGTTAGGTGTCTTCAGTCGTCTCCCCATCATCAGCTCGTTCGGCGTTAGCATCACTGTCGAGTGTCGCGCGGAGTTGTACGCGTACACTGCGAACTTGGCCTACATCCCCCAGTCGTTCTGCTCCTCCTTTGCCATGTACCTGGACACACAGTCCTTCCACGTCCAATGAAAACGTTCAACTAGCCCTAACGTCTGTGTACGGCACTGGGCTAGTCTGCTTTGCTTGTAGCAACGCGACTAGCTGATCTATCGCCTTGCCCGTGCGCTCTGGCGCTCCATCCGTCAACGGCTCGCGAAATGATTCAAATCGCAGTACCATTTATTCTATAAGAACTTTGCCACGCTTTCCGCAGTATGCTGCACTACCGTCGTTGCCACAGCGTACCCTGTCACATACCCAGCTCTCCTACGTCACCGCCACGCAAACTTCTCAATGTCGGCACCACTTCTCTGGGTCTTGCCTTACGTCTCCCGCACTCTTGGTATCCTCTCACCCACCGTTTTACCTCGCTCTGCATTTTCGGCCACCAGCACACCTTCGCAGTTTTCGCCTAAGTATGGGGTCCTCGCAAGTGTCCCGTCCATACTGAATCATGACATCCTTTAAACACAATGGACCATAACACTGGCGACAGTATCACTCGCCGTCCGTGTTGCGTGTGGATGAAGGCAAGGCCGTACGCCTTGTCTACCTTCATGCCCTGGTACACACCTTCTTTCATCAACGTCTGTACGAGTCGACTTCTTCCCTGCGCTGGAATGATGTCGTTGTCCGTTAGCTGCAGCGTCAACTCTACCTCGTCTTCGTCGTTCTCAGTGGCATGCCGCGCTGCTCCGTTCGTCTCTGGCTGCTACGCGTCTGCTTCTGCCGCCACACATCGCTCTTGCTGATGTCTGGGCACTGCCGGATCTCGTCTTTGCCCTCATACACCGCCGCCAGACAGGAGGGTACCACCATCCAAATCCACTGACTGCTGGTTTGCGTCCGTCACGCGCGTTTCACCAAGTGTGATCGCAGAGCCACCGGAGACTGGCGTCTTAGTGTCGTTTTGTGCATGTCTTCTTCGCCGGCGCTTCGGTTGCTGCCAGCTGTTTCATCTTTCTCTCTATCGTCGTTATCGGTGAGATGGCGCCGCGACGCGGACTTCCCTCCGATGACGTGCATCGCCGACGACACATGCACTCGTTGGTGTCTCTGCTACCGCTGTCATAGCCGTAGGTACTGCTGCGCTCGTTGCCACTGCTGATGTTGCTGCCACCGTTTGTGTCGCACTTCCCTGATAGCAAGTCGCTCTTCTGATTGCTCAGCTGCTGCTCTCGCCGTTTCATCCGCACGTCGCTTCGCCTGTCGTGTCAGGGGTAACGTCCTCGCCGGTTGCGCCTTCCTTGTCTTCGCTGGTTGGCTATTTCTCGTCGTTGCACCGCTGGCCCGGTTGTCTTCGTCGGCTGCCGGCGCTGGTTCCGATGCCGTTCCTATTCCTCGCCCAACTCTGCGGTTCTCACTGCTGCTGGTGTCCGCGATAGAGCGTCGGCCACGACATTGGTGCTGCCTGGCCGGTACACTATGCCAAACTCGTGCTCCGGCAGGATCAGAGACCAGCTATGCAGTCTTCCAGACGAGTTTGGTCGAGTCATCAGCCACTTCAAGGCCTCATGATCAGTTGCTATCGTGAAGGTTCTGCCGTATATGCGGCCTGAATAATTTGACGGACCAGACCACCGCCAAATACTCCAACTCATGATCGAGTAGTTAGCCTCTGCCGTGCTGTTCATCTAGCTCGGTACGCCACTGGGCGCCATCCATTTCCACAATCTTGCATCAGGCAAGCTCCGTGCCGAACCTTGCTCGCGTCAGTGACCAGGCTGAACGGCTTCTCGAAGTCCGGGTAGATCAACAACGGCTTCAGTGTCAAGATGGCTTTCATTCGTTCGAAGGCGAACTCCTTCGCCGGTGTCCACTCCCAATCATTGTCCTTCCGGATCAAGCGCGTTAAGGGTGCCATGATCGAGCCAAACCCCTCGACGAACTTCCTGTAGTATCCCGTCAGATATACGAAGCGCTTCACTTCCTTAGAGTCTCCTGGCCGTGGGAATTCTCGGACCGCTGTTACTAGCCGATCCACCGGTCTCACTCCTTGACTGCTTAACTCGTGTCCCAAATACTCCGTCGCGAACACGCACTTCTTCAGCTTGATTGTCAGTCCAGCTTCCGACAATCATTCCAACAGGCAGGCCAGCTCGACCACATGCCGCTCCATACCGCCGCGCGTGAACACCACGGTGTCGTCTAAGTACACCCAGCAGGTCATCCAGTTCAACCCGCGCAAAACTCCATTCATCATGCGCTGAACAGTCGATCGCGCGTTCATCAGCCCGAAGGGCATCCTTACGAATCGATAGAGGCCCACCTTTGTAGTAAACGCTGTTTTGTCACAGTCTGCCGCCGCGACCTAACCTGCCAGTAACCTGCCCGTAGATCTAGTGTCGTGAAATCTTCGCCCATCCTAATGCTTCAAGGGTCTCGTCGATACAAGGTAGCGGGTACACATCTCTCTTCGTGATCTTGTTCAACGCCGTGTAGTCGACGCAGAACCGCACTTCGCCGTCCTTCTTCCGAACCACCACCATTGGAAATCCCCATGCACCGTTGCCTTCTTCGATGACACCGGCTTTCAACATTGGCTTCACGTTACCATTTATCACCGCGTCCTCTGTCTGTGCTTGTCGTCGTCGTTTCAACATCACTGGGACTTTCTGACTTGTGTCGATGTGGTGCTCCACCTCGAGCGCCGTCGCTGATGGACAATCGCCTATATTTGCTGACACATCTCTGTATGCGCGGAGTAGCTGCAGTATCAGTGCTCATGCCTTCTCGTCCTTGGTGTCGATTTTCACCTCGGCTTCGTTGTCCAGTGGTTCCTCCGAGCTTCCACCCAAAAAATCGGTCAGCTGCTCAGGCGTCAATTCCTTATTCATGTCGAGCATCTTCATGTCTGCGTCAATGGGGATCCATTCCCCGAGCTCCTTTTTGGGTGGCAACTTCACTCTGCCTCCGCCGGAGTTAATGGATGGCGCCCAAGCTTTGCCGTCGTGTGCTTCCGTCACGGCTAGCATCACTGCGCCGACGTTCGTGGTGGGGACGAACATACCGTTTTCTCTATCTTCCGCTGCCACCAATATCTGCACAGGTGTTACTGTTCCTCTCATGAGTCTAACTCGTTCCACCATCCGTACAACTGCCACCTTGTTTGAATCGCCCTTGCCAAACGTCCTGAACGGTATCACCACCTGGCTCCCTTTCTCGCCGTACCGAGCTTCGTTCTGTTGAAGTCCATAGTGGCGCCGTGCTCTTGCAAGAAGTCTACTCCCAACAGGAATTCGCTAGTGCAGCCCTGAAATATGCACGCCTTCACCTCCACTAATTGCCCACATACGTTGGGCATTCGAAACCCAGACGCCCAACACGTCGAGCAAGAAGCCGCCGATGCCTTCGACGTACTCTACCGGGGCCCGTTCTTGCTGTCGATCTCCGAATGTCATCCACTCAGTTCCTGCCGCCGTATATCGCGCTCCGCTGTCCAATTTCACCTCTCATCGCCCTCCGGCCACGTCGATTAGCGCTGTCGGCAACCCGTCGTCCGCCTCCGTGTCCTGTCTCGAGCCGTCGCTGCTCAAGGTCACTGCTGCTGCGCCGCTTTGCCGTTGGACGAGGCTCACACGTATCCGTTTGCCGTGTGTGGCCTCTTCGTCGCTGGCTGCACGTCGTTGGCTGCGCAGCTCCTCCAAGTCTGCTCGTGCGATGGCTGCTTCGCGGTCTCTCTCTGCTTGTTATGTCGTCTCTGTTCCGATTCCCGGCACACCGTCTATGTCGTCTGGCTGCGTGCCGCGCTGTCGTCAACAGTACGTCGTGCACTTTGCCGTTTCTTCGACTTGCGAGCCTGCTTCCGTGCTACCCGCACTGCCGTAACGCTCTCGCTCGACATCTCGCTTCCTCAGGTGTAGCCATTTGTTCTGTCTGAAGGGGCGTTACCGTCTCTGTCTCGCCTTTCTCAGTCAGAGTACCAACCCACGTTCTACCATATCTGTCCATTGCTCGTTGCTGCGCACATACCGCTCTGCCGCCATTGCTGGCCGAACCGTCGACACATAGCGCGCCGCACGCTCCTCGTCTCTCGTCGTCATATCCTCCATCAACTTGGTTCCCGTCGTCATTCGGCCGGTGCCACTTCGTCTGCTACAAAAGCCTTCGCCCGTATCAATTCCTTAGCGTGCAAAATGGAGTTCTTTGTCCCGCGAAGCCACCGGTTATATTTGACGCTGCGTTGAACTTGAGCACAGGAGGGAAACCCGATAATCGGTGTCCCTATGTCCGGCGTGCGTAGCAATTTACTCCGTATTTGTCGAGGTGAACTGCGTTTTCATCCATCTGCTGGATATTGGATATACGTCCACATGTGGGGTGTCACGTGGGGCCGTGGGAGGGGGGGGGGGGGGGGGTACGAGCACACACTGTCACCACGCGCATGGGAAATGTCGTTTCTGGGGATGACCCAGGTCGACGTAATAGCGCAGTGATGCACTTTCCAGTTGAGACCACACTTCTGGGGAGCAGCAGCTTCTTGACAGTCAGGGCTCGTGCACTTTAGACGTCGTTCAAACATCTCGTGGTCACCAGGGCTGATGACGCACCAACGCGTCCTTACTGAAAGCACTGCTGAGCAGCAAAATTCACCCCAGCGATATTCTCATAGTCCTCTTCTGCTCGAAGTTGAGCAAGTTTTATCCAGGTCTGCTTTGTAGGCATCGCAACGCAAGTTTGGTGAACAACGAACGAAGTAGTTTATTGTGTCGGATAAACGGGTGGAGTAAAATGACCGTATTTACTACCAAAGGGCCACGAAAGCCAGTGCACCTTGGATCACAATAACATGGCATGTTTCAGAATAGCATGACATGTGAAATTATTCTGAAATCCGTGCACCGTTTTCTGCTCGGAAGCTGCCGACGAATCATTTCTGCATAGACTCGTCTATGTACGTCTGATTGTCACCTCAAATGTGTTTGGCAACAGCAAACACTGTTTGCTGGTGCCCAACGCGGACGATTTGTGTTTGCTCGTGGCCATAATATGCCTACTAACGGTCAAAAATATTTGTACTGGTGACCAGGACTCCGTGGCTAGCGATGACGGGTATGCTTCGAGAAGTTCAAAATCTTCACCTCATGTCTTGGGGTCGCCTGGAAATGTTTACGCTTTGCTACTGCTGATGTCGATTCTGACGGTTTTCTATATTTCTTAAATCGCCCTCGCCTCGCTGGAACGTTGCTGATTCATTTTGCGTATTGAGCTGCACGCAAATGTGACCCAGGCTATTCAGCAGATTGCTCCAACACTTATTGGGAATGGTACACTACTATTGTGACATGGTAACGAACACGACAACGCTTTGCAAGCTGCTGTACCGTTCACAACCGCCAACGCGCGCAATGCCCTTCACATGGTCGCTGAGTGCTACAAAAACACCCCGAGACATCCAGCGTGCCTTTGCCGGAGCTGTCCTGTTATTCTTTCCGACTTCGAGGAGCCGTCCGTGTGTACTGTACGCTTGTGCCAGAGGAACCCGCGTTGGCGGAATAATCATGCAAGGGATCAAAGTTCTGGCGTATTACTCCCGCTAATTACAAGCATCGCCACAACTATACGACTACAGATTTGTGGCTCCTGTCAATAGTTGAGCTTTGTGGCGCTTCGTTCGTATATAACCGCTTCGTTAGAAAGCGTCGGCTTCGGTGTTCCAACACTTGACTCGGAGGATGTTTCGGTCGGGTAAAATAGTTTTGCGGGCTGTATGCACCGCCACCCGGAAACCGAGGAGCATTGTGAGAATATTCTCGAACGTAGAAAGCAGAAGTCTACGCAGCAAGCACGCAGCCCGAGCGCGTCGTGGACATGCCCGACCCGCACTAGTCGTGCTAAGGGTACGGCCAACCGTTGACAAGGGACAAGTTAGCATTCTGCTAGCTATCACTCCTCCATGGGGAGTATGGAACGTCTGAGAGTATCCCTGCAATGAAAGATGTCTGAAAAATGAGGCTGAAGGGTGGCGGTAACAGTAGGATGGAAAAGCTGTAGTATGAAGCTAGTTCTAGAAGCGCGAGTGCAGGATAGGAAGAAAAAAGACCGTAGTCTGAATATATCGCATTGGCACATTTCCCTCAACCCTGTCCCCCAAGCAAGACCATGCGGTCCCAATAGCCCCTCTACCAGCCAATGGCTTGGCCTAGGCGCTCTAAAAGATAATAGTTCATTTTCGACGTAATCTTCAAAACAAGAGACTATTTTATCCAATAGCGTTGGAAAGAGCTACAGTCTCCGAGCGGCGTCTAAGTGACCAACATGAAACTCCACGCACCTTCAAAGGAGTTAGCAAGTACCCTACTAGTTACTTCAAGCTGCTATGTAGGAATGTACTTGCATCGCAACCGAAGCTGGTGGAATAAATACAGGTTGTCGTTACGGTTGCGCTTATATGAGCAGCTTCAATATGGGCGATACAAACTCGGACACGACATTAACTTACGCTTAAACAGCAGGTCGGTTTATCGAGTCGAATATTTAGTCTCCCCCATCCCTCTCAACGTACATCACCATTTACAAACCGTCATATTATATTTTCGCCCGAGACGGCACCATGAGCGCGGACTCGACTGAGGTGCTCAAGAACCTGCTGATCCTGCAGTTCGAGGGCGTGAAGCGGCTCGTGCACGAGTATCACCAACAGACTGAGGCATACGTGCAGCAGTTCGGGCAGCTGCCGCTGTCGGAGGAGCCCGCCACCGCATCGCACGATGCGCGCATCGCGTTGCGCAGCCTCACGTCCGCGTCCCCTTCCCTTGCCGACGGCTGCGCAGTATCGGAGGTCATTCTAGACGCCACCAAGAAGCACTGTGGGGTTGATATGTGTGCTACATCACCTGAACATCTAGAGCGATTTATAGCTATATCTAGAGAGGACGTCAAGACGGCCGAGGACCGTGTCCATGCGCTGTTCGTGCTGGACGCGAGTCTGGCTAGCGCGCAACACCGGAGCGAGATGCAGTCGCGGTTTGAGGGCAAACAGGGCTACATGCTGCTCGTGGAGTGGCTTGCCGTCAGCTGCAGCTACAACGACGAGATGTCCATGGCCTTCACGGAGCTACTGCTGCTCGTGCTACTGCGCAATGTGCCTGCCATGTCGTTCACCACCAAGACGGTGGTTAAGAACCTGGCGACGTACAAAACGGTCATGAAGGGCAAGAAGAACAAGACTCTGCTGCAGAATGTCGTCACGCATTACCGAGAGAAGATTAACTCGTAGTCAGAAGCAGTCGACGTGGCTCACTGTTTTGCTTTTCTTTTTCATTATTATTAGGGCCTGAAACCTCAAGGGACAAAGCGGCAAAGCCCAAAATATCCATCTGTGACCCTCCAACGGAATCGTGTCCAGTCGTGATTGTCGATTGCTTGCAGAGCAGACTAATTTCTGTATGCCACCAGCAGCAATGGAGGGCTACCTGGATCATTTGGAGACGACGGGTCCTGTTGGACTGCACAAGAAGATCTGGACGCGCCGTTTCCTTAGGCTTAACCCGACCTTCCACGTGCTCGAGTTCTTCACGGACGAGACACAACACGAGCGGAAAGGGAAGTTAGAGCTTTATCGTGCTGTCGTGTTTACTGCAGATGAGCTGGGCGAGATGTTAAGCGATGAGAAAGGGACAGCTGAAATGTCGAGGCGATTCATCTTCCGGATCACAGAGAATGGCAGCAAGAAGCATCACTATTTGTGCGCCAACCTCAGTCGTAATGGGAAGGCGCCATCTTTACTAACGTATAAACTGGCGTCGTCTACCCGCGACTACTTGGAGGAATGGCTTCATGCCCTTCGAACGACGATATCTTCTGGACAAGAGGCCCCTCTTTCAGCTGCAACATTGGGGCTGGGCGAGCTCAATGCACAGATTGGGGCCTTCATGAATCACATGCACCTCTCTGCACGTATCTCGAATCGAGTCGCTGAGCAGGGGAAGTCCATGTACGAAATCACAGTCAAAGCTTGGATCTTGGAGCGCGAACTTGTGATGGCTGACGAAGAGCAGAGTTCTCGCCACAGTTTTGAGCATGGGTCTGTCGGTAACGGTGACATGTCATGGCAAATACTGGAATATTCGTGCGCATGGAGACTTCTTAGGTTTACAACAGAACTACGTAACTTCGATGGACAACTGCGGCTGCTATTTGGAGCAAGCATGCAAAATATTGCTTTCCCGGTGAGCTCGATTGGCAAGAAGCTACAGCAGTTTCATCTGCACGCATCTGATAGTCAAAAAGAGGCCGAGAACCAACAGCGCTTGCAGGTTTACGACACCTACTTTCAAGCCTTGCTGCGCTTGCCAGCATTTTCGTCATTTGGCAGCGATGCCAGCACAATGTTGGACACATTCCTTGACATTTCTCCTCATCTAGCGTCCTTCCGAAAGCTGGAGAAAGAAACCGGTCAGACTATGCATCTCCATGATCGCAAAGTGGTGCCGTGGAAAGACCGTGAGCGTTTCGAGGTGGTCTACAAGATGCACCTTCAGGTCATTGCCGCCCAGGAGGAGAATGCACGTCGTGCTCAAATGGCCCAGGCGATTTCTCCCCGTGAAGACTCGAGTCACCACCACCGACACAACTACCACCGTCATCGTGTAGACAGCATTGATATGACTATTATGGGGGCTGAGGAGCTTGCTTCAGCTCCTTTGGAAGCCTGTGTCGCCCCTCTACCAGCGCCAATGAAGCTAAGCGCAGCAGCTGAGGTATGTGTGGCTTTTGTGCGCAATACAAATCAAGTCTGAGTATTGATTCTGTTTTGCGTTTGTAGGAAGCACGCCCGGGTGAAGCAGTCCAAGAACGCATTGCCCGAATCGGCCACCGCCTTGTGGTTGAAGCATTCAAGGCCTAGACGATGACATTTTTCCCATTTCTTACTTACCAGACTCTGATAAAAAGTAGTGAGATTTTTTTTTTTCACAATTAGTTAGTAACTGGAGGCTAGTTCAGGAAGTGAAGGTAAACCCATTACATAGTTGAGAAGGTTCTACTGGAAGATTTCACCAATCACTCTCGAAATCTTCGTCGCTGTAGCGATCACCAGACGTAAGAGCTGCCTTTATTTCACTGCCATTGTCGTGCTCCAGCTCATTGTTATCCCCATCTTCTTCGTCTGTGTCATCCTCGTGCTGTTTCCAAGGGTCAGACAGGGTTTTGTTTGGCGACAAATGTGGTGGTAGGGAGCTACCTGCTGTTACGGGTTCAGGATCAACAAGAGAAACCTTCTCCACTGCGGCCGTGATATCAGCCGTAGTTTCTGGCACTGCTCTCTGGTTAGGCCTAGTTGCCTCATCTTTCTTCTCCTTCCGTGCACTTGATATTAATGGTGTGTCGCCTGAAGAACTAGTTTGAGGAGAAGACTCGCGACTAGAACCGCGGCCCGAAGATACGGATTCCCGAAGCTTCGTAACCATACTTACAGTAAAAGCATTAGAAGGATTCGCTGAGGTTGGAGGTGTCGAGATCACTGGCGGGGCTTGCGCTTGCAAATGGGTTGTCGACTTTCTACCAGCGAGAGTCATTGTAGATCCTGAAGGTCGATTGGTCCCTGTAGTATTCCTTCCAGGACGATATCCTTTAGACAGATTTGTATCATCAACAACATCTGCCTGTAGATAGTCCGGATCCACTGGACCACCGAGCTCCTTGAGCATTTGCAATGCCTCCCGATGCTCAGCCTTTAGATCTGAAAGCGAAACGCCACTACGAACCTTCATCTCTTCCTTTGACCGGCTTCGAGACGATACTGCAACGGTGACGCTTGAAGTGATCTTTCGACTTGCAGCCCCGGATACGTGGATTGGCAGAGCCCACTTGGAACCTGATGGGCCATGGCTATTCTTCATGTCTGCCGTAGCACGAGTAGCTGGGGCTGAGCGCTTCTTCAAAGTGCCTTTTGCTCCACCGTTTTTGGTGCTCGAAGAGCCGCTAGATGAGGCATGAATAGCGCTCCTTGCATTGACCGGCCCCCCACTGTGTGCCGCATGGACGGTTGTTGTCGATGAAGCCAGCTGACCAGCTTCAGACTCGCCTGGTGACACCTCGTCATTGGGCTGTTTAGGCTGTTTACCATTCTGGCGATCCGAGTTGTGTTTTTCTCGATTTGACTTAATGATTTTCTTTAATTCTTCAAATCTCCTCGCAAGCGAAAAATCCAGCGGTGGCACGACGGAGCTGCCAGGGATTTCGTTGTTGTCGTGTTCACTGATCGCTTGGGAAAGATTGGTCACGGGAGAATGGTGACGATTGTTGTCGTCGTCACTCTCCAAATCGCGTTCTAAGAAGTCGAGAGCATTCCGATCTGCTGACGAAGGAACTGCATCCTGACGACGTGGAGCGTATAGATTTGAATCGCTTTGAGTAGCAGAGAGACTGCGGTTTTTGTCATCGGTAGCCAATAGCTTCGATAGCGATGAAGCCGTTGTCATTGACGCAGGAGCAGACCCACGATAACTTGCAGGTTGATACTTTACATCATGACGTACTGGTAAAAACTTCGTCTTGCCATTGTGGAGAAGTGGTAGTCGATGATTCTCTCTTGACGGTGGGTATTCACTCCCGGACCGTGCTCGCCGTGGTCCTGACCAAAGTTTATCTGGTGTGGACTTAACCTCCTGGCGATACTTTGCGTCATGCTCTGCAAAAGCTTCAATCGTCGAGGCTGGATGGAAAAGTCCATCAGCAGCAGCGTTCAGACCGAACTCGTCAAACATTGATCTACAATTGACGCAAGCCCACAGAATCAGCAACTACGAAAATTAACAGGAACGCTTGGTACGAACTCACACGTTACTTGCACAAGGCGCACATGCTGGAAGAGGGATACCATCCTGACGAATGGTATCGAGGGTGCTGGCCTCGTCGTCGCTCGTGAACTGAGGTTCTGTCTGATCTGCGTCGTGTGTGTCGTTGTTGCTACAGCTACTCCGTGGCTTCTCGTTGTCCCCTTGGGGGTGCTGAAGAGGACGTCGCGCCGAGTCGAAAGCTTTTTTCTTCTCTGAAGTCAAGGAAAACGTATTAGTAGTGATCGAAAGCACATATTTAGGTTTTAATTTATCTTCAACAGCAGACCGACTTCGTATTTTGTGCTCAATAGTTGGATGCAATTGGTTCGACAGAGTCGACTTCACACTCGTCAGCTTCTTCTTTCGAGTAACCTCTGCTTTCGCCCTACAGAACCGTGATCACTAGTGTCAGCGATCAACGAGTCCGATACTCCGTCCCTGTCCATACACACATCATCCTGGATGACAGCAGCGAGTTCTTCTTCGGATCTCCCCAGTTGTAATCCATCATCGCACCGCACAAATTCACCGCAGTCAGCCAGCTCGGAACACCCTCAGATGTAGCTGTGCAAATGAGCATGCGAAATCGCTATTTTGAAGTTATCCATAGCATAACCGCTCCTCTAAACATAGAGATCGATAAACGTAAGATACAAACATCGACGTTGTTAAAATTTAAAGTTCGTATAATTCTTCCTTCCCGTTGCGTTCATCACCCTGAATCAGGGTCTCTGATATCATACCTGTTCCCAGTTGCATTTCATCGAACCGTGCCAATACGGTCAGGAGACCGCAACGTCGTCACATTACATTTATCCTAATCACTACATAGTTACTGTAAAGGCAGTTATGAGATGGTTGGATGGGCAAATCCGAGCTCTATTAAAAGAAGAAACTCAACCTCGCAATGTCTCTTACATCGACTTCTTCCACACATCGACACGATATGACTGACAAACGAAATCCCACTATTTTCTGCGGTATGCGCTCCAAGTGTTTCACAATTTCACTTCTTCCTTTAGGTCAATGGAAATCGTTTTGTCGTCGTCGTCGTGTTCAACGGATGCGGCATCCTTGCTGGATCCGATGCGTGCCTGGCTCCAATCCGGGATTACTCCACTATAGCCGTAGTCGAAAAAGAGTTCATCCCCAGCTGTGATATCTTGTTTCGCGTAAATTCCGATGCGGTGGTCTCCATTGACAAACATGATCCTGGCAAAACACTTGGGGTTCTTCGAGTCGTGATTTGCAAACTTACTCTTATTGCCCTTGCGTGTGGCGTCCACAACCGAGTCTTCCGTCAGATCAAACAGGAAACTGATTGTCGTTTTGTCATAGACATTGCCACGCCGTTCTGCCTCGTCCTGAGATAGCAGCGAGCCAGTGTATTCGTACATGAATTCACCCTTCTTCACATCCTCCAAAGCGAACGCTCCCCATCCATGGGTTTCTGATGCAGAAACTCCGATCTTGCGCATGTGCCCGCGCATGATATTAACATTTCCGCAGATTTTGAGCTGCGCGACAGTTTTGCCCTTGCTTTTGTCGTCGGCCATCACAACTGGAAGCTCGCTAGCACCGCACGAGATGCAGACATCAGGATCACATTCCCGTGCGGCAAAATAGCACGGGCACTCTGCAGTTCGACACTGACCGACTTCACAGTGACATCCCGGAAAACGGTTGGAGCAATCTGGAGAGCAGCCACATGACTTTTCACAGTAGTGATCGCGACGCATACACGAACATTGTGCAGAATCACAAGAACCACCGCCATGGTTGCATGGAACATACTCATGATTCGCACCGCGGTCCTTCATTCGTTGGGCGCGCGTACGTCGGAGGTGCTCGTAGCTGTTGCCAAGCACACCATTTGTTCTCTCACGGTTTCGCCCAAACACACCACTTCGGATTAGGGCAAGCTCATGAAGGCCGCACTCTGTTCGATTTTCACGTTCACGGATCAATTCAGCGACATCAACGCAGCTTCGTGTAGCAATCAACGCCGATATAGCGCACGGGTTGGGTCCAATACATTTCTCTAGCTTGTTCAGCAAAGCAACTTCTGAGCCATTCCACGGTGTGTCCTTTACCGTCACACGAAAACCGTTCATATCTCCATCTTGAGCCACGTCCGATGCAGGCTTAGAACACTGAGGTCCGCAACGCATGTCAGCGGATAACAATTCCACCTTTCTATCCTGCGTGAGCGCTTGGTAAATACCGTCAAAGCCCAGGTATTCCGACACGTCTGATGTCTTGGAACGAACCAGTTTTCTTGCGTGAGAGCGAATTGAACTCAGCTTTGATGACGCTTTTGTGCTTGCAGCCGTTTGGGCACGCAAAGACCTTCGCTTCGATTCACCCCCAGCAGGGGCACTACCAAAAGCTAAATCCTGAGGCTCATCGTCCCTAGCAG
Source organism: Phytophthora sp. 'mugwort' (assembly GCA_033558025.1). Lineage (NCBI taxonomy): Eukaryota > Oomycota > Peronosporomycetes > Peronosporales > Peronosporaceae > Phytophthora > Phytophthora sp. 'mugwort'. The sequence goes on along the minus strand of JAUCEF010000017.1, from coordinate 4,342,065 downwards.
TGCTTTCAACAGCGGGTGTTAGCTCAGAAATTGGTTCATCAGATTCCGGGGTTTGTTCGTCATCAGTCACTTCGTCTGCATCATCCTGCGCTTCCTCCTCCGCCAATTGCTCGTCTTCGACCCGCCGCCACAATTTTGCCGAAGCCTTCACTAACGGATAACTTGGATCAACACGAACAACTGGAACTGGCTGCTCGCGACCATGGTTTCGACAATTGTACGTACAGCATCGGTGGCAAAAGAAATCTTGATACTTCAACGCCACCTCTCTGTACTGCTCTGACGGAGTGTTTCGAACACCTAATTCGCCATCCTGCTGGATGTGATTCAATAGCACATGCGCTGGGAGGGGCTGCAAACGCCCACGGAGATGTGCGCCGCTTCGTATTGCATTACACTTCTTGAGAAGCGTCCCAATTGCACATTTTCTGCGGGCAGAAATTCCATTGCTGTTTTGCTGTGCTTCCAGCTCGTTCAAATGCTTCTTGTACAAACGCTCCCGCGTGATACGATTTAAGATATCGGAATAATTCGCAAACGGCTGCGTAAAAGCACTGCATCGCTGAAGCGCCTCGAATACAGCCTGGTCGCCTCCACAAGAATGCACAACATACCGCAGGACGTACTCGTTGACCTCGTCATCCATTCCTACAAGGGTATCCTTGCAACGTTCCATGCTGCTGAACTGAGGGGCCTTATTCTTGGCGTTACTCGCACTGAAGTACGGCACAAAACGAATAATGGGGTCATCCTCGACACGATGCGTCCCACGAGACAGTATACATGTCGTTGAACGCGGGATCGGTCTAATCTTGCTCAGATATGTCACGACTTCAGGGTAAACACGTCCAGAATGGTCGGACTCGGTTCGCCCTACTGAGTAATAGGGCCGAGGTATACCTTCCGGCGCGAACTCGGCGTCTCGGAGAAGTCTCCGCGCAGCAACCTTCTCCAAGCGTGAAATTTGAAGCGACATTCCTGTCATCCAAAGCAACACACAAAAGTTAATAAAGCAATCGAAATCAGCCACCATTACAACCTGCACACGCACCGACAAGTGTACACGCCTTCTCCCGCAGCACCGGTCGTTGCTCCAGGTACGTTGCGATTTGCTTTCGAGTGTTAGCAATGATCGCGTTGGCTCTTGCGGCGTGACAATTCTTGACGAGCGGAGTCGCTTCGTCTATAAGTTGCTTCACTCTCTCCTCCACCACCAGCTCCTCCTTGGCCTCTCCCCGGGTGCCGGACGTCATCGTCAGTGGCTTTGGCTTCAAGAACTCGGCCGAGACTGCGCACGTCTCTTTCAGCTCAGCGTCAAACTCGTCCAAAGGGGCATCGAAGACCAAGGCAAAAGGCTCCACGACATTATTTCTGTCCGGCAGAAGATTGACTGGCGCCTCGGCAAGCTTCAGGTTGCGCCACGCCGTCGAGTGGAGCGACGCATCCTGAATAGCGTCCTCGTCCCTGGCGAAGCGACGCTTGCGCTGCGATTGAGCGGTTTCGGCCTCAAAATTGACGAGCGACACGCCGCCACGCAACGGCAGCTGTGGACCGCCGTCGGGCGAGCGCGGGCTCAGGTTGCGGCGCAGCTTCTGGCGCTTACTGCGTCGCTCCTCAGCGCGCTTGAGCTTCGAGTGCTTGGCAGGTGACTCCTGCGTCTCGCCTTTGCGCAGCTGTGCCCGGGGCGGCGACGTGGAGTGATAGTGGCGACTCTTCTCGTAGTTTATGCGCTCCATCTCGCGCTCCTGCGCCATAACGTCAGAGAAGAGCACGCGCGTCTCAGTCTTGCGATGCGTGCGACGCGGCTCAGCTGACGACTCGCGGCTACGCTTGCGGCTGGCAGATGAGGTCGCGCCGTCCTCTGACATGTCGATCACCTCGGCGTCCGAAGCCGCCTTCATCGCCTCCTTACTGTGCTCGCTCCCTATTCGATCCGCAACTGAGCCACTGGGCGGGAACTATGGTGGCAAAACCAATGATCGACTTTGACGGGAAAACTGTACTGACATGTGTTATAAAGCGATAAAAAAAAATTATGATTGGGTGAAGTCTTAACCGCGATAAAATACGATTGGGTCAAATTGGATGTGGCTTATAGGGAACAAATAAGCGCTGGAGCCGACGTTTGCCACAACTGAACCAACTCAACGTGAAGTGATGGCGTTGCGCACTCTGCTGGGGCGCGGCGGGCGGAGGTTAGACTATGTCACTAGAACGAGGCGGTGGCTGAGCGTGAAGCGGCAGGTGCGGCCGGCGCTGCGGCTCGAGTCGGGCGCGTGCGGGCTGCCACACCCGCAGAAGCGCGCCACGGGGGGAGAGGACGCCTGGTTCATCAGCGGCAATACGGTTGGCGTCGCGGACGGCGTTGGCGGATGGGCGCGCAAGGTATACATATAACCGTGCATATACCGGGTTATTGCATTTGATAACGGGCTAAACGCTATTGTCGTCAGGGCATCGACTCGGGCGAGTACTCTCGCACGCTCATGAACTCAGCCAAGCTGGCGCTGAAAACGTCAGCCAAGATGCCCACGCCACTGCAAGTCCTCACGGTGGCACATCGTAGCGCACAGGTGCGTGATAGAGACAGACAGACGGACTTTGATACGATGGAAAACTTGGTTATGATATGTGGTGGGATATTGGCAGTGCCCGGGCAGCTCGACGGCTTGCATCGTGCAGCTGGACGGTGCGTCACTCGTGTGATATTATTGTGCAGCGCAGCGTGCGCAAAATTTGGCGTGCTTTCGGGTAGTTGTAACGATAGTGTTGGTTTTTTATGCAGACTTGTCGTTACGTGCGATTAATTTGGGCGATTCGGGCTTCCTGCTGTGTCGGCTACAGCCCTACAAGGAAGAGGCGGGCACTTTGAGATGGCAGGTCGTGCATGAGACTCCCAACCAGTGCCACTACTTTAATTGCCCGTACCAGCTGGGTTTCGGCACGAACGGGGACAAGGTGCGTGTAGCCACTTGTTGAATGTATCGTTGCAGACGTCCGCCCGACTCATGCTGCGCATGCTACCACAATCGCAGCCTGAGATGGGCGAAGTGTACGAGCTCGAGACAGAGGAAGGAGACGTGGTCGTGTTGGGCACCGATGGACTGTACGTTCGGAGTGTCTGGTTGTTTGGGTTAAGAGTGCCAGCTGACGCTCATTTGCTTTCGCTTGCTTATTGGATTTCTGGCAGCTTCGACAATTTGTTTCCGAGTCAGATTGCAAGTCTTCTCGACACCGTATTGCCGTCCATGCCGGAGCTTGACCAGCATAGCATGGAAAAAGTAGCTTCATGTATTGCCCACACGGCGCACAAGGCTGCAAAAGGTACCAAAACGAAGACTCCGTTCGCGGTTGCAGCACAACAGGCTGGCTACGAATATCTTGGTGGAAAGATGGACGACATTACTGTCGTAGCTAGCCTGGTGACATCTGACGGGACGCAATAGGACTGTGTGAGAGACAGCGGTGGTACAAAATGCTCGCCCGGAAAACATGGATATGTAAACGATTGTAGCAACCGCTTGAAGCGAGTCATGCATGCCAAGTACCACGATATCGGAACAAAAGGAAAAACTGCCGTAGCCACTTCTTTTCGCGTCGTGTAAATGTTAATAACAGTCGTTCGAGTCTGGAAAAGACGCTTATTTCCTCCATGGACACGTCGATGAAGCAATGCAACGCACAAATGAATTGTGCCGGATCGATAATCGCGATTGCAAGCAAGCAGGTCAAAAACAAATCGAGAATTCGGTTCAAGATGATGCCAGCCAAAATCGACGAAACAGTTTGATACAGTATTCAAACAAAGCGCACAGCGCGGTAAAGTCAAAGGGTGATACCGGTAATGTGAAACTTCCAATGCTGGGGGATCCCCAACATCGACGAATACAATTCCGAGCTGTTTGGGAATCCGCCATACATGTACCTCGTGATATGTCTCAGTGGGTCTGATTGGTCACATCGGTAGCCAAATACAAAAGCTTGGCACATCTACCTTTTTGTGTTGGACTTATTAACCCTTTTGTGCTCAACAGGGGCATTTTGCCCCCTTTCAACATGATCGAAAAACCTGCGAGTGATTCCGCCATGAAAGGGGCAAAATGACCCCTTTGGTTAAAGTTTAAGTAGGCATCATACCTGCTTTTATAACTACTAATCATATCGTTTTTGGCTGTCAAGTTTCTAGGTAACGTCCTTGCCACGCCCTCTGTGACAAACGATTGAATGTCATTAATTTACATACTCAAACGAAGATAGTTTCTGACCTCATATACATATCAAAAATACGACAGATACTCACTGGGAAAACACCATATGCTGAATTTAGCTTCAACGACGACAAAGAGCTCGTGCAGCTAGCACGCACCTACGTGGACGCCGGATCGAGGATCTCTTTGCGCGATTTCGAGCACGTATGCGCAACACAGGCCACACACACTTGCTTCCCTCCGCCAGCGTTTGAGGTCGCTGATGCGCACTCACAGTAATCCTGTGTCAAGCTTTCCTTCAAATTATTTTACTACGATCCAGCGACTGCAACGACGCCTTCCACGTGTCGTAAGGCAGCTCCGAGTCCATGCAGGCGCAGTACATCTGTCACGGCCCGAAACTCGATCGCTAGCAACGACGCCGGCATTATCAGCAGCGATGCCGACGTCATACAAGACGACACAGAGATCGACGCTGACGTCAATGGTCACGACCCAGACAGCGATGCCATCGCAGACAGCGGTGACCCCGACGTCAACGATGACTCCGACGTCAATAGCCATGACACAGACAACACTGCCAACACAGCCAGCCATGACTCCGAAGCCATCAACATTGATGAACACAGAGACGCCGGCGCTACTGGCAATGACTCCGAAGCCATCAGCACAGTTGCTTGTGACGGCGACGTCACCAGCTGAGGCTCCGAAGCCGACAATACTGGTGCTGTGACAGCTGCGCCACATCTAGTGTCGTCAAAGCCGCTACCAGCGCTACCAACGTCTCCTGCCGCGACTCAGATGCTGCCAGCAACGACGCTGACTCCACAAGCAGCATCGCCGCCAATGGTGGCGGCACAAACACCACCGTTGTCTCCTACGTCTACCGAACAAGCCGAGACGGCTATTTTGCTGATATACCGCTTGAGTTGGTACTACGATACGACGGCTACTCAGTTCAGAACAATGCTGGTGAAATTTTGTCTGCTGGGATTACTACCCTGTTAGCGGAAGTTGGAGGGATAGGTGGTCGCGACATATTTATTGATATCGGGTCTCGTCTCGGAAATGTGGTCGTCAAGTCGTGTTGCTACGGAGGTGTACCGTACGAGCGGAATGGAGCCACAGGAGGAAGTATAACTTGCAGGTCTAGAGGCGGAGGTGTACCGTGCGAGCGGAATGGAGCCACAGGAGGAAGTTTAACTTGCAGGTCTAGAGGCCATCAATCGCAACCCTTATGCATGGGCATTTTGTGGTAGGGCCCCACTCATCTTCAAGGACGTATCAGATATTCGGTTTGCTACAACCTCGCCGTTTGCTGAAGCTACCCTCGTCTATTGGAACATTCTGCTATTCGAACTCGAGTGATTGAACTCGTGAAGCAGCAGCTATGCTCGATGACTGACATCCGTTTCCTGCTGAGCTCTGTGAACTTCTGTTCGCGTCACAGAGCTCTCTGTATGAACAACTTTTGTTTTACGTTAGAGCTCGTCAAGGTTGTAGATGTTCCGTGCAGCTGGAAAGCTGAGCTGCTAAACTTTCATTTTTGCAAGTCGAAGTATATTGAATGAGCTTCTTCATTTCTATACCTAAGCCAAAATCAATACACACGTTGAAGCAGTACGTTGAAGATGAATAGTTAAAATAACCATTAAATCTCCTGTGGTGCATACCCACTTCGATACTCTCATCAAGACACATACATTATAATTCTATATCTCTATGTACTGCCGGGAATATGATTACGCAATGAAAAAATTCTATCTTTATTTCAAGTATTACGCGCACATATTTAGTTAATACAATTAGTATTTTCCTATTACATATATCATACTAAAATCAACATGAACGCACATTCTATCATCGGACTACCCACACTAAGACATGCTTGCTCCAACAGTACGTGTACTCATTAGCGTATCTCACTTGGTCGCTATAGGTACATATACATATATCGCTCGATTCGGTTGGCCTTGCATTTGTCTCAAGGCCGCCAGCAAAGCTCTACAGGCATCGCTAGCACCAGCCCTTCTTCCATGAGCACTTGTTGAGCAGTCGAGAAGTTCCTCGTCTGTGCACGCCTCCATCCAATCGCCATGATACACGTGGGATGTGAAGTTTCCCGCACGAAGATTGTCGTGCTGGGGTTTGTCCAATCCTATTAAGTTCTCAACAAGCGTCAGGAGAAAATCCAAGTATTAGCAAAGGGGGCATTTTGCACCCTTTGAATGACAGCCCACCTTGTTTTGGCACACCATAACAGATGCCTATCACAAGCTAGCCAACAGTTAAGTACCGTGATTTATGAATGGGGGCAAATTGCCTCATTTGATTCCTTAACATCTTAAGTTGTAAAGTATACAATACAGTAAAAAAACCGCGTTCTCGAAAGGATTAAGTAACATGTATATTTGCCGAGGGATGTTAGTGGCGAAGAAGACGAGTGTCCTCCTCCTCACTTCAAAACGGATGGTTAAATTAGTAAGCCTAATATTTCAGATACGTACTGGGACGTCGGGATCATGGTGAAGGGAATACTAGGGGTGACCAAGTACTTGGAAAGGTTCAAAGGGGAGGACTATACCATGCGGAGAGACAAGGTGATCACATGCATTTAAACGCCGGATGAAAATACCGGTGTCGGTTGTTGGAAAAGGACCAACCTGAGACTATGTTTGTCATGACGGGCTTCCTTTGGTAAGACGCCTGCTAAGCCAGTCGTTTTAGTGAGTGAGGAAGTATCCCAGGAAGAGGCAAAAGCTAGTCATTGGCGTTACCAACACTGGACAAGAACTCGGTCAGATATGTTGAACCTGTTTAATCAGGCGGTCATAGCGTCTTCTTGAGTGGATTATCCGACCAAGTGTCCAAGATGAACCCTTGCGACATATAGAGTGAACAAGAGTAGACATACGAGCTTGGGGACGCAGGGGCGTAATCAAGCTACGCCGCCAATCGGAGCATCTAACCAAGTCAAATTGGAGCAATGTGAGGACTTCATACGACGAGCTGAAGAACCCCGCAACGACACCAACCGGAAGTTGATGGGTCTGGTTGGGAAGGGCATGGTTACGGAAGCGGCCCGGGTTTCCGAACTGCGAACTCGAAAACACAAGTAAAACTTAGCCAATCAGCTCTGGAACGTCGCTTCAGATTCGTCATAGTCATCGAAAGCTTTCTTTGGAAGCTTGGGCAACTGGTTAGTGACAGACACATGCACCTCCTTTACCTTCTCCCGGCTTTGCCACGTTTTTTTTCGATCGGCGTGTGTACTTTTGAGGCTGGGGCAGTTGCAAGGTCGTCGAATCTTGACCAGTAGAGGGGTTTCGGATGCTCTTTCGAGGCACCTTTGTCTTTCTGGAATCAACACTAACCAAATATTCCGTCGTGTGGCTATGCACGTAAGTGTTGACCAGCTTCCCAGGTGAGTTTTGGGGAAGCTCCATCCGCATGACGGAGGAATGGTTTACGATCGAGAACGTTGAAATGAGTCTTTGTCGCGTGTTTGGCGATTGCTCGAGGAAGGAAATCAGTATGATGACTGGGAAGAAGCGCCCGATGGCTATGAACGTGGCGAGAAGGTTTACCCGGAAAAACGAAGCAAGGAAGAATCTGGGGAACCACTCTCTCTTAATTGATTCCACTGTTTTGAAGGTGGCCACCGGAAAAAGGCTGTCCAGTGATGGCTAAGGATGCGGCCCTAAGAGACCGGGTAGTAAGTTATTCCGGTCGAATATCCGGGCAGCATCGCTTACATAGAAGAAACAGCTGGTGACGGTCAAGGTTGAAGAAGTTAGAAGTGACTAATGATATATGGGTGGTGGGTTGACCACACAATAACCTCAAATAGAAGGTGCCACCTTGGAAAAAGAGAAACACACATTCGAGTATGGAAATGGAGGCATCTTATCCAGAACAGTGAGACGTACTATTCTCAAACCCGGAGGTTACTAGTGATATCTTAATAAAAAATGTTTCCTTGGATATAGTACCTTGCCCAGTGCATATTATTTAGGACTTATGAACGTGATCAGCCTAGTCCTTGAACTTCAAGGGCAAGGAAGTGCAATGGGTTGGCTTGTACCTTAGTCTAAGGCCGTTTCCTAACGGGATCTTCACCGTGCACTGATGCAAAATGTCGAGCGTTCATTGGTTAATAATAATACATATGTCAATCCCCGTGATCCCAATTAAAGATCATCAGTCACTGTCGGATCACGGATTACTCCATTCGCTGAAGTACATCGTGAAGGTGTCTGGTATTATCGTGTATGTCGCTGCAGCTGTAGCTGTGCATGAGCTTCGCCGGCGGCGCTGATCAAAAGGAGTCCCGCCGCGGGACTCCCGCGGAAACGGTTGGAGTGGGAGCCTTGTCGGGATCGATTAGTCCAGGCGAAGCGCTCTGAGCGCTACTACAGAATGGGAGTAGCAGCCTTCGAAGAGCTGGAGGAGACTTTAAATCCAGTGCTGGAGCGTGACAAAGTTTGTCGCAGAACAGAACCGGTGGTGGACCGATAACGCCAGCGAACAAAGTTCAAATGACAGTATCGCGGCTAGCGGGGGGTCTAAACATTCGTTTACAGGTGTAAGCAAGTCCGATTTCTACGCTGTTGTTGTGGAGGTAATGGAGGCAATATGTGCTCACTCAAGTTATCGAATAGTTGCTCCAGTATACGACAACGTCTCCATCAATCGTGCAGCTTCGCCGTTTGCAGATATTAGCAAGAGTGTATTGACCGGGTGGGTGGGTTGTGTGACGGATGGCTGTGCGGCGAGGCTCCAAAGTCGCGCGAGGTACCTGACGTATCTGCTTTTTTTTCGGGGAATTATCTTCGTCACGGGATCAATGTTCAAGCTATGTGCGAAGCTGCATGTCGATTTACAGGTTATCGCTTTAACTCTCCTGGAAAGGTATCCGACAGTGTCGCGTTTAAGAAATGGCCCTCGAATATGGCTATCGCAAATTTACCATTTGTATATTACGTTATTGGCGACAACGCGTATCCGTTGTCCTCGTTCGTGTTGGTGCCCTTTACGAAGCCTGAAATCAAGTCGAACGACTATCTGATTGTAGTTTTTGTCTCTCACAACTAAGCATTCGAATAGAAATGGCGTTTGGCCTGCTTGTGAATAAATGGCAAATATTCAATCGGCCTTTAGCGGTTGACTACGTTCACGAGGGACTCGCCATTAAATATTAAAGAATATAACGCAATGGAGTACTGCAGCTTCTCACCGACAGTAGCCGAAGATACCAGCCCACCCTATCTTCCAGTTGTAAATGGTCATATATTCCGCAAAGTTGTTCAGATCACGTTCATAGACGTGATCTGAACAACTTTGCGGAATATATGCACATAGCTAGACCAACCTCTATGCGCAGCCGTAACTAACTGTATTATCTGTTCATAATATGATCTTGCAACTCGTCGGATTTCAGTTGGGCGTTCTGAATGCGGCGATGGGCAGCTTCACGTTCGCGAGTGAGGTCCGTGCCATCCATGCCTTTTGCTGTACAGTCACGAATCTGCCTGTCGAGGATAAAGAGCGCTTGACGACGCCGAGCAAGTAACCCATCGACTGCAGACAGGTTTCTCCACTAAAACGTCTCTCTGCATCTTCTCCCGAGTTAAACGGGCCACTGCCGTTTTCTCCTCAATGAACACACCCGTATTACTGGATGCTTCAATGTCCACACGCTTACTAACTTCATCGATTAGCACCGCGACCGCATCCAAGCTATCCCTTCTATCGTCTTGCTTTTTCTGCTTCCCTTCTGTGTTTCTCTCGACTCATCGTCTTCATTATCTTCATAACTCACGGCCCGATCCGCGATGCTCGCACCATAGATGCACATACCTAGCGAATTTATCACCCTGACAGAAATTCCAGAATTCGTCATGGAATCCAGACAGCTTACATCTTCCTCCTGCTGCCGAAAACCGCGCACTACACTCGTTCCACATCCCCTTCAGCTTGGATCCTGAATGTGTTGTGATCTGATGCCGTTCTATCCCATCAAACAGTGAGTCATCGGCCAAACGACGATCGAAGTTGTCGTTGATTGTATCGAAAGCCTCTGCAACTTCTTCCCAGAACTGTCGACCTCCTTCATCCAGCCCTCGCCGAGTGCGCATACCCGGTGTGATGAAGCGCTCAAAAAATAAAAATGATTCTGCGTAGAGTACGTTCAACAGGCGGAACAAACAGTGCCGCGTTCGACGCTCGACTTTGTCAGCCCCCGTCTCATGGCCGTGTTTGCGAAGGCGCTGGTGATCTAGCGGAAGCTCCATAGCAGCTTGGGACTTATCGTAGCCTCGCAAAATAGTGACTCGATCAGCCTTGTTCATATTGTTTGTCACAGCGAGCTTGCATGCGGTTCACGCCAGCTTCAGTTGATCGACGGTCCACGTACTGTAGTTGTCCGATGTAGACGGGGAGACAATGCCCTAGCAGCCAGGCTTCTGTATGACAGTCCATCTGCGACTGACACGATATTCAGTCATTCCTGGCGTCGCCATCTTCACCAGAACAGCACCAACCACTCAACGCACCGCTGCGCGCTTGTTCTGGAGGAGTTTTTGAATGATCTTTCAGGGCATGATCTTGTTTGGACTGACACGACGCTGATCCGAGATCACCCCTTACCCCTACACTCCCATGTGATGATGTTAGGAACCGGCCTAAATACTGGTCGTGACGGGGCCACAAAGCGCATCGGATGAGCAGGAGTGCTACGCGTTCCCAGACCAACCGATGAAAACATCCGATAGCGCAGTCAAGCCCGAACAGCTTTTTCATGGTCATCTAATCGAATATACTGAATTGGAACCCCGCATATGTTAGTATCCCGTAGGGTTTTAATGGTCGCCCTACGAAACACAAACCCTTCACATATTAGAAGCTCGGTCTTATATTCGATATATTACAGTAACATCCGTAATTGCACTCAAGGCAAGTCCAAGCAAGCACGTCCATCCAATGCGTTCATCGCACTTGTCGCCAGGACGGTCATTCATGTCCGGTGTCCAATCCTTTCATTCGAGTTGACGATGAACCCATAAGTGAGCTTCGATCGATATGAGGAGGAAGCAGGAGGTGATAGCATGGATCGCCGATGAGGGCGGGAGAATTCCAACAAGAGCAGTGAAGAGTTTCCGAAGTCTTGGGTTGGGATGCTGAAACGGTGCGCAAGTGGTGGCGAGAACGTAGCGAGATACATCTGGCTACTCCAACCTCAAATCGGCTTAAGGGAGGTGTGCGAAAGCCTATCCTCAATGGAGTAGAAGATCTATTACTTGACAACATCATCAACCGCATACTAATGAAGGAGAAGGTCAGGAGGGCATGGATTGCAGCGCAAGTTCTTCTCATCTACACGAGCACCGACGCCGGACCGTGCCGCGTTTTGAAGCATCACGCCACTAGCAAACTTTCATGCACCGGAAGGATCTGCCACTCCCCCGCCACATGGGCATTACGACTCTCATCGACGACCAACTTGTTGGAAAAGCCATATCGTACATGCGGTTACGTTCGTGAGCAGGTGCCAGCGTATAATCCAAAGCATATCATACTTATGGACGAGACTGTGGTGGTTTTTGCAGATGATCATGGACAAACGTTTGAAGCTCACAGTGCTCGCCACGTGGTTGCCAACGTAACAGGGTTTGCTCGATACTGTGGCGGTGACTTTGGCTGTGACCGCGGAAGAATTCAAGCTGGCTCCCGTCGTCGTTTATAAACATGCCAAGGGCTCTCGAAAACTAAAGGCAGTTAACGGCTGTTGCTTTGCCTTCCAACCGAAAGCATGAGCCGACCCAGAGTTGTCTGCAATTGAATTGTGTTATTTCTTCTACCTGCGCGTTCTCGAGGCCGATAGAAAGGTGAGCGTTTGGGACACCATGCGGGCGCATACCTCCAGGCTGTCAAGAACAACTGTGCAAGTCGTGACAAATAATTGTGTGTAATCCCAGCGGGGCTCACGCCATATGTCCAGTCTGATGACATCGGCATGACGTCATTTCAGCGGTCTGCTGTATTCGTCGATCGACAACTGCGAGATCTTGGATTCCATCAGTACACCTCTAGAGGAACCCGAAGCCACCTAGCGGGCGGATAGTCTGTGATTGGTGACAAGACCATGGAAGGACACACCACAGCTGATGATCGACGTCTCAATTGCAGCGGCGGGCTTTCATGACGACCCAACCCAGCGTTGCATTTGGCTGCACGACGTGTACGGCGCTCTTTTCTAACAAGCCTGGGCAGCACAACCGACGTCAGATGCTGAAGGTGAAAATGTGGGAGGAGAGCTTGCCGATGCTCTCGATGACATCGACTTCATGGATGAGAGAGCAGGCAGCAGATCGGCAGGACTGAAAGTTTCTAACAGCGCAGTTTTATTTCGGTTCTATTGTAGAATAGTGTTTATCAATACATTGGTGCAACATTACCCCATTGAAACCCTCCTCATTTCCGGTTGGCTACCCCTGAAGATCGTATTGGATGGATCATCCCCACCCCGCTAAAAACATAGCCTGCCAAACCAGTCATATGCGACGATTAGTCCAATACATACTTCGACGTTTTAATTAAATGTTACGCGAATGTACCAGTGGCCATTTTTTTATGTGCAAACGTCCTCTACGAAATAGAAACCCTTTCAAATTGGTGGCTTGTTAGGGGGCTCGAAATATTGGAAACCTGGCTACTATTCCGTGTAATCCGTTCGAACCCGAACTGGCAAATCGGTGCTGCTAGTCGCGCATCAATAGCACTAAGATGGCCATGTGGTTTGACGGCTACGAGATACGTCAGTACCCGAGTTATAAGCCGGTGCACGCAAGACCCTACTCCAGAAGCATGCATTTGTGGCAGAAACGAGACGTGATGTGCATAATAAAAACGTCCAAGACGCAGCGGGCAGAAGCGAGACGCGAGGGTAAGCGATGTTGAGACTTCTCCTGGGCAGGATTTTGAAGAATACTAATACTAGCAGAAGTTAATGGTTCTAGAATCATACCAAGGCACTGTATGTGTACCGAGGCGGCCACAAATTGAGACAACATAAAGGTACTCGACGTGCTATCACGTACTCATAATGGGGAAGGCCTCGCTATGGCGTATTATCTGCACTGCATAACCATTTAGCGAATGCGTCGATACTTCTGCCCCCCCCACTCAGCCCAGCCCTGTTAGTTGCAGACTAGACGGACCGACCACATTGCACTGAACTCCGTACCTATTTGATGACATACACCCGTCTTGAAAAAAAAAATCGTTTGGCACTCTTGTAGATGAGCGCCATCTGGTGCCGTATATACGCTCTAGAGATTCAATAGAAGGTCGGCTTGCCAAGCCCTCGTGCCACTCAGTTCACAGCTGACGTATGTTAACCACACCACGGCTCATGCTATACTCCGGGATACTACGAGTATAAGACGGCACGTATTGTTGCTGGGTAATGTAGGGCCACGCAATAAATACTCCCGAGTCGGGAGTATTCATTGCGTGACTAACCGAGTTTGTAGGGGTTATATTGATGTTAACATTTGGTAGAGGCTACCGTCAGAAGACAACTTCACCTTGAAGAATAAAATGAGATGTCCTTGTGTCTGCTGCACTAAGTTTACCAAATCTACGTATCTTGATTCTAGTTTGTTCATTACGGTGGCATGTTGGGTACAAATTTGTTCAGTCAAGAGAGGCACTGAAGTTACGGTTCGACGGGGTGTTTATCTGCCTGCAGAGCGGCAAAACGTTGTGTGTAATTTTGCTGAACGTTTTCACCAAAACTGTGATTGTCTCTTATCCTAGCAGAGAGATACTCAAACAGTACGGAGGCATCTTGAACCAGAACTACGCGTAAGTACCCCAGCAACTCAATGAATCCACGTCCAGCAAAGTTTCGTTCCCATTCTCCTCCTAATAGTTTTCGTTTGAGCATGTGTAGACCTGGAAAACGTCTAGTAGGAGTTCATCAAGTGGAACAGCAGCTGAGCGGTTTAATTAATAACAGACGAGACTCTGGTGGATTGCCAGAGAGCACGCGAATAGCTACTCTAGCTAACGGAGCGGCGTATACAGCCTTCACAGTATTCATACCCCACAGCCCGTATCTGCGAGTTTGAGATATGTCAACATCAGCGCTCTCAAGCTGTCATACACCTTGCTGTCTGTTGATGTGTGTTATTATTAAATGTCAGCCCGAGATGTCTGAAAGCCGCTTCATAGCCGTTCTTGTCTGTTTCGTAAGAGATTGATTTTCCATATAAACATTTGATGTCGTACCAATATGAGCGCGGCGGAACGATTGCAGGGCTTTAAGTCGATGCGAAAGCGCCCAAAGAAATAAAAAGCAACTGTTCCAGTAGGGTTTAAGTGTACATTATTGTTCCGCATGTATCCATTGCTGAAACTTTCCATACGTATCAGTTTTACCGTGTTCAATGGGTAAGCCAAGGGCTTCACAAGGTCGGAAACCCTCGTTATCAAGAGGCTATGAGACAGGGATGATCAATCCATTATGCACTTGTCAATTGCATGACAATGAATTGAAGCCCTGATTCTCAATTAATGGAATGTTGATCGCCGGAGAATGGCCATAATGAATTGCCAGCAGCCAATTCATTTTGGATGGAATTGACGTCGGCTGGTCACCTTGATAAAGAATAGGACGCCCCAACAGCCATCCAACCAGACAACCAACAACCAGTCAGCCAGCTAGCCAGCCACAACTGGTTCCTTCATTCTCAAACAAGCAAGCCCCCGAGCCACAATGTTCCCAACGCCACTTTCTGTCGTTTCTTCTTCAAAGAGTTCGTGAATACCACTAACGTGCTCCTGCAAACAGACGAATTGAACGCTTCCTGGAAGTTTCTGCCCGCACTGTTCGTCCAGGCAAAGCGCTGCAGCGATCCTCTCATCGTTTTTTTGTGCCGCCTCAACTCAAGCATTATAGCCCAGAACACCTCCAGAGGCTACACAAACCTCATGAACCATATGCGAGCAGGGTACCTTGACTACGAACAGACCATGCAGACCATGGTTGCTGACACCGCCATCCCTTACGCATGCTCCGAAAGGGTACGCTTTTACTTGCTGGATTCTGTTTGCAGCGATATTCTACGACTGTTGTTGCGCTGTACGCGGAGGTCGCCAATTAATTGCAAACTGAAAGGGTTCGCTCATCACCTATGCATTATGTAGGGATAACGATGTTCAACATGGTAATTTTCAGTGGGAGCAGTTTCCTGCTGCCTCCCTTCACGAAAATGGATTATTGAGTTCTCCTGATGTGATAACATGTCCGCCAATTCAAGGCCACGAATATTTTCAGCGCTAGTAAAAAGGCACGTGTGTTGCTGTGCCCATCTAGGATCGTCACAGTTGTGGTTTAGATTGTAGTTTTGTATTGTAGGTCTCCCACCTTTCTTTACCCTAACCCTTCCGAGGACCGATGGCATCGGGCTTTGCTTCGCAAAGGCAGTCGCTGCGCTCCTGCGAGGAAAATATTTAAATTCGGCCCGCTACAGTGCTCGACTCGCTGGAAAGCTCGGAGCTAGGCCCGCCTCCGCAAATACCACGCAGCCCTGCTTCCCGGGCACCCATGCTGGTTTGCTGTGCTACGCGCGCTCTCAACCGCTCTCCCCCGTTGGTCGTTTCATGTTACTTTCACCTCCTCATAAAAGAGTCTCCGACCTCCGAGGGGCTTCGCCCCGCGCAGAGACAGGCTGAAGTAGTGTAAAGGTTGCGTATTTAACTTGAAGCTGTGTTTGATGTTATGTGATCTAAGTCAGGATGTGCGCCAAGAGGGTGTGCTATAGGGCAGATTAAATCAAGTTTATAGACGGCACCATAGGCTTTGAACGGATGTGGGTCGAGAAAGCGTCTAAAACGATTCAGGCTGTTTTCTAGCCTAACACTGGCGCGGAGACATGTGAGCGCTCCACAGCATATTAGCAAATGAGGCCTCGCCAGAAAATGGGGGTCCGCTATTTGGGGAGCCTGGTCCTTTCACAATAGTTGTTACGCGTAAATACGCCACCTTGCGAGTGATTGCACAGCACATGTAGGTACAACCTCAAAAATGAGGTTTATTGAAACGTCTGTCTTCTGGCTGCCGCAGAGGCAGAAGCAGCTTCACTCTTCTTTTCTTTCTCGCAACGCACAAGTCGCCCGCTTGCCCACTGGCCCAATACTTCGGGTTTAATGCATATTTGTATGTATGCATGCGTGTGCGATATGCGGCCGCACTCTGCTGTTTTTTTTTTATGCGTGGTCTGCTAGCTTGTGTTGAGGTTAACATTGTGTTCCGCAAGGAGGTTTAGCTTTGTGTTTGATCCTGTACTCAAATTACATATTCGCGTACTCTGTTACGAGGTTAGCTTTGCTGTTCCATTCGGAAGTTATGCTTAGTGCTCACTACGGGGTAATCCACACACCACTCACCTACTAAAGGTCTTAAAATACATCTGCCGTTTCCACCTTACTGTATTGCTGCTTATTGTTCCGTGTCGTTCAGCGTGTTGTCCTCCACAGGCTCGTATTTAAAGAACGTCTTGCGGACAAGAATGCGGCGCTCTTCCTCGAAGACAGCGATAAGCTTCGCGTTCAAGTGGGTCTTTGGCTCCCAAGTTGGCTTCCGGTCGACCAAGTAGTACGTAACCGTTTTCGCACGCTTCCAGTTCAGTAACTTACGGTCTTTGTCAGTGGACTGCTCCGAGACGTCGTCATCCGCGTAGGCAGAAGGCGCAACCACTCCCGTACCTCTTTTAGGCCGACCCTGTGTTTCTTCCGTACGGCGAGCGAGGCGGTGAGACGTCGGGGTGAAGGCTTAAGGAGGCGACCGTCGTGTTCATGGTAAGCCGCAGATGACGAATGGCCTCATTACTCACGTGAATCTTGTGCATCTTGCTAGCAGTGATGAGTAGGGTCTTGAACACCTTCACGGATCTAGCTGCATTCTTCGTAGGCCCCGTCTGGGAGTGGTGCGCACAATGGAGTTTCGATAGCAAAGTGGCGAGCGTCAAGGAGAACATCGATACAAGGACACATTGCAACGGAGGGCGAGGATGACACAGAGGCAAAGCCTGCGCAATTACGCTGCGGAAAATTAACCCAAGGAAAATATGTGTAGTATGACAGATGTAGGATCAACAATGCGATCGGTGCTTGAATTTGTTTGTAGTGTTGGATGAGCGAGTTTAGATGGCCGCCGTTGTGAAGCTTACGCATGGACTTGAGGACATTCTGAGCCCCGCAGACATAGATCTTGTGCTCGGATAGATACGACAGCAGCTCCTTCCCAGCGGTTGAGCCAGGTTCCAGGACATCGTCTCGGCACTGCGGCGACCTGTCGTCAAGCACGAAGCCTTCAGCGAGGAGCACCTTCAAGAACGCAGCGACAAGATTGCTGGTGGATCTCGTGTGTTTAGTGGGGCAGTCGGCCGAGCTCCAGATGCGAGGGTCCTGGGTGTACCAGGAGAACCATACCTCCCTCATATATGTTGTTGCACCCGTACGGCGCTTTTTTGCTAGTAGTTCTTTCGTTGTGTTCTCACTTGCGCCTTACGTTGCTGCTGGTGCTGGTTACGCCTTGTTGTATACTTTAGCTTCCATAGTAGAAACACGAGCGTCGAACTTGTGGTGACCTGAACTAGCTGCTCAATTAAGGCAGCTTGGTAAAGGAATATGGGGTGCTTGGTGATGTCGGTCGTGCTGTCTTGGGCCTTGGCTACGTCGGTTTGGGGACTTGTGCTCGTGTTACAGGTCAAGTACGATGACGAAGCTAGAAGGTCGTTGACGGAAGCCTTTCTCGCTGGTGCATGCTTCCAGTCGTTTGGCAGCTTGGCTATCTGCGTTGAGACGCTTCAGGGACGGATAATCTCGCAGAAGGTAATCGATGAGCGTGTCGATAACCCTCCCGTTCACGTTGTACTTTGCTGTCTTAAGCCCGTAGGATGCGTTGAATAGCGCCGCTTCCGCGGTCCGAACCTTCGTCTGGGTGTCGGCGGCGAATGGATCTAGCGACAAGAGCGAAACGATTCGATTGAGATCTCGACCAGTAAAGACGCGAGCAACCTTATGGTCTCCACACGGTGTGTTGTAGACGTACGCGAAGACCTTGCTTCGTCGCTGTCATGTTCCACGCTTCTCTGCACACATGCCGGCTCCATTTGCATGCTGTGCTCCGCCGCGTCGAAAGGGATGTGATGTCAGACGCTCTGTCACACCAGTCGGTTTAGCGACTCTCTCCTAGGCACGGTTGACATAGCTGTGGATGCCCGGCGAATAGTCAATATTTGCCTCCATCCGAGCGAGACGATTTAGCTAGACCGCACCGGTGGTCGATCAAGTCGATAAGAGGTGTAGCAAGTGTTAGAGCGGCTTGGGAAACGTCATGAGTTGCAGGAAGCTGATTCAGTAGCGATGCCGTCGGAGAAGCTTAAGTCACCAGTGCAATCGCAATCGCGAGCAGCGGGCACGTGGTGAAGTCGTCGTCATGAAATAGCGAGAGGCCATGTTCTTCGGCATTCTTGATCCGCATGAAGCCACGAAGAAGATATCGCCCGCACCAATCGACAGGTTAGCCTTGCAAAAAAGGAACCAGAATAAGTACAGTTGAGCATCGTCTTGGTAATCCGCGGAGGTAACAGCAGTCGAATAGAAATACATCATCATCTGCTTGAGCGCATTCTCCGTGCACGCAGGAGATTTATTAGCAAAGGCTCCCGATTCTCTCTTCAAGTGATAACGGTCCAGAACTTGGCCCTTCTTGAGCAATGTCTCGTCATTAGCTGCCCGATGCTGAGGGAACTGGTCCAACCGCCGGTTCTTAGTCTGTCGGTAGTACGGCATGACCGGGTTTCGGGTCAATCGCTTGCCGCTACGGCCGTCCTTGAAGGCGAGGTGCATGCCGAACTTGGCCACCACAACGTCCAGGACGATTGCGGCACGCTCGCCTGCATGGCCACTTCCAGGTACTCCCAAGTTACGTCTTCCTCCTCGAGGAACAGAAACGAGCGAGATGCGCACTTGCGAGCAAGCTTCGTTCTGGTCGGTGCGAGGTCGTTTAGGCTCATCTGGCGTCGGGGATCCGGAGACTGGCCGTTATTCGAGAAATATGCGAGTGATTGGAATTTGTAGAGGGATATCAATAACTTGATATCTCCCTCCGGCCCAACATGTCGGAGGTGTGGCTGTGCGCTTTCATCAATCCGGGATCTGTCTGATTAGCCAAAATGATCGAGTAGTTCAATTTGATTCGCTAAAACAAGAACTAAAGACATGACAGCCAATTTATTTGTCAATAATATCAATAGTAAGCTCAATGTGGTCGGAGATGTGACGATATTCATCCATAGTGAGAAACGAGGAATGCAGCCTGCCCTCGAAGATCATCAAGCTGAAAAGAGGTCGTAAATTTGTTGGAACTGCGATTCCGGATGGTAGCCACCGAGACGGGATCCAATACCTCGGTCTTGGTAGTTCTTCTTTCTAGTTTGAGTTGTCTCAGTTTGTACATTCCTAAGCAAGTGCTTCACCTGAAGCGACCTCGGGTACTCATTCGAGTTGATACGTAGCGCCACTTCTGAATATATAGATCTACCACAGCAATTAGCATAAGCACACAGTTGACCCGCCCATAGTCTTGCCCCCTTTTTGCTTCGACTCTCCCCCACAAGTTCCTCAGTTAAAAAGAGATGCTACCTGCCCTTTTACTACAGTCACACCGTCGCTGAGCTCTTTGTCTTGAACCATTTGATGAACTCATTCTGGTAGCCTCCGTATTTCCTCTTCATTGATATGTCGTGCTTCCAATGCTGTTCTGAGTGTCGCGCGCTCGCTTTCTCCATGTCGACGTGGCTGGAGATAGTATTGACAGGTCAGCGTAGGCGCGTAACAGGAGATGCTGCTGCGTATGAGCGGAGCGAGATGCCAGGTTTCTTTAACATCAGGGCAGTGCCAATTCAAGAAAACGCAGAACAGATATGTAGATTGACATCAAGAAACCAGATATATTGACTTGGATCCGGACCCAGATTTTTTTCAGTCTGATAATGTGCTTCTAATCGAATTTCCCTTACGCGATTCATCAAATCAATCACGCAGCAAATCGCAAATCGTGCAAGGTCTCGAAACGCGTGTGCACACTATAAACACACTGTTAAGTACGATTAAAGCATTGCGAGCGCATAAACCGGTCGTGATAAAAAACTGAAAGATTGTATTGGGGCGATTCGCTCAATCGGCCAATTTTGGAAAATTTAAGGGTGTGACGACCCAACAGGCCACACTATCGTTTTTGGCAGTTTTTGAGCTATAACCAACAATGCATCATTATATCACAGCTTTTCTATGGTGCATAACGAACTACAAACCACGGACGAGTCTAGCAAGGCTCCTAGATCCAACGCTGCAAGGATATCCATTGATTTGGAAGCCGACACGGTTGCTGTATGCACGCAAGGACATGACCACTTGTTCATGCGCGCTGCAGAGCGTGTATATAACGTTACATCCCGCACCATCAAACGTTATATCGATGGGCAAGACATTGGAGTCGCACTAGACCGTTCAAATGCGCGTACCATGGTCGAAGGAGATGGGTTAGTACAATGTCTCCTCGACCGGGCCCACCGGGGATTTCCAGCGACATCTTTAATATGAAGACGATGGTCCTAGATATAATTAGTGATGGCCGACCACACCAATATGACGATCTTGGTCCGTCCGACAAGTGGGTTTCTCTATTTCTAGAGCGCCATTCAGATGTACTGTACTGGCCGTGAGGAAGGCCGGGATTTTGGATAGCATGGGGGTGAACACAGCTGACAAGCACAAGATTGAGAACTTTTTTAAGGAATACGTCGACTTTCTAAGGAGACGTTCTCTAGATCCAGTTCAGATCCACAACTGCGACGAAACTGGTATTGATACTTAAGGTGGTACATCCAAGAAGGTGATCATCGAGAAGGGGGTTAAATGTTTGCTGTATGCCGCGGTCCAGACAGAGAAAACACAACTTGCCTCCTTGCTGTGAGCAGGCCCCAGAAAATAACTCAATATCAATAGTACTCGTATTGGAGAGACCCTATACTATTATTGGAAATTACCTGAAGTTAATACTATTCCGTGTAAATTCCCTATATTCTAGAAACCTGCAACCTATCCGGGCCAAGAACCGGAACACCCTTGTCCACTCGCCAAATTTTGAAACGGCTGTCGGGAAGGTAAGCGCTGTAACTTCTGTGGTTATCAAGCACTTTCTAAGTTGCTCTTCTTATGTTGCATTAGGTCACACGCGTCGAGTGGACACTGACTCGCGCCGAGGCAGCGGCGATTGACGCATCTAGAACGGACCGCGGCGAGCAGGACCACGCCTCCGCCGAAGAAGCGCAGCGCGGCTTTGCGAATGCTCTCCTTCATGTGGGCAACAAGCGGGGCCAGGATATCGCTAATGCTGCTATCTACGAACCCCTGCTGCACCACGCCCCACCCACAAGCAACGCATGCGAGCGACGTTTCTCGAAGGCGAAGGCTGTGCGGACGCCACAACGTAGCTCTGTACCACATGCTAACTTTGAGATGCTGATGTTTCTGAAGGAAAACGACACGTTCTGGAGTAGACGCACAGTCGCAGCAGTGCAGCAGCACCCTGACAGTGAGAAGGAAAACGGGATAGCAGACGCCGATAGTGAGGAAGATGAAGAGGACTAGGCCGAATTCTTTAGAGCTTGAGCTCTCTTTCAAGGTAATGTGCATGCCAATATGTTTTCATCACCGAATATATTATTATTTTGGTCACTACAAAGAAATCACCTATTATGGTTCGTCTCTTCATCTGATCCACTACCGATAAGTATTTTCCTAGGCCTGCCTGTGAGTGCAACAGGCGCTTGGATCCCCCACTGTCCGTGTTCAAGAGCGTCGACTTCCATCGGACTTTATGGATGGCTCTCCTAACGGTAGCGTTGGGGACTGCAACGAGCAGCACCTTCATTGACAGTGCTTCCTCTGAAAATTGGATTGATCATTTTGTCCGGCATATTCCGCCTACCCGACCAGTTGGTAATCCTTTTGGATAATCACGCTTTCCCATGTCGGCCACACTGTTCGACGAAAGTGCATTGCTAACGGGATTTATCTGCTAAGCCCCTCCCCGCACACTAAAAACAAAAACTCACATACTTCAGCCACTAGACGCAGACTGCTTCCGATCATTCAGATCAACGGAGCGGAACAAAATTGCGACCTGGGCCTGCCCGATCGGAGGTAATTGGAGACGCGCTCATGGAAGCATTTATACCGAAGAATACTACGTGATCATGGAAATCAACAAGTATGTGGGTCGCTGATATAAGTAAGCCTCTTGTACGATTGGTAAGATATGTGCGGAGGATATGACGCTCAAGGCACCATATATGTTTTATCGCTGTCCGTCATCTTCTTCCATTTCGTGAAATCGACGAACGGAGCCTGACGCGGTTGAAAAACAATGGAATTGACGTCTCCGGCTTTCGTACTTACACTATTGTTATGCGGTGCCTCCATCCAACTGCAAACCACCAAGCGTCAATCTCCAATAAAGACGCTACTCAAACTGGGAGCAAAGCGTTTGCTAACACAGAAAGAATAAAGAACGCGCTAAGAAAGAGGCTGCTGGAAACGCACTCATGCGAGCGGAAGATTCTCTCAGAAAGAAGTTGGAGCTCGAATCCAGGAAGCTTCTAAAAGCTGCCGAAAGAACGCGGAAACGCGCCGAAGCTGCGGAGCGCAAGAAGGTGGTCGTCCTTTAAAAGAAGTAAAACGGCGAGCTCGCGGATTGGGTGCAGTACGAAACATGAAAAAAAACAAGTAAGCGGAACAAAACGGCAATCTGGATCCGACACGCCGCCTCAGTTGCCCAGGAGATAATTGGGCATATCGAGATCGAAACAATATCCATCCCCCAGGCCGTTCATTTAGGTTCAGGCTCAGATATTATCGCTTTTGTGAACGTGTAGAACGGGTGCGGCGTGTTGGGTTAGAGGAGACTCTTGAGAAAAGAATGTGGGCATTTTCGTTTGGCTGGTACATCCTCTCTTCTTACTGGTTCCTCAAAATTAGAATAGCATAGTTTAGCTGACATTCAGACCGTTATGCTCCTATCCGTCTGAGGCATATATCCGGTCACTTAAGACACCATACAAATGTCAGGAAAAGAGGGGGGTATTTAACAACCGTGGTGCATATGTCCGGTCACTATTGAAGCATACAGAAACCTAGATTAGCATACAATATTATAGATAAAATGTGATCGTTGATTATGTAAGCTCCAGATCACAAAAACAAATGACTGTTGATCTTTATTTGATCTATATGCTCCTTGAAATTGGACAAGCCTTTCAGACTCTCTGAAGTGGACAAGTTTCCTTTGTGAGGTGCCATACCGAGAGCGACCAAGCATACCGCTCTGTCTCAAGAATGATGTCACATTAGGATGTGCATTTTGTCAATATCGGCTTGTGCCCTGCTCTTTTGGGCTCAGGCGATGCGGTGCGGTCTAACAGTTTAAACCGTGGGCACAAATCAAACGCACGGTTAGATATGACACCACGGTGACCAAATGAATGGTTGCCGGACCAGCCTGCGGGCTGGGAAATGGGATAAACAACGAGCATGTCGCCCCTCCTCTTTCATATACCCCCATTTGCTTTCGTTTCATTTTGGTCTTGCAGTGCGATGATAACCGCGGGGCGGAGACGAGAGTTGAGCGACAGCGGCCGCGAGCAAGTTATCCTGTCACTGTTGCAGCGTTCGGTGGACGGTATGCCACGTCGAGGTGCCGTTAAGGAGATGGCGGCCAAGTTTCGCGTCGACGGGGGTACGATATAGAGGGCAAAGGCGCAGAAAGCCAATATCGATCGCCTGTGCGCCGACTCCCGCCGCCACGCGCGTGGGGGACCACTCCTCGACCTGTCGGTGAAGCTGGAGAAGTTGCGCATCTCTCCGTTGGACCAGCGCTGTACGATCCGGTCGGCATGTGGCGTTCCCAGAGCCACGCTTCAACGACGCGTGAAAGGGGGGCAGGTCGTGGTGTTCGTCAGCAACATCATACCGCTGCTGACGGGCGCGAACAAGGCAGCCAAAATGGCTTGGTGCATCTTGCATGTGGAGCCTGTGTCTCTGCGTTTTTAGTGACATGTATTCCACCGATCATGTAGATGATAATTGTTCTATTTGACAACTGTTAAGCGTCGCTACTACCTGCTTCCTGGTGAAGAGGCGTCTCATCGCCAGGTTCGCTCGAGGCGCTACATCACAAAGGTGATGATGCTGGCCGCAGTAGCAAGACCAAAATGGGAACGTCTTCGGGATCTTACTTTGACGGCAAGCTCGGCATCTGGCCGTTCGCCGTCCGGACACCCGCCATTCGGAGAAGCACAAGGCGCCCAGATGGCACGATTGAGACGGAGGAAGGTCGCGTCAATCAAGAGGCGTACCGCTCGATGCTGATCGCGCATCTACTCTCAGCAATCCGCGAACGATGGCCTTCGGCTGGTAAAGGTGTTCACGTTCGGGTTTAGCAGAATAACACCCTTGCACACGTCAGCCCCGAGGATTCACGTTTTGCGGCGGCGGTGGAGCAGCAAAGGCTGGATGTCGAGCTCTGCTGCCAGCCACCTAACTCACCCGACCTCAACTGCCTGGACCTGGGCCTGTTCACGTCTATCCAAGCGCGCCAACGCATGCGGTCTCCGCGCAACATCGAGGAGCTCGTAGATCCTATTACTGCTGCCTTCTCGGAGCTGCCTCCTTCGACCATCAACGCGGTGTTCTTGGGCCTTCACGGTTCTATTGACTCCTGCATTATGGGTGTAGAAGGCAACGCGTTCAAGGCTCGTCAAGTGAAGCTTGAACGAGAGGGGCGGCTTCCCGTGAATCTTCATTGCACGCCCGAAACAGCTGCGATTGTGTCGCAGTATCACATAGCACAGGCTGCTCGCCATAACTAAACCAAATATAACTTGGGGACATCAATTTTGAGACGAGCAAAAACGTGGTATGTGACATCAGTTTTGAGACGGAGTGGTAGTGCATATTTCGCACTTTGTATGGGCGATTTAGAAGTGTTTCTGTGACTGTGCTATCCTAATTCGTTCAATTAATTCAATTTATGACGGCTACGTTCTGGGGCAATTAACCTGTAGAACTGCTAAAATGTAAGTGTAAAGTGTGACTTTTATGCTCGCGAAAATGTGATGGAAATCGTAGCAAAATTGGGTTCATGAAGTGAGATTAAAAGCCATTTCTTAATACAGCGTTGGCTTGATCAGAAATGTGCACTGGCCAGAAATCTACCCCAGGCGGATACCATTGGATCCCGCTCACCCGTTTCGTTGGCGAGATTTTTAGTTTCTTTGTGAAAAGTGCGGCATGTTCTGTCGTCGTACCCTAAATTAGACGGGAAGCACAATACTCAATTTAGTAACAAACGCGTTTTATGGTGTAATTTGATACCCTTGCAAAACGCGGATGATTTATTTGGGAGGGTTTCGACATGACCCTTCAGAAGCTTATTCCTTTGAAGGAATGAACCCCAGTATTTGGGTTTATCATGATAAATTGAAACCCATGGATATTATTATTATACACACGCTGTCGTCTCGGAAGTCGATACTGTCTGGTGAATAAATGATATGGCGATTTTGCAACTTGAAGTTGAAACGGCTACGATGGCACTACAAAGGTGCAAGTACACCTTTTCAACTTCAGTGGCACAAAATAAAAATCAATACGTTAAAAAGTAATCAAAATGGCAAGATAGATACATGGCATACATATATTGTTTTATCGTCTTACTGACCGATGGGCATGTCCTGCATCTGGATCGCAGCGGTATGAAACTTTACCGTATGCAAGGCATATTTGTAACATAACTCGGAGGTGATGGCTTCGTGGACGAGAAGATCCGCCGCCATCATCAGGTACTCCTCTCAATGCTACTTGATCGTACAACGGGGCGGGACTCGTATGATTGTTTGGCGTTGTCGGGCGAGGAACCGTTTCACCATCGCCTTGAGCGCTGAGAACCAATTCTCTGTGGGATTTAGCATGGTGAGTACGGTCCCAGTCTCAGAAGCTTAGCTGCCACGAACGCATCCTCTGCGAAGACAGCTTCGACATTGGCGTGACACGGAGCGTTGTCCGCCACCAGTACAACGTCTTCCAGCAACGTAGCCATCCCGATGTGGGTAAGCAGCCGACGGATAAAGTCATTGCACTTGTCCGAGGTGAACGAACCGAACCGCTTCTACACGTACGCCATCCGTTCTCCGAGGTACAGGCAATCGCATGGATATTCGAGCCCTTAGTCGCGGTGTTACGGTCAACCGCACGCTTGCCCTTGAGGCTGCGGCCGCGTCGACGCGAACACCACAAACAAAAGTTAGTTTCGTCCACATAAAAAAATTCTTACCTTGCGATTTGTAGCTCAGGAGGTTGACGACGTATACCTGCCGCAGGACCTTGTTTGGTTGAGATTTCGGTAGTTGTTGTCGCGGTGCGTCTGCTTCATGGTTTATATGCGTGCGTCCACGTGGTTCTTGATTGTCTGCCGAGTTACACACAGCGAAAACCGCGCTTCCAGTGCGTCCACCATTTCGGCAAACGTCAGGTAGCAGTTGTCGTCGAGTAGGCGAAGCAGATATTCCTCATGGACATCATGGAGCTTGGCATTACGCCTACAGCCACGGGTCTTTCGGGGGGAGCTTTCCCAGTCATCGGCTGCTCGCGCGGCAGCGATCCACCGGGATGCAGTACGCAGATTGGCGTCATTGATGTTAGCAACTTCGCGCTAATCTAGGTCGTCGCGGGAGGCGCGGAGAACGCAGCGAACGGTAGTGTCGTCGTACAGCATTGTGGGGAGAGGAGATTTGGTATTGGTAGTGTCTTGGTGCTTGCGGTGCAAATTGAGCAGTGAGCAGTGAGCAGCTGGCATCGGAACCACCAGCAAGCCGTCTGCATTGGTGTCCAGTGATTTTGACGGGAACCGTTGGCGCCTTCATATAGCTGTCATATTTGATCTCCTGTTAAATTTGTTTGACTTCGTCATATCGGCTTTAGTAATCGAGACGTTTTGATCTTACCCTTTGACGTACTGATTTTTCTTTTTGCCACTTTGAAGTTGGAAAGGTGTAGTCATAGGAAATAACAGAGAGCCATGATACAGAACCACGGCCGCGGCATAGTAAAAGACTTTGCGAAGTTCAAGCCATCGTTATGACACCATGCATTCGGGGACAGACACGCCTGTTATCGGGGGGGGGGGGGGATGCTTGAACACTGTACTTCACACGTGTTCTTGCCGTCCAATGGACGGATGGCTCTCTGCCTTTCCAAGCGAACTCGGGAACGAATAGCCTCAAAACGGGACGTTGCCGAGCCGACCATCCCAGTATTCACCTGCTTTTTCGCGAAAGTTCGCCGTTCGAGGCTGAGTGTCTGCATGATTGCATCTTTTCGCTGTGGATAGTCAGGATGGCGCCGTGAAGACAGGATTGCGATGCTGTGGGACTTACTGTAGCTGAGTCGAGGCGAATGTCTATCCATGGTCAGCTTTTATGGCTTCGAGGCCTTTCGGGCAGGTCTGAGAGATTTTAAGGCCTGCGTGATGCCCAAAGAAAGAAGCAAATGCGCTCGACGTGGCTCGACGGCACCGCGCGTGGGCCACACTTGCAAACTAACAGCTCCAGGCGCCGAATACCTGTCTGTCGCGCTGCATGGACTTCACAGGAGGGGCACACGGGTGAGCCTCACCAGCTGAGGAGCGTGTCGAGTCAGGTTTTTTTGGTCGGCCAATTGTGCTGTCAACGTTTGCAAGTCATCTATTAATATACTTGTAAAACTGACAAGCCTAGCTTAATTTTAATTAAACTTACATTTAGAAGTGTAGTAAGTTTCGTGTATTGTTATGGTGAGCTGATACTTAATTATTTGAATCATAGAAATAAAAATAAAGCGAACTGGAATACGTTACATTAGGGGTGCTACAATGTAGCAGCTACATGTATCACAAGAAATATAAGCATGCACAGGGATTCGTTAGGACAGGTTGACAGTAGTATACAGCCCGTGGACGGCACCGAAGTGGCAAGGGACATTTACCAGAGCCCCGTCCGGATCTCGCCAGGCGCGCCGTATGGCAGACTAAGAGCCACAAGTGTCAAGGTGCCACATGGTGTGCCGAGGCATTTGTGTCATGTCGCTGACATCTTGGGAGAAGCAGCAGCGAAATCCCGCAGCCGCAACAACATGTGTGACAGCCCCGTTCGCCAATTTGCCCCAAACCAACCGAAGCAGGACGGCACCGGCGCGGAGCTGTTGCATACAAAAATCCACCAAGCGCGGCGGCACTAGAAGCTTTGCCGCGGCAGCACCACCTAGCGTGCTTGTCTGCTGACACCGATCTATCCGGTGTTGGGGAAGCGATAGGCCCTCAGCATATTGCATCGGGATGCCACGTATAGCTGGATAGGCCCGCTTTCGCCCACCAAGCAGTTGGATCGTGCAGTGCGGAACTTCAGCTTGCTGGCCCTCTCGTCATCCCCCCGCAATGCAACGAACTGCGTGTGGATGGCAGCGCTAGCCTCGCGGTCTCCGATCTCGCAGTGATCTCGATGGGGAAGGTCGAGCGGAAACTTCTGGGCTGACGCCGTCAGGGCACGTCAGCTAACTTGGCATCCTTTCAAAAATTGGGCTGGTTCATGTTGCAACACGTCTGCGAGATGAACGTGGCGCCTCGGCATACAAACTGGAAGTCACCGGACTTTGTCCCACTGTCGAGGCTGCGCGATCTTTTTGCATTATAAATCACCGACAGTTACGCTGCAACGCTACGTAGTCAACTGAAGATGTAGAAGGCGCCAGCATCGTCAAAGGCACTGAAGAGGCTTCTGGCAATGTAATGTGGTGCCGGCTCCTTGTGGCGTTATTGTGTATGGCAATCCGTGGCTCTAAGCAACTCTTGCGGTGTGGTGACCTTCAACCAGCACAAAATAAATGACCGTGCCGATGCCGCCACGGAAAGTGTTGGCTGCAGACAGCTCCGGCTGTTTCGTCCCGGGCTCGCCCGGGTTTCTAATGCGAGCCCACCGCCCCCACAGTGTGGGGCCCACACACAAATTTGACACCGCTGTACACACCCACCTGCCTGCTGGCCCGAGCTCACCCAACGCATCTGAGACTCTCAGTAACTTCCTCCAGTCTCAGCTCGCAGTGACACTCGCGTCGCCGTAGAAAACAGCCGAGTACAGAAAAGCATCCGCCACAGAAAAATCTGCTCCGATCCAAATCCTCTGATCGAAGGCGCTGTGACGAATCCGCGCTGGGGAAAGTCAAAGACCTCGCAGATCGCACACCGGCTGGCCAGGGTTAACGTTAACTCGACTGCCCCCACGCGGCTGGACATCAGTGCCATTTGCGAATTGGAACTTGAACGCGCAGAGCTTTTGGATCAGCTGCGTTAGAGGAACAACATCTTACAACACAGCACCACCCCCAATATAACAGTAAAAATACATGGTAACAGTAGCCGACCGAGTAATGGACTCCCGCCCGTGGATCATGACGCCAAATGCGGCCACGGACTACAACCCGGCCATGATGCAGCAGACCGACGACATGAAGCGCCAGCTCATGAGCAGCTGCAGCCCCACCATCAACCTGGCCAACACGACGTCGACCATCGCGACGACCCTTCTGCTTCCGTCCCTTGGCAGCATCAGCCCAGCCAACACCACTACGACCACCAGGTTCCCAGTCGTCAGTAGTAACAGCAGCAGCCTCCTGAACCCGCTCAAGCTCGAGTACTGCAGGTTCCAAGGCTGTGCCAACTTCGGCAAGATGCAGGGATACTGCCACGATCATATCCATGGTCGACCTGCCCTGCAGTTCCCGTCTCCGTGTCGGGCTCCGTTCGTCCAGACAACGGCCAACCCGCTCCCGTGCCTCGTGCTCCCGTCGCCAGTCACCCAGCCACAGTATCTCCCGGCACTGCGGACAGTGGTGCCCACCCGTCCCCGCTCTACGGTCGACCGCCAGTCCGTCTCCGTCTCGGCATACCCGTGCTACGACTCGTTGGTGCAGCCCGGCAGCCCTTTGTATACTACTACAGCCGTGACCTACAACAAGCGGTCTCCCATCTACACCGAGCACACGACGTTCCTGTCGGCTCCGTTAATCAAGAAGCCCCGCGTTCTAGCTAGCCCCACGCCGTCCACCGGAAGCACCGGAAGCTCCAAGCCCGTGGCCAAGTGCCGTCGTGACGGTTGTGTTAACGATGCCAGACGCAAAGGACTCTGCATGGAGCACGGCGGACGCCATTTCTGCAAGATGGCGGGCTGTCAGAAGTGCGCCCACCGCGGTGGCTTCTGCATCTCGCACGGCGGAGGCCGTCGGTGTGCGGTGGCCAACTGCACCAAGAGCGCTCAGTCCGGAGGCATCTGCTACTCGCATGGAGGCGGCAAGCGCTGTGCGACCGAGGGCTGCACCCATGCGGCTCGCAGCGGCGGCTTCTGCATCAAACATGGCAAGCAGCAGCAAGTTCTTCAACAGCGTCGGTGCTAAAACGGATACAGTATAACAAGTGCGTGCCTTAGAGACACATGTATTAGATAGGATGTATGACGAAGGTATGATATGAGGCGTAAATGTCCACAATGTCGCAGTACAATGGAGGGCTGAACGAGCCCCTACACACTGTATCACTAGAACTCCCCGTGTTTGTCATAGCGGATAATATTCATTATCTGCTAATTACTTGCTTAATGGCAGGTCTGTTTGGACGTAGCACTTGCAGTAGGATGCGGTCCATCTCTACTTGAGCGTCCTCCAGAGTCTGGTCACATGTGACCTCATTGATCGTCTGGTGGCGAGTTTGGCCAGTCTTAAACCATCGTAAAAGGTCAGCGGAAGCGAGCTCAAGGTCATCCTGAGCGTTGTCCAGCATTCGACGGGTAACTTGCTCGGGTGTTCGCTCCTCAAGCACCTCCAACGCCGTGGTGAAGTGTACGAGCGTAGTCAGCGTTCCAAGTCGACGATCCAATTCCCACAGCTGCTGGGCCACGTAACGAGGTGTCGAGCACATCATTGACTTGGAGGGGGTATTTGCATCTGGAAGTGAGGAACGAGGAAAACCATCAAGGCAGTAGACAGAGTGCGGGGTTGTCGCTATGAGAGTTTCCAGTTGTTCCAATGCTTCAAGACTGCTGGAAACAGTCGTAAGATCGACAAACCCAACCGAGTGTCGACGGCAGAATCCGCGAGCCACCGTTTGATACATCGAAAAGGGGTGGCCCACCACTCCAAATAAGCGCGGCCGAAGGCGAGTCACGAGGTCATCAACGACTTGACAGGAGCCACGTGGGGTGTTTTCCAGAAACCCGAGGACGTCGATTGAGATGGACGAGTCTGAAGCCAAGGCAAACGTCTGCACAAGCTCTGAGAGCTGCGGACTCAACGCTTGCATCACCTTTCGCCATCTGATTGCACGTCTAGTTGGGGGCGCATTGTCGTCTCGGTTCTTGTCATTAGTGGCCTCAACGTGGACGTTTCCTTGCTCTTCGTCTGAATCATCGTCCGAGTCGTTGTCGTGCATCGCATCACGAACACGGACTTGAGCCTGCTGAAGAACCAAAATGTGGTGCATCGCGCACCCGATGCGAGCTTCCAAAGCGTGATAAAAACTTGGTGACTCGGGGGCTCCAACGACCAAACAGCGCGGAGCCTGCACGGCTTCAACTTGACGTTCGAGGTAACTAAGTTGCTCTTTGTGATCGTCTTGAGGACTCCCGTCACCGTCTCGTTGGTGCCCAACTTGAGCGTGTTTAAAGTCGATGACATGGTATCCTAACGGCGCCACAACCTCACGAAGCTGCGGGAGTTGAAGCATGTCAACGTTCCCAACAACTGCGACCACTTGTTTGCGGAAAATCGTTGAGCGCAGTTTCGACGCACTGTTTGACGCTTGTGCGTTGGTAGAGCTAGCCAGATCTAGCTGCGAGATGGTTGGGTGAGCGTCAAAGACGGCCAGAAGCTCCTCTGCGACAGGCGAAGTCGACGACGATTTGTGCAGGACGAATTGCGGAGATCCAACAAGGTTCAGGAAGTCTACAGCCTGAGCACAAGTCTGTGGATAGCCGTACAGAAAGAACTTTTCTCGTCCCGAATAAGCGCACAGCACCACTTCGCTCACCTTCTGCACGGATGGGATGCCATGGATAGAACAATCGACCCAGACAAACCCCTGAATTTTGGTCGTAATCTGCAATAACTCGAGCTCTTCTTGCCGATCACATTGACCCAAATAGCAGCCGACTATGGGAAGCAGAGAGTTTTGTACTGCTGAGCAAACTGCGACACGATCGGTGGCGTCAAGCGAGACACGCCTCATGAGGCCTTGCTTCCGGAACGCAGTCAGCCATAGTGGAGATGAACTGGTTTGTGGTTGGAACCTCGGACCCTTTTTGCTGATAAACAAAACGCTTTCAGGTCTTCCAAGCGCCTGCTCCAAGTCCTCTGCTTGAATATCTGACCAGGGGAAGCCCAATAAAAGAAACTTTAGCCCAAAGCTGCTGCCAGGGAGTGATCCAACAAGTACGCGTCGAAGAACAGTCAAAAGCATCGTGGGCGGCACTTTTGACCCAGAACGCGACAATTCCAGCAGCAGTCGAGTATCATCTGAGTCGTCATTGGAGTTCTTGACTAAGGCGAGAAACGCGTCGAACGTGAGCAAGTGGAAACCAAAATGTGTGGCCACTTCAGTCCACACGGTGACCGGAACAAGCTTCTCTGGGTCTGCTAGCAGCACGACGTTGGGGTCAAATACTGCCTGAAATAATCCATGGAGAGCTTTATCTTTCAGAAGTTCTTGCGGATTATCGGGTGTTGAAGGAAGACGGAAATGCAAGACTGGTAACTCAAACGATAGCGAATATGTGGCGGAATTGGCGGCATTTCCGTGCAGATCCAAACAGACTAAACAGTTAATTTGCCAGTCCACAGGAGCTTGCGTCTTGAATTCGCGATGAAACACGGAATTCTGTGTGAACTCGTCACAACCAAAAAGCACACAACGACGTCGACCACAAGCCTTCAGCGCTTCTACGAGTTTAGCTACCGCCACGTCCAATGCTGTGTACTTTTTGAATTCAGTCGCGACGTCGATAATCTCATAACGAGCTTCTTTCAGATGCTTACGAAGGGTGTCGAGCACTGCACTACGCAGATCACTGTTGATCGATGCATCCAGGGTTATCGCGACTACTTTCCGGTTATTAAGAGTATTACCTCGCTCGGCAGCTCGCTTCACCTTAATATTTGGCTTTCTCCCGTGACTTTGTACTTGAGCTTCATCTTTCATCTCTGACTCCTCCTCCAGTCCACAGTACCGATAAGTCACAAGCCATTGTCCCAGCCATCGACAAGCTTCAAGAGGATCTGACACCTTTTTGTCCACCAGTTCTTTCAATCCTTGCGTCAAAACGTTTTCAACGCTGCTCTCTGTTGTTCCTGATAACACCAGTGACCGTTGAGCCATGGTTTGGGCGCTTAGGAAGGCTGTACTGGACGTCTTGGAGGTGGTAGATGATGCAGATACAGCACTACCGAAGAAGAAACAGAGCTCGCGAGCTGCGCTAGCAGTGGAGTCACTACCATGGGTGGCATTGCGGGTCCCATCGATACCAAAGCGTGCCCTTAATGTCCACGGGTATGTTTCATGAGCTTTCATGCTGTTGGTTGGTCCCATGAGCCCTCTCCAGGCTTTAATGGCGTGTGGACGTGACAGATACAAAGCTACAATTTCTCCACTTGTCATGAACCCCACCAATGTCTCGAAGAAGGATTTGCCGCGATGTTCAGCGTAAAACGCGCCTGCTTGATCCCGAGAAAGTTGCAGGCGGCGTTGACGCTCCACTGTAAACCCAAACCCATTGATCACGCGCAGTATTTCAGCTACGACCTCAGGATTACAAGTGGCATTTGGCTTGATAAGCCCCAGTGTGGACTCGATTGGTGTTCCCTTTTGTACTGTATCGATGATATCAAGTTCCTGGTCGAAGGAGAGGAACAAACCGCTTTCAAACCCGAATGCGTCGTCGTCTGCTGCCTCATTCGGGTGAAGACCCGCTGGAAGCTCCACTGACTGCTGCTTTGAGGACACCTGACCTCGAACTGACTCGGGGAAGTACAATCTCGCTAATTCGACGTTAGCAGGACCCACAGCGAAGCGAAGCGTGTAAGTCAAGTCAAGGCCCTCGAGGACGAATACGTCGACTCCTTTTGTCCCTATAATTTGATGCGCGAGCTGCACCACTTTCGCACAAGTTTGTTGAATAAGTCCCCCGTCAAGTATACGTGTAAGTCCACAAAGAGTAATTATTTGCTCGTCTGTAAGAGCGTAGCGCTCGAAGCTTTCCATGATAATCGCTCGAGACGCCCTCGCAATTGTTGAAAGCAGAAACTCTTTCCCGTTCGGGACATTTGCTTGAAACGAAGGCAGCAGCACAATTGTCGCTCGCTCGAGCTGTGGCGATGCCGGGGGCATGAGAAAGAATCGCTCTCTCCGCGAACAACACACGTGTGGACTGCTCGAAATACCGTTCTGAATTGGAGTGAATCCGCAGAGAGCACGAAGCGGCCACTGATCGTGAGGGATCGAAGCTGCAAGTGCTTTCTTCCGAGCGACGACCGGGTCCCAATCTCCCGCCAGCTCGACCCATTTCTTGATTGCAGCATTGGCATCACCCAAAGCCAACGTTGCAGGTAACTTGAGTACCAACGCAAGGCTTGGACCACTGGTGATCGCGTTCAAAAAGGCTGCAAAAGCCTGTTCGTCATCGTTGAATCGGTGCTGCTGCTCGTACGAGAAGAGGTACCGCGCTTCCGCTTTCGTCAACTGATTCATGCGCTGCTTTATGATTTCAAAGCCTCTTTCCTTGATTCGACTCATGAGAGTCGGGATTATCTTGCCATTTGGCAGCAAGAAGGCAGCTTCGTCTGCTGATACTCCCGGGATGGAGGACGAATTGACTGCCGTCAATGTCGATGTGTTGTCTCCATCGTCCGCTTTATTGTCCCAGTCACTTGGTGCGAACTTAAAGAAACCCGTCGCGATCTCTGGTTTGAGAAACACCACGACGAAGGCATCTCGGCCCATGTTAAAAAAAGATTTCTAAGCAGAACAAAACACACACAAGGGAAGTACGTGCTAAACTGGTGAAGGACCCGCAATAGAGACTTGGAAGAGGGACGCGTCGTTTCAAGATCGAGCTGCCGTTTCGGATCTCTTATAACTACTTCACGTTGACTGGATCACATTTGACTAAATCAGTCAAGTTGCAATTCCTATCTTGACTGTCAGTACATGTAGTTGAACCGGTTGCCGCAGAAGCAAGTCATGTGTTCACAACCAGAGAGTTTCGTTACGCCAACGCCGCAACTTGGGCACTGCATCCCGTGCAAAGTTTTTACGGTCGTCGCATACTCCAGATCCGAACGGAGCGTAGTGGTGGTCCACTGACGCTCGCGCAAGAAACGCGAGTATGTCTGGAAACCTGAGGTTCCCAAAGCTTTCTCAACATACTCGCTCGGGAATTCCATGCCACAGCAATGAGCCGGAACCAGCCTACGGTCTGTTAATCCGAGCGAGCAACGCTTGGAGATGCAGGGCTCGCAATAGACGTGACCACACGGCACCGCGAGGAGAACTGGCCAGCCGTGGAGTGACGTTCCAGGAGCACATCCCACGTTGAAACAGCTCACGCAGGTCCGGCCATCAGAGAGTTTTCGGTGGCGGAGGCCTCGCTCCTGAGGACTTGCCATCTTTGGTGCTGGTTCACGAGGACTTGATGCCTTGGGTGCTCGTTCGTGGTGGTTTGAGTCGTCGGACGCGAGATCGCGAGAGCTTTCCACCTCAGACGCTTTTGTTCCTCGAAAAAGCCACGTTCCGCACATGTTGAGGAGTGAAGACAACGGAGCAACAACCCCTTGCAAACAGGGTTTGGGACGTGGCCGAAAGCGCCACGCCACCGTTATTGTGACGCATCATTGTCGATTTAACATGAAAGTCACAGAACCGTTGGAACGCTTTGAGTGCACGACGGCCTGTGCGAAGTCGTTAGAAAAAGGCTCGACAAAGTCGTTGTTGACATGCACGTGAGGAGGGGCATGCATGTCCACATCGATGGGGGCGATAAATATCAATGACACATTGCAGGACCTTTCCGCCAACGGTATCCATACGAACTGAGAAATAGCAGCGCATGCATTACCGACCGTATCGTACCTTTCGCGGATATTTCTGCGAGAGCAAAGGTGAAGCCCGTTATCTAGACTGTTGATAGCCTTGCGCACTTGGGACCATCAAACTGGATGCAGACGGCTTGCAGCGCCGCTGTAGGGCAAATACGAAAAGGCGGCTCGCCAAGGCCGTTATGTTGCTCGAGTGAGCTCGCGACTTTGGTAAAACATGTGTAGTAATCAGCCGCGAAAGGCCGCGCTGATTCAGCGCGGCCTTTCGCATTTGCCTGCTAGGAGCGCCCCCGCAGCAGGATCGAAATCCGAAGATCGCGTTCACAGAATAGGAGCGGGTCTAGAATGACCGGTTCGCGCGAATCTTCCTGCTGAAGATCGCCCCAAGAGCGATCCAGAGATCTGGACCAGAGCACATCGACCCCAGCAGGAAAATACGTGCGCTAGAGCCACCCACCCACCCGCTGTGAGTGTCACACCCACCCGGCCAAAATTTGAAACCATGGTTTTTAGCGAACCCTGGCCTAGACCTCGAATAAAATGATTGCGGAATTGCCAAAATTGTATTTATCATATTGGAATATATATTGGCCCACAAAAACAGCCAATTTTGAAATTATTTAAAATAATAAACTGAAGCAATTATGGTAATGCAATATGTACCTAAAATTCGGACAGTGATAAAAAGTTTCCTTCTTATACAAACTTCATAAAAATACTATAATTTCTACGAGCTGTAAAAAGTCTAAATCGTTCAGCACCAGCGCATGCCATACATCTTTTTGGCGATGATATGTCGTAAAAAAAAAAGAATAAAGTCAAACTAAAGGCACTTGGCCGCGATGCGACGACCGCGATAGCTGCTGCAGCAGCAGCAGCCGGCGTTCATCGATCGACGTGGTACCGCTGGAAAAGCCAACAAGCTGCTATTAAAATGGCGGCACAGGATGTCTCCACCAAGTTCTACACTAGTCGCAGTACAGTATGTACATAAAGAACCCTTGCTTGGAAAAGGGCAAGTTTTCAACTTGTTTTATCGCATTTTGGCACGTTAATGCTAATATGCCTGCTTAGATTTCTGGATTGGATTGTACAAATGCGGAAAATCGATATATATCTGTGTGTCCATGGTGTGCATGTTGCTAGTGCCGCCTGGATCCGGATCGCTTCAAAGCACGCAGCCGAGGTAGAACATCTCGTTTCTTAGACGCTTTCAAAGGCGTAATCGCCTGTCAATTGGAAGGATCACATAGGAAGAAGCGCCCAGACATAGAGGAATTATCTAACGATTGCCCCGGATAAAGAGCCGTATATTATTTAATAGAAGCCCTATCTGATAAGCTACCAGGAACTGGTACTAAGCCGTTTCTATGTTCGTAAACTCGTCGAGCGCATCAATGAAGCTCTGCTCAACAGAAGCATCGTCAACGCACTCTCTCTCAGGGTCAGCCCATTTTACCCGAAATAACTCACCGTATACATCGTGACGAGCGATGTGCCACTGGGTTTCATCACTTGAAACCCTGCAGCAGCAGCAACAGATTTGCTGGCCACTGAGTTAGGTACAGCCTTTCATGCACTCCGTACCCACGACGCCACCGCTCGACTGAAGGAGGGAGCGGGTTTCCACCTCGTGTGTAGTGCACGTCGTCTTCGTTTTGTCATACAAGTTGGAGGTTACTCTATTTAACCGGTAGCTGAACCATTTTTGTTCGGGATCTTCTATCCGGGTGGGGTCTTTTATCCGGGGGAATCCGTTAAGTTCTTTGTGCTAACATTGATTTTAACAAAGTTTTCTGATTTGGTGATATATAGCTTATTTTATCGAAGAAGACGGCATCCTTTCTGCGGAGGAGGGGGATACCAAGCTCATAGAAAAAGACGGCATCCTTTCTGCTGAGGAGGGGGGGATACCAAGCTCGCCGCCGTGTTCAGCATGGACCAAACGGCCATATGCATCGATATGGCCTGCAAGATAACCGTTGATTTCACGGGAACCGCAACTATGGACGTGCAGCAAGGTACATTTGTATGGTTTTGTTTCATTTTGTGAAGTTTTGCTAATTTTGTATACTATTGGCTTACAGGTAGCGAAATCAACGGATGTAGAGCATCGGTGTTTCTTACAGCATCAGTGACGGGCATTAAATTGCCTCCGCTGATCGTGTTTGCTGGAGTACCAGGAGGCCGTATCACAGGAGGTTTGGAACCCGGCATCTGGTCCCCTGAAGCTGAGCATACCGTTTAAAACAAAAAGAATTGTAATGAGGCGGTGATGATGGAGTGGATTCAACGGGCACGTTATTTGTATTTGGAATTGTATTTTAGGATCTAAACGTTTATTTATAACACAGGTTTGGAAGTTAGCGTGGAAGGATGTTGGTTGGTGATCTTGGACAGCCTTAAGGTCAACAAAATAAAAAAATGGCCTCGGTGAGGGCGTCACTTGGGGAGTGCTACACGGAGGTGCAGTACGGGCCGCCTAGCATCACAAGTTTGTGCCGACCGATGGATGTTGCAGTAATGAAGCCATTCAAGGACGCATTTCGGTACGTTTATTTCGTTTTTACTGTGCAATGTTGACGTTTAACCTTGTTGAGTGCTTTGTTGGGTATGCTTTTATCCTCTCATGCATCTTATCGACAACCCGTTCCCGGCTTTGACGTCGGAAAAGCGGACGTTCATCTCTCGCTTCGTTGTCGAGGCGTGGGACGCTGTCAAGATCGGCACAATCGTGAAAGCATTCGCGCGGGCAGGAGTGATTCCCAACGGCCCCCCGCGACCGCGACGGCCGTTACCACGTGGCTACCGTCGTGGCGGACACACCGCTGGTGCAAGACGAGTAGACCGATAAGGAGTCTTTCAGTACATGTCCATTTGCATCTCATATGTAACTGGAGTGTGCGGACTTTTGGTGCGAGAGGGTGACACCTTTCTTGCAACAGTGCAAGTTGCTTTTTTGCATATAATCTTGGTGTTTTTATGACTGTCGCAATGAATCGTTTGTCTTACTGAATCCGATTTTTACGGTATTGTATTACTATAACTGGTTCAGCGGTTCCCTTTAACGGTATTGCAATACCTTAACAGCGGTTCACTTTAACTGGCCTAGGGTCGCTAAAGTATGGTAGTTTCCTACCAATAATAGTGCTATCACTTTAAATACTATGATGGCAAATAGGGTCCACTTCGCTTTCTTCTACTATCATCGAGGCCAAGCGTTTTATCGAAGCAAGCTCTGTGGCACTGACCGGAAGCAAGCTCTGTGGTGCTGATCGGAAGCAGCTGTTGGTTATTTACAGCAACAGTGTTGATATGGTGCAGCTTATCGTGGCAGATTACTATAGCAGGAATGCAGCATCGCCCCGAAGCTCGGCGTCCCTTCCAGACGCTGTCGAGCTTCTGTAGATGGCGCAGAACCCCCTCACCCCCACCCCAGCTTGTTGCGCCAGCTGCAAGTTGGGACTAATAGTCCTCCAACGCGGATGTGCGGCCGCAGGACCACGGAGCGTATCAGCATTGTGTAGGTCACGACCAGCGCGTCGCGTTGGGGCTTGTGCTGCTCAACGGCGTTGGTGAGCTGGCGTAGATGAAATTTTAGGATGTTAACTTCCTGTAACCGCGGCTCCTGTTCGGTTAAGAACTTGTTAACCGCCAGGATATATCGGTGCGAGGCGCAACCGACCAAACAAAACGACTGAAGTGTGAAGCGATGACCCTGCGCGAGGTACGGCTTGTACTTGACGCGGTCGTAGTTGACTACCCAATTGTGGGCGAGCACCTGAATCTTACGTCTA
The DNA here is from genome assembly GCA_033558025.1 of Phytophthora sp. 'mugwort'. Taxonomy (NCBI): domain Eukaryota; phylum Oomycota; class Peronosporomycetes; order Peronosporales; family Peronosporaceae; genus Phytophthora; species Phytophthora sp. 'mugwort'. Next base: position 4,301,762 of record JAUCEF010000017.1, on the reverse strand, counting down.
TGTTTCTGCTGTCCCGCGTTCGAGAATGGCACCATCGAGCTGGCCGCTGAAAGAACCTGTCGGCGGCAGATGCTGCGGCCCTGAAGCGCTTAAGGTGCCCACGAGGGGGACGAACGCGCCCAACTGGAGGCGATCACACGTAGCGGGAGGGATTACGCTGCTCAAACAAACCACCTCGCGCCGTGAGAGAGTGCGGGTGCAGTACGCTGCTCTAGCGACATTGGTGTCTCCGACATTTTACGCCTTCGTAGCGTCTATTTTCGGAGTGCAAGTGGGTGCTGACACCACAGCACAACAATTTTATTCCTGCGGACCATGGTACCCGTGTAGTTGGTGCGATTAGATGGCTTATGCTCTTCGAGATGGTTGCTGTCCTGCGCGCCAACAAGGGGATGCGAGACGTCGTCAGCTTGCTGTAGGTACGTTGTCATACGGGATCGGCTTGCGCCGCTCACGCGTATCACCTTTAATGAAGGCATTGACAATAATGTTGCCATGTTTGTCCATGTATCGCTGTGGTTATTATGCTAACGACTCCGAGGCAATTCAGTATATTAGTGTAGTTTCCTATGCCGCCTCTATGAGCACCAACTACTGCGTGAACGACGAATCCGATCCGGCGCTCTGCTTAAGCTCGACGCGGTCCTTATTGATGGGTCGCTCGAAGCGGACACTATTTTGTTACGACTGGTGATCTGCGTAAGGCTAAAATTCTACTGGAAAACCGCTAGTTGAGTCAATACTATAGTATACTAATACTATAGTATTGATTTACGTGTACGATTAAATGTTTACGCGCTACCATACGTTGCAGTCTACCCGTTGTCCCAGGTCGTCCATGGTGGCGATTACCGGGGTATGCACCAGGACCTCTATCATTCGCGACGCAATTTTTTTTTTCAATGTGGTGGAGCGCTGATGATCGTGAAATTGCTGACAACGACCAGATTCACCAATGGTTGCCCAGGCTGCCGAATAACGGAGGGAATACTCCGATCGGTCGTGGTCGCTGAAGTTGCCACCTTGTGTACCCGTCGCTGGGGCGGGTTACGCTCTTCTGGTGTCCCGCAAATATGTATCTGGCCGCGACCAGGGACCGAATTGGCGGTACTGGGATCGACGGGGTGATAACCTCACGGATATGCTTTCGGTTGGTTGCAATCGGGTCTTGTGTGCATTTGATCACAGGGGGGGATTGGGGGTGTTGAAATCCTTTTCGTTGATTGCCGTCCCCTCTTGACGGTTCTGTTTTGATGCGGTGTTATGATCGCAGCCTGGCCAAGCGATCCAGGTGTCTACGCCGATCTTCAATGGACTTAAGTGGTTTTCTTGTCGTCGGGGCGGACCAATGTATTTCCGCCTGGAATGAAGAACTTCACTTATGCGTTAGAAGGCAAATCTCCGGATGGATTCAGCCAAAGTACAAATCCCTAAAATCCTGTTCCCTCCCCTGTCTATATTGCTTGCGCATCATCTGATTTATGAGTCAGTCTTCGAAAAATCTCGGTATGTGCCTAGATCGCGGTATCTATTTTGATATGATCGCTCCATTGTACCCATTGCCAGCCAGAACATCATGTACCGAAGGTTACTGTGCTACGACACCTGGCTACAAGTTCACCGACTTGCCGACGTCTCAGGTGGTAACTGCGCAGAGAAGCAATGTACGCTTCCGCGTTTGAGGATAGAACTTACGAACAGCAGTTACTGGATAATGTTTTCCTTGACGGTGACCATCAACTACCTGATACTGTTCCATTGGCTCGGGTCAAGGGAAAATACCTACCAGAGTGTGATGCTACGAGTACTGTAAACTCAGGGAGCTGCTTGGAGTGGAGTCAAGTGCTGACACCCCTTCAACGATTTCATCGACACCCAGTGGGAGTATGCAAGAGACCGACTCACATCCGACTACTGGAAGCACGGTATCGCTGTAGCTGCCGTAAATCATGTTAATGCATTACCTGCGTTGCTTAAATCCATGAATAAACGATGGAAGTACCGCGCGCGAAAGAAAGCAGAGGTGGAGAAGGAGACAAACAGTTCACCTGTTGAGACCTGCCTGAAGCGCATAAGGCGGACTCAACGAGCAAGTGTTCGGCTGATGAATTATGTGGTAGGCGACGTACCAGCTACCATGGATATATAGATTCCGTCTACGTACAACCAAGATCATGATGTAAGCTGACCCCACTGGCGAGCGGCCATACTAGCGGAGCTTCAATCAGTGGAGGACCATAAGACTTGGAAAATTTTGTCACGAAAAATATAAAGGTCATTACCTGTCGATGGTCAAGCGTGACGAGCGAGGAAGAATCAAGCGATTCAAAGCCCGGGTTGTGAAACATGGATTCAAGCAGCAGCTGGGATCAATTACAACGTATGCGGCTGTGGTCTGGTTCGAGATTATCCGTGCGGTTATCTACTATGCTATGCAGAGAAGCTGGGAAGTACTACCATTTGACGTGAAGACTGCCATTTCTCTATGGAGATTTGGAAGAACTCGCTTTCAGGGGAGCAGCCGCCCGGCTTCCAATTGGACGGACAGGGTTTCATTTGCAGATTGTTGTAGAGGTTGTACGGCTTGAAACAGGCGCCATACATTTTTGAATCGCACGCTTCATACGAAGCCTGCCGGAGTGGGGTTTACGAGAACGGACTTGGACTATGCCTCTACATTCTAAAGACCAATATGAAGTTAAGTTGCTGCTGATGTGGACGACCTACTAGAAATGGGGCCCCATGACCTGTGCACCCAGATTGCAGCTACGCTGCAATCGGCGACATACACATTTAAATACCTTTTTGGAGTGAAATATTTGATCGACCGGCCGCGTCAACAGATCATCTACTGTCAGCGGCAGTACGTGCTGGAAGTTTTGAAGCGCTTGCACATGGAAAATTGCAACGGATGTGCTACACCTGAAGCAACAGCAATTTCGAAAGCAATAGTGCCAACTACTTGCTTTACGAGAACTAGTGGAAGCCCTAAATTATCTCGTAAGCGTCTCGAAATCCGACATTGCACGATGTCATGCGGCATTTGGCAAGTACCTAGCTGATTTCGACCACACACACTATGTTGAAGCTAAGAGGGTGCTGCGCTACCTGAAAGCTATGTCTGAGTACGGTCTGGTGATGAACGCGGTCATGCGCTGGTGTATACATTGCTGCTTATTCTGATGCGGATTTCGCCGATGATCCAGTGGACCGTTGGAGTATCATGACTATACTTGATGGCAACGTCGTATCATATGCAGCAAGCGATCAATGCGCTGAGCACGTGCGAAGCCGAGTACATTGCCGTGTCGACGGCAGCGAAGGATCTGCTACGACTTGCTGGCCTATGCAAAGAAAACTACGATGGAAGCATCCCGTGCCATTCCTGCTTGGTGACAAGCAGGGTGCTTTCGCTTTGACTGTCAAATCAGGCACACAAATCGAAGCCCATTGGCAATAAACGGCATATGGTGCGCCGCAATGTGGAACTGAATCGCCTGACTACACAACACATGTGCACCGAATATGGTGGCCTATATCATGACAAAGGCACATGGAGCGGCGGAATTCACTCGCATTTTCAAGTCAATGAAAGTGCTACCAATCATGAACCAGGACAACAAGATAGCATCCTCGAATACTACAAACGCGACACATGCATCAACTACAGCGGTTGTATGCCGCAACTAGGCGACGACAACGACGCACATGCAAAATACAAGTCTTGTGTGGCTGCGCCACAGCATGGACTGCTACTGAGTTGACTTCATCTGCGAAGATCGAAAAGGGCAAGGCAGGAAGTGTGGGTGCTACGGCTATGTGAACCGTTTACCTGTTTGGTTACGATGCCTTTGCCTACACGGAGTTCTAGCAGTCATGTGTGGAATGATCGCGACATTTTGGCCCCTCGACACCGGGAAAAGGGGAATGTTAGATCGCGTTATGATCCGTACTGGAACCCAGCACCTTAGACAGCAAAGAACAGCGGTTAGCGAGCGGACACCAGCGTCAAGGCCGACACCAGTGCCGGAACCCAGGCTGCCTCTCCCCATCCAGTTTACGATCCTGTGATAAGGTCACGCGGATCCCCCCGCGCGCCTGTATGCACGGCAAGAGAGCGGATACCAAAGACTGTATACCAAGCGACATTGCTGGAGGAGAGCAATCAAAATGGTGCTGCGCGGCTGAACACAAAGACAAGTTCTTTACATCAATTTGAGTATGAACTACTGAATATATATTGCGGAACGGTGTGGCTTGGCGCAGGAGCTCTCTCTTTCACTTCCGATTTTGCAGCTCAGCAAGCATAGAGAGAAAGAGCATCCTGCCCCAGACTACGCTGGTCCTATCTCCGTACTTTCCAGTGTTTACGGTTTTCCTCTGTTTACCAGTGGTAAATTACCACTACTATGCCTCTTAACCGTAATATAGCTATAATGGCTCCTACTCTAAAAAGCGGCGGACAGTTGACGAACAGTGCGGTGATGCCCCTGCATCTGAATCGGGAGGAAGGGTTTGGGGTTCTGCTTCCTTTGTCCGGAGTAACCCTTTCACTACCGGAGATTTGGTAGAGGTCCGCCGCGGCCCCCTAAGACGACCAACGAGTTTGCGCCAAGGACAAAAAATCAGCCTATAGATGACCGACATCTATCAACGTGCACCTCATATTCGCACTCGAGCCGCTTACGGTACTGCTTCATACTTGAATTTCGAATTAGAGCGATGACCGGAGGCCCCCCGCGGACTTGTAGCTACTGCGGCGACGCGCCGTGCGAATGGGACCGGTACGGCGAGGACATCACCGACAGCAGGCTGCGGATGCTCACGTCGTGCGGTAGGTGGCGCTCACCAGGCCACATGAAGCTGGCCCTTGCTCAGATCTACTACTACAAGAAACACGGCTCGCTCTGCAAGACAAAGCGGAGTGGTCTCCCGCTGTGCATGGAGAAGAAGATTGTACGCCTCAACATATACAGTCAGGTACGATCTATTTGCCGTTACACTGCTCATCTGGTAGCTGAAGCTGATCTTGATATGTGATGGTTTTGTTTTTCTTCAGCCTTGTGTGTGCGACCGCGTCGCGATAGTGAAACACGCTAAGCATGCAATGTGAAATCCTCTATGGCAGCCGGTGCAGCCAAAGCGAGCCTTCTTGGCGAACCCACGTAGCGTGCACAGATAACACGTGAGGGTGCCGGCAGAGAACTGCTTTGAGTTCGGCGTTGTCGCGTGGAGGCTGTTGTCCGTGCCGACGACTTCTGCAATTTGCTTGCCGGGAACTGACTCGCGATGGCGTTCCTTGTCCAGCCGGGCTCGCTGCACGGCGGTCAAGTTGTCTGCCACTCGCCGCTTGAACTTGCGCAAGGTCACTCGCTGTGCTTGCGGCTCAGCCACCTTTTTGAACAGCGCGAATGCGTTGATTAGCGCAAGATCAAGAGACCAGGTCAGATTGCTAATTGATAACCGCTTTTCTTTCCGCCGGATCGGATTTGTGCTTCTCAGCTGATCAACTGTGTCAACGCCATTCATGAACAGGTTGTAGGCAACAATTACTGCGGGCACCTAAAACGTTTTCTGGTGCATTACTTGATCTCCAGTCCATCGCCGAAGCGGCGCGAGCCCATGGCACAGCCAAACAGCTTCGGGAAAGTCTCCACGAAGCATGCGTTGAGACGGCGTGCCTGCTAAATCGTTGGTATAGAAGACGACTTTAACTTATCACGGAAAAAAAAATGCAGCCTGCCGTTGCTGCGATCGTCATTGACGCTATGTATGCTGTTCGCAAGTGCCCTGTTAGCTTCTTCTGCGCTCGCTTATTAGCTTCCTGTAGCTTTCCCAGCCTATCGGCACGTCGACGGCTGCGACTAGCTCCTATGTGCCCCGCTCCGCGATGTCAATTCGTCCTTTGGCCACTTCCAGCGCCTTGGCATTCCACTTGCCTTGAAGAGAGATTCGCACAGTACCGAACATCCGCATTTCACCATCCGTGAAGGCCAGCAGCGCCTTGACCAAGGTGCAACGAGTATAAAAGTTATCGCACACCAGTAACAGACGGCTATTAGGAGCAGCAAAGGTCTTCCACACATTGCATTCCAGAGGTGAGCTAGCATCTTTCCTCTTCATTGGGATATCGTCTCGCTCCAGCGTTCTAAAGAGCCCTGTGCGGAGGGCTGGGAATACATTCACATACCGCTCAGCCGCCGTGGCCCTCATGCGGTTGCCAGATCCGTTGTCCCACACCGAAAATGCGTATAAGCTCTCCCATCCAACCACTGCATAAAATCGGACACCATACTTATCTCGGCATGAACGTCTTCGCCGCCGACCAAGCTTTTGTGCGCACCGTGTTTTCGTCCAGGCTGATAGCACCTACAGGTACCGCAATTGATGCGAACTTTTGCTGGATCTGTGCCATCAGTCGACGGCTGTGCCACCACTGCCGATCATCCTCAGACGGAGCGTGTCAACCGAATGCTTGAGAACACTATACGCAGTGTCTGTGCGGAGGCTCCTCGCACTTGGTCAGAATGCCTGCCAGTAGTTGAGCTTGCACCCAACAGTGCGGTTTCACGCATCGACCGGGTATACCCGTTCTATCTGAATAGCTTACGCCATCCACGGGTGCCGCTCACTTTGCGAGGCAGCACCCCCTCCTCAGTTCTAAGTGGGGGAGAGGCTCGGAAAGCGCTTTCCTCCCAGGTCTCGGACATGAGACCGGTTTTCATGCGGAAACAAGTGGAGTCTTTTATAGACACCAGACGGAACGTAAGCAGCCGTGTCCATGATGTCATGGCAGCGGCACAGGACAAACAAAAGGAGTACTCTGACTAGAATGAAAGAGGAAACTGAAACGTGTTTAATGTTGAGGATTTAGTCCTATTAGACACTAGGAACTTGCCACTCGCCACGGTAAGTTTCGTTGGGAGTAACAAGCTGAAGCACCGCTTCATTGGACCCTTCGCGGTCCTGGCCAGGCATGCGGCATATACCATTGACCTGCCTAGGTCGATGAAGACCCACCCGACGTTCTACGTGGGCCGTCTGAAGCGGTACCATGATCCGCAGGGCTCACAGGCCCCAGCTCTACAAAGCGACTGCGTCTCTTCTCTCTGAGCGCGCTTAGAGCCAGAAGCCTAGGTCCCTTGCGGGGCCGCGGAAAGGGCTCCTTACGAAGGAACCCCGGCTGTATACGCCGAGTATAAGCCATAGTGATACGGCTGGGAGAACGCAGGAGGCGCTCCCGCCTGGGGCACAGGCCGCAGGAGGTCCCGAGCGAGACACAACTCCCACTGGACTCGGTCCATGGACGCCCAAAAGGCATCCAGACGTTGGAAGATCTCGTCCACGTCATTCGTACGACGGTCGACCCGTCCCTCAAGGGCCGACAACTCATCGGCTAGACGATTCACGGTCGTCACGAATCGGCCCAAGGCCCCCAGCGCTCCCGGCCTGGGCGGCAGCAGCCCCGCCCTCACTAACTCCAAGCGCAATCTCAAGCGCAAGGACTCGATGACGAAGAGCGGTGTCTTCAACAACCCGAGGAGCCGAAGGCGGCACACCAGGTCCTGAGCTGGACCGGAGGGGCGGCGCCTCGTACTCGTACTCGTTCGAGGGCATCACCGCCTCTCCTCGACCGTAATGGGGAGATCCACTGCCCCGTGGAGCGTGTGATCCAGGACCGGCGCGTTCACGGAAAGCGCCAGCTCCGCGTGAAGTGGAGGGGGGGGGGTAATCGGAAGCTGAGTGCTCCTGGAGCCGTACGAACGGCTCCAGGCTGATTGCCCGAAGGCTGTCGCGATCAGGGAACAGAATCGGCGGCGGCTTCGTAAGTAGTTCGTAGAGCCAAGACCATACCCGGGCTCATCATGAGCGCTAGAAGCGGAATGCTTCTTATCGAGAGAGCTGCCGTTTGCCTACCACATGGACAAACTCAATACGCAGATCTCGGAGGTCAAGGATGGCCTCCAGGGTGAGATCCTGCCGCAGAACCTCGAATTGTCCTTGTGAGCAGCGCGTAGCTGCCCACTTCCAAAAGACGGCCTCGGCCTCTTGGAAACAGTCGCAGTGTGGGAGCATCACGGCCGGATGGCCCCACACAGGTCACAGTCCCGACCGGAGCTCTGGCTTCTTTCGCCGGCTCGTGAACTCCTTGAGGGGGATGTTGTGCGGTGCCAGGAGCACGCACTGAGCGACGCCCACGTTTTGGAACAGAGGCTGCTTGGCCACCAGGTGGCGCTCATAAGCGCCCCGAGAAGAGCGCCCGCCAAGAAGCACGCGAGGCGGCTGGAGCTGACTCATGTAGGCGTCGGCTCCGTGGGACTCCTCAGGAGGGAAGTACCCATGAGCGTAAGGCGGTCCCCCACGAACAGGTAAAGAGTACTTTACAGGCGACCGAATCGCCGGGACCCGCGCTCCCTTATGACGAGCAGCCGGGTACTCCGACTGCTACCCATCGAAATCGTTGGAGATCTCTCGGGCGAATTGGTCCTTTCCTTTCTCGTCGGAAGAAGAACTGAAGAGGCCCTTGTTCGTGAGCGTGAGGGTTTCATACCCTTCACGGATCGGAGAACTGGAAGCAGCCGCCGCTTACGGCTGACTTCCGAGTCTGCTGCAGCCTTAGCAGCCTTGACGCGGGCAGTTGCCTCAGCGAGCGTCAAGTCTTGACCGGAGAACGAGGTTTCTCTTCGTCCTCCTTGGGTGAGCGCGGGCTCCCCTGACGACCGGGCGTCTTCGGCGCGTCGCCATCGTCGCCGTTATGGCTAGACAGCGGGACACGGGACCCAATCGAGTCCGACTGACTCGGGTCGCCGTCAGACCCCTTGACGAAAGGGATTTCGTTATCGCCCCTGGACATGGGAGACTTGTCCGAGTCCTCCTCATAGTCCATGAGGAGCTCAGGGTCCTCCTCAGGCGGTTCAGGTGCCTTAGGGGTCACCTTGGATGCCACCTTGGTGGATCCCTTAGCGGCCTTTGCCGGACGGCATAGAGCTCTTAGCCTGCTGCTTGGAAGAAACAGGCTTGACAGACGCTTTTTTTCGCACCGCTGCCAGACCGGTCTTGGTCATGCTTAAGGCTAACGTGGAAGACGAAGAAGAGCACGCGGAAGTGCTCGGCTCAAAAGGAAATGAGCCGGCTGCGGAAACCAACCGCAGCGAAGTCGATGTAATTTCGACTTGGAAAGTGAAAGGCGGCGATTTCCTTTCACTCGCCCTGGATGGTCGGTAAACCGAACCTAAGTGGGGGAGGATGTAACAGGGTTACATGAAGAGTGCCAAGTCACTCTTCGAGCAGGTGTACCCAAGTACACTAAGTGATGTAGCTAAATATCACTGTGACGTCAGCTGTAATGACGTCATGGATAGGTACCACAGATATGGTACAAAGACCTTTTTTCAGAGCCACTCAATAGGATAACATCTAGGGAACTTTATAGGTGACTAATAGTTAGTATGTAGACGCATTATAAGGGGTCACCTATAAATCTATTCAGTCATAATTCTGTCTAATTTTGGTAACCGTCTCACAGGCCAGAGACTAGTGAACTGCCGTTCGCTGAGAGTTGTATACTCTCCGGAAAGTCACACTTCCTGTGCATATTGTCGTGTGCTCCGTCACAAAGGCGCACTGTCCGACATTGCTAAAAATAATGTCCAAGTTATTTCTCCCCTCGAAAATTACAAAGTCAGGTCAGGTCGGTGATTTGCCACTTCGGTTTCTCCCTTTTCATTTGAGCAGTATGGCAAACAGTTCTTCACTGGGCGGCTCGCGCTCTGCTATGGTCGACCGGAGCGCCGACCGCTTCCCTTTCTGCGTCGTGTGGTCGCCGCTCCCTGTCATCACGTGGGTGCTGCCTTTCATCGGCCACCTTGGTATAGCCGACTCGAAAGGGTAAGGCACGTCCTTCCTGTTGGCTGTTTTGCAGATATATATATTTGTGACAAAGGACAATAATGTTGTCAAATTTTATTATGTAGCATCATCCATGACTTTGCGGGCACGAACACGATCGGCCGTGACAACTTCTTATTCGGCATCCCGACGCGATACATTCAACTGGACGTTGCCCAGGACCAAGTCATCCGCTGGGACGAAGCGGTGGCCAAGGGTTCGGCCATTTACGGCACGCACACATACAACTTCTGGTACGTTCTTCAAAACGTATTTTCTTTAGTCCTGTTTTTCGTGATGATGACCATTTTTTGGGTTTGTTCACGGATTAAAGTTTCGACAACTGTCACTCGTATGTAGCAGAGTGCCTCACGAAGTTCCCATTCAGCGGACGCAGCACTTGGAATATGGTGCTTCTGTGCTTCTGGATGTTCATAAACGGAAAATACGTTGACATTCACGGGTTCCTCAAGACGTGGCTGCCTTTCGCACTTGTTGCGCTTGTTGCTACCTCTTATTACGTGATGTAACCCAGGATTTCTGGAGAATGCTTTGCCAGGAATCGGGGCTCGTAAAAATGGTAATGAGAAATGTTCACATCAATTAGGCGAAAACTTAGGATCGTTACAGCGACCACCCAGACGTCGACACCAAAGACTGACTGGATGGAGGAAGGGGCAGGTGCTGATACTGGAGTACTCAAATTGAAAGATGAATTGACAGTAGGAGTGCTAGTCGCCGAGTTGCCCTCCGCGCTGGAGACAGTCAAGTTTGCATGAGCTCTTTATGGTAAGGTTTACCGGTTCCGTAGTACCACTCGTTTTCGAATGCGAAAACAAATGGTACATCATCTGAAGCGGATGCAGGTTTGAAGACAGTTTTCGTCCGCAAACGTTAACCGAATTTTTGATTGCAGCGTCCGGATGAGAGACCCGTCCGTCCGCTGACCCACGGGGTTCATGGCTGACCCAATCGCCAAGGGGATCACCGAGTTCTTTGCCGTTCTTCTGACCGTCGAAGCTAAACAACTTCATAGCGGATGAGCCGATGAACAACAAAGAGGTGGCCTCGATAAACTTAAAAGCTCACGCTCTCGCATTGGCGCTGTCAAATGCACGTAGTAGTCTAGAGTGCGAGAATCACCACACGACTCACTCTCAAAACTCGAGTTCAGATTGTTCCACTCCGAGCAAATTATTTACCGCTATCGGGTGGCGCACAAAACTAAAAGGGGTTACTTTGTTGTAGTAAATTTGCATATTGGTAATATCGTCAATACCGGTATCAGCTCCCCTACCCCGTGGTGCTTCCACTGGGTGCTCCGCAGCCTCAGAAGTCAAGCATCCAAGCATGAACGGAATCGCTCGCTATTTGCTCACCGGCGGCATCGTCGTGGCTACCATGCAGATTATCACGGGCCCCATCGCCGACTGGAACGCACGACGGGAAGGAGCTGAGGTGCGTCCGCTGCCTTGCGTTGTATTGGAGTGTGTATCACTAACTTGCGTTCATGTGGCCCTAATTGCAGGCTCTGAAGCTCGCCATGCAGCCCCGCAAGACGGAGGACGACGAGTAAATCGCGCCTGAAGACGAATAAGTGGAGAGATGGACTGTCTCTTAGGGAGATATTGATCTGGATACGGGCAGGGAAGACGGCGACAGCGGCAGATTTTGGACGCGAAACAGTCGGGATTCAAGGGCGACATTGTTAAATCTACAAAGATCTTTTTTAGCCTGTGTCAATGATATGGTGTCGGTTATGATGATTATTGACTTTGAAGAGGTGGCAGCGGCCTTGTGCTCAGGGCTCCAGCGTATTGTAGATATCGCTTCACGGCTTGTTTTCTTCTTCAAAGGCAAATATGGCGCCGGCTAGGGAATCGGGTTTGGGCTTGGGCGCAATTACGTCGGCTTCCCAGAAATAATGCTTTGTAGCTACTGAATGATCGTGCATCGCAGCAGCAGTTGTCTTGCCTAGTTGCGAACAGAAAAATTGTGTCAGTGTCCTTCCTTTAAAATTCATCAGCTTCTAAGTACGTACCGATCGCTGCCTTGCGGATCGACTCCCAAGGCAAAGACAGGTCCTTCATCACTTTCAGCCCACTCGGACTAAAGAACACGATCCAGTCCGGCATCTTGCACTCTAAAGGAAACTCGATGTTCTGTACTGCGCAAGTTTGGTACACGACCAGCTCTTCCATTGGGAGACCTCGCGAACGGAAACTGTCGGGCAGAGCGTCGCGGCGCTTATTGCCACATAGGAACATCATGGGCTTCTCTTTGCAATCCGCAGGCAGGACGCCTTGTTGATGCAAATACTCAGCCAGTACATCGGCTGAGCCGGCGTCGTCATCCCTGCTGGCGACCCCAAGCGGCAGCAGCTCTCGAGTCGTGGCCGCGCCCACAGAAAACACAGGCTTGCCCCGCAGCTTGTCTAGTACCTGCTGCTTCAGCTCCGAATCCAGCCCATTGACTACGTTGTTCACGGCGATTGCACTGCGCGGACTCGTGACCAAGATGCCGCTGTAGCGCTCAAGGTGTGTCAACACGTCCAGCAGCTGCTCGGCGTTGAGGTACTCGAAGGTTAGCACGTCCGTGAAGTGCGCCTCCAACGCCCTTCGAGAAGAACCCGGCTCAGGGATCTGCTCCAAAGCAGTTTTGTACTTTTCGTCCGCTGCTTTGAGCAGTAGCACCGACGCAGTCATGGTGCTCGATTCAAAATGACGCATCTGATCCCCACGATAGGTATAATTTGACAATCTTGCAACAACATGTTGGGATCATTCTCAACGGGTAAATTAGTATTAGCAGTAACCGTTTTGTTTTTATACCCCGTTAAAGCAACTCAATCAAATTTGACTTGTCAAGAATCGGTTTTACGCGTTTACTCTCGATAAGACGCAAAATGGCCGAGCCCGAGGAACAGGTGGAGCCGCTGCACCTCGATCTGGAGGACCGCGAGGTGTATCTCGCCAAAATCCCGGTATATATTCTTTTCAGTGCCTGGCTCTCATGTCTAAGCTAACGATTCGTTACTGTCACTACTGGCCCAGACTGCTCTCGGCGCGTCTTGGAAGAACGTGCAAGGTAAGCAAAGGCTTAAATTCCTTACGAGGATGTCAGTACTGCCAGCCCCCTAACGGTTATTGAATCCATTATAGAGAGTGAACTGATGCTGGGCTCCATCAAGCTGGAGAAGAAGAGCGTGCTCGGCCGTCGCAAGGTACAGATGCACAGAGCACTGATGCCAGTTGCTGGGAGGTTGCGCTGTACTGACTGACTTTTGCGACGAACAGGGGATGCTGACGGTAAACCCGAGCACGCTGGAGGACGACATCCCTACGGAGTACCGCGTGGAGATCAGCGAGACGCCGCTGAAGCTCAAGGTGTTCTCGCTAGACGGCTCCGGACGCATGGCCATTGAAGGCACAGTGAAGAACAGCTGCACGATCATGGCCCAGCGCAACGACCAATATAGCAAGATGTGCAAGCAGCGCCTGATTAAGTCAATGGTTAAGACGAGGTACGTTTAGGCCTGGAGCGGCCCGCTGCAATGATGGAGATTTCGTCATGGGTAAGCTAACACTGGCTTACAGAATTGTACAGCCGCTGGAAGGCTTACCTCGTGTAAAGAAGGCCAGAATCCAGTTCACTATCGAGAAGCCTGACGCGGAGGGCGAGGAGGTACGTTGCTGGATGATGCTATATTTCGTCATATCTGCTTTGTTGATCAATCTTCTTGCTATTATTCCGCAGGATGACGCCGACTCGAAGCTTATTGACAAGTCTGACAAGAAGATTAAGATGAGCAAGGTACGAATAAAGATCTTGGGAGTCTCGAATCTCCACCCCTCGGACGAATATTCACATCAATCCCTTTCCTCATTGTTCGATGCAGGATGAGCTGAAGAACCTCGTGTTCCACCACTTTGAGGAGCGCGACTACTGGCCGCTCAAGGAGCTAAACTACCATTGCCGTCAGCCCGAGGTACGGTCCTTATCACTTTGTGATAACTGTGTCATTCAAACTAATGTAATCCTTTGTGTCATTTTTCTCTGCAGTCATTCTTGAAGGAGGTGCTCAAGGAGATTTGCGTGTACCACCGCAAGGGCCCCAATAAGAGCTGCTACGAGCTCAAGCCCCAGTACAAGGATGGCGTCTCCTCGAACGCGTAAACCGCTCGGATGAGGTAGCAAGAGTATCGACAGTTCATACAGCGAGGCAATTATGTTCTAAATAACCATCGACTCTTGATTGCAGTGGGCTTACGTTTTTTTCGGGAAAAAAATCGGTGTTGAATCGAAAATTCCGACACAACATCTGAGTAGGCGCGATTATCAACAGAAAAACATGTTTGCATTTTTTTTCGACTACTGCTGACCAAATCCACAATGCAGAACAACAGGTACCCTTCTCCTTGGACCTGTCGGATCGGCAGTCTCGAGTTGGTAAATCTAGGAGGGGTCGCTCAACTGAGCAGGAAGACCAAAGAACGGCCTTGCCATGTCTTGCAAGACGAAAGTGACGAGACGGCGAGAAGTGCAAGTACTCGCACGTGGAGAAACCAAAAAGGGTACCTATGGATAATCTGACGAAGCTTTAGCGCGGGAACGATCCTGTGCACCTGGTTTAAAAGTTAACGCAAAATAAAAGAATCGAATAATAAGTAGATGGATCTAGCCTTGACGAAGATAGACCAACATCACCATGAATGGTGGTGGTGGTGGGGAGGGTCGATCGCTAACGAATGCACCGCCTCAAGTTGTTCACAAGGTTGGCACGCTTGCTGCGCATCGGTTTATATCCAGCGCCACTCGCATTCGACGCCAGCTTGAGCTTGTAAGCAGCGTAGATCCAGAGGTGGTATTCACGGTGAAACGTTCTCCGCCCCGTGACTTCCATTCGCGATGTGTTGGTGTGCTTCCGCCCCCCATGAGCCACGTGTTTGTAATGCGGATGCGAAGGTACTCGGGAGAGTTCACCCCCAGTGATCTAAGCAAGCCTGCTTCTTTTAGCTCTCTATAGTAGCAAAATGTTTCCTGACTCGGCAGCTAGAGGGATCGAGCGGATCCGCGGTAGTTTGCCCAATGGTTCTGCGACGAAAGCTGACGTCAAGCAGAGACCTAGCAAACTAAAGGAGGTATTTCAACCGTTGCCTCGTTTCGGAGCATGTAGCCACTACATACTGTACATTCATTCGCCGACATCGGTCCAGGCACTGTGGCAAAGCATTTCCGTGCAACGTGGTTCATGACTCGAGCGGGAGTTCGCGCTAGTCGAATGATTTGTGGCCTGTAGTCGGTAGAGTAGTCGAGCTCGACGAAAGTTTACTCTCGGCAGCGACGTCGCGCCAGAGACGATAACGACTCAGCATTCAGAATGCGACACTGAGTGCCGCCCGCCCGCCCAGCGAAGAAATACCTCAAGGCGGTCGAGCAATAGAATTTGGGTTTCGGATACATGTAGCAGTTTGCGTTGCTCTCCGAACGTGTGTGATCGGCGCTGTCACACACACACTGCATGCTCAGATGAATTGGCGAGACGTGCCCCTTCCCATTCCGCTAGTTGCCCTCCAACGTTACGCTCGTCTTTGGTCCGACGTCACGATTTGATGGATACAGTGCTTCAACCAGCATCGCAGCGAGGTAGAAAGGGGGCGGCAATGCACATGTTTGCCCGAGCTGCTGCCCGAGGTCGGTCGGTCAGCGTGGTGTTATTCATTTAACATCGCTCCAGCGAAACTCGACCTCCCTCCAATGAGCACAGACGCGACAATATAAAACGCTGGATTAACGAATAACCATGCTTGCGCAGCCAGCTACGGCGTTGGCAACAAGTGTACATGGCCAGCATGCCCGAGCGGGGCACCTATAACCTTTGCGACAGCTTATGTCGGACAGAACTGACCGATTGAATTGCCCTTTTTGAATCTAAGACGAGGTTTTTTTCTCTTAAATCAAGTTTCCCCGCGGGTGGCATACCAATTCCAAGAGGTTTTTCGTGGCCGCCCGCCACGAGCCGCCTCATAATGCGGAGAAGCGGAAGAAAGCTAAAGGAGCGCAATCACTCTGCAGATCCAGCGCGTCTCCGCCACGTAAGAGTAAGAGCCCGACGCCCGCAGGCGTCCCACGAGTGAGAGTCGCGACCAGAGACCGCGCCGCATCTCGTCCCCTGATGGAGGACGTGGAGCCCGCACCACGCGAGCAGGAGCCGCAGCAGGCGGTTGACAAGCGCCCGGAGGACGCGCTCCGGGATGCGGAGAAGCAATTGGAGATGCCCCAGGACGAGGAAGGAGAGGGGTCGAAGGAAGATGCGACCACTGAGGCCGCTGAAGAGACCGTGGTGAAGGAGGCATTTGGAGAAGCGATGGAGGAGACGGCAGCGGAGGTCGAGAAGGACAACGAGCAGGATGATGCCGTGGAGGATGAGGCGCCTGCTGCTGAAGCTTCAACGTTCGAGGAGGCTGGCACTGCTATGGCGCCGAATTCAGAGACGGATCAGACACCGTCTTCAGCGTCAGCCGAGACGGGTTTTGAGACTACAGCTGACCTTGAAGCACCCGCCCCGACCGAGCCTGTGGAGCTCAAGGACGAAAGTGATAAGCAGGAGGGCAATGAGGAGACAAGTGCGCCCAACCAAGAACATGAGGACGAAAAAAAATTGAAGGAGGAGGACACACAGAAGAACGAGGATCATCCGATGCAGGAGCCGCAGGAAAATGCACCCCCTGCTGACGCATCAGAGGATCCGGCAGCAGAAAAGCCAATAATGGACGAGGATTCGAGTATGCCGCTTAGTGTCGATACACAGACACAACAGAGCGCGAACCGCCAGATGCAGTTCCCGTTTGCCCCTTCAAACTTTTTGGCACCGTCGCCTACTCCTATTCGCCCTCTGCACGGAGACCCGCGTGGAATGAAGCAGCAGTCGCTGGAAGGCGATTCTATGAACATCGGTGAAACCCCGGACAATGCAAATCTCAACGCGCAAAATGACGCCGCCGTTGCCAACAGTAGTTCTACTAGCAGCAACGCTGTGTCTCAGTCTCAAATGTTCTACCACCAGACTAACGCGCCGTCGTTTTACACGACACCGCAGGACGGCCCACCTGTTGGACCTGCAATGATGGACCAAAGCCAACCGAGCTCTGTCCCCATGGATAACCAGAACAGCCAGAACAACCCGAGCTGGAACCCACAAATGGGACAGCAGGGAGCGCCTACGACAAGAAGTCCGGCGCGGGGCCCGAACGTACGTGCGACTACGTCGCTGTATCTGCATTACTGTGCTGCTTATTGACTCGTATATGCTGTGTGCTGATTTGGCTCGTGTAGCATCAAGCAGGTGGTGAATCGGGGTTGAACCCTGCTGCGTTTTCAGCGAAATCGCTCGTTCCGCAGCGTTTGGATGAAAACTCGTATGCCCTAGATCGTTCAAAGTTGAGTCGTTTGGGCGCGTACGCGAAAAATGCATCATCTCCGGCCCAAGCAAGTGCCCTCGCTGTTGATGTCTTGCGTGCGTCTGTCGGTGCCGAAAACATAAAAGCGCATGGGTGGAAAAATCAATTTCCCAGCAACGAGTACGAGGTCCTGCTTCAAAAGGGATCTATAGGGTTATGTATGAATATGAGCGTTCGCATGGGCTCCGTTTCCGTGACAAGCTTCCGCCGACCTGAGAGTGGTTTGATGGGACCTGCTGAAGCGAGCGGTATGATTTCAATTGGCGATGACTTGATTGCAGTGGATGGCTTTCTGGTTCAAAGTCAGGAAGATTTTGCTCGTGTGGTTTCCCGTCTCAAGTCGCTCCGGCCTGTTTTATTGCGCTTCCGAAGACCTGGTGGCAATGGACTGATAAGCAGCATTAACCGAGACATCCATGGATACCGCAAGGGACAGCAGACGTCGATTGTTGGCTTGGACAACCCTCAACTATTCACAACTGGAATGTGGCACTTGGGCGTCAGGTACATCTCACCAAATCAGTGGGCCGCGGAGTTACACGTGGATGGTGGCGGTATTCGACGACTGGGGGTTTTCTCAACGGAGAAAGAGGCAGCAATGGCGTACAACCAGTACATTCATCAAACTTATGGCAATGGGGCAGTACAGTTCATGAACCCAGCTGGTAATGGCGCAAATGGAAGTATACCCGTTGCAATGCCAAACATTCAACCAGTCCAGCGCCGGAGATCACTTCTTCGTGCTGTGTTCACAGCAGAACAAAAAGAGCAGTTACGCGCTCAGATTATGGTATTCAAGTTTACGTCCACCGGCGGTACTATCCCGAACGAGATTTTGAGTCGTGCGTTGAAGACCACGGCCCACAATTACATTCAGCCGAATGCTAACAGGAACAAGAGAAAAAACTTCGCTCCTATTATAATCGCGAAACCAGCCAAAAAGAAGACGAAGCGTGGTAAAAAGAAAGCGTATTCTGACGAAGACGAGGACGAAAGCAACTCCGACGACGATTACTCGGGTCCGAAAATCTTGAAGGAGGAGAAGCCGGCACGCCGATCCGGGCGTAACATCGGCAAGGCGAAGAAAAAGTATGTGGAAGAGGAGCTTGATTTCGGATTCAGTGATGAAGAGAAACCCGACAAGGAACAGCAAAAGGAAAGCCCAAAAGGTCCACAGATTGATAACATTGTGAGCGTACGTTTCCATAAGGACACCCCGACGGACACCGAAGTGTCGATGGAGTTCCTTATTAAGTGGAAGGATACTTCATACCTTCACGTGAATTGGCTCTCTGTCAGAGAAATCGAGGAATTTGGTCAGCATGCTATTCAACGCATGAAACGTTATCTGCAAAAGAACAGCCGTCTAGTGGAGGTGGCACGAGAGACTGTCGTTGTTGGTGAGGAGAAGGATCTCAGCAACTATTTCAGTGACTCATATATTGAAGTGGACCGCATTCTCAACGCGAAGGAGGTCGAGGAGCCCGAAGAATCGAATCCGTATCTTGTTCATCTCCTTGAAAAGGATGCGAGTGATAACGAAGAAGATGAGCTAAGGGTGCCAAAAAAGAAGGGTGTTAAATTCCTGGTGAAGTGGCGCGACATGAGTTACGTCGATTGCACCTGGGAATGGGAAGACCAGCTCACCGATGACCGTAAGATTGCGGCTTTCCATCGTTTCAACCACCCGCCGATCATTAACGGAGCCCACCCTGCAACCTATGCTGACATTCGTCCCGATCCTACCACGTGGGCAAAGTACCAAGAGTCTCCTGTCTACAATAACCAGAATACCCTGCGATCATACCAGCTTGAAGGTCTCAACTGGCTGACTTTCTGCTGGTATAACCGACGCAACTGTATTCTCGCAGATGAAATGGGCCTGGGTAAGACTGTTCAAGCAACATCTATTCTCGAGCATTTGCGTCAGCGTGAATTTATTCGAGGCCCGTTCTTGGTTGTTGCCCCACTTGCAACTCTTGGTAACTGGAAACGAGAGATTGAGACATGGACTTCAATGAACTGTGTCGTATATCACGACTCCGAAGGAGGATCCGACATCCGCGCGTTTATTCGTGAACAAGAGTTCCATTTTGCGAGCGAAGCTCATCGCAGACGCGGTATTTACAAGTTCAACGTTCTGGTCACCTCATACCAGACGCTAATGATGGATGCCGAGTTCCTGGACTCCATTCATTGGCGGTATATTGTGATAGATGAAGCTCACAAGCTAAAGAATCGTGAGGCGAAGCTACTTCAGGTGCTCCATGATTTCACGTGGGACTCGTGCCTACTGATGACGGGCACGCCGTTGCAAAATGGCGTGTTCGAGCTTTGGTGTCTGCTAAATTTCATCGAACCCGAAAAATTTCCGAGCCAACAAGAGTTTTACGATGAATTTGGCGATCTAAATACTGCCGAGCAGGTGGCTCAGCTGCACGAGCAGTTGAGACCGTATATGCTGCGTCGTGTGAAGGAGGACGTGGAAAAAAGCATCCCGCCGAAGGAAGAAACAATCGTTGACGTGGAGCTTACTACCATGCAGAAGAAATACTACCGTGCCATCTTCGAGCGCAATCGCCAGTTCTTGAACATGGGTGCATCGGGCACGGTCGCCAATCTGGTGAACGTTGAAATGGAACTACGCAAGTGCTGCAACCATCCGTTCTTGATTCGTGGCGTGGAGGACAAGGAATGCGCCGGTTTTGACGAGCAACTTCGAATAAGGGTCTTAATCCAAGCAAGCGGCAAGACTGTGTTACTGGATAAGCTGCTGACAAAGTTTCGCCAGGAAAATAAGAAGGTGCTAATCTTCTCGCAATTCAAGATCATGCTGGATATCATCGAGGACATGTGCCAACTACGAGGGTACAGCATGGAACGTCTGGATGGTTCTGTCCGCGGAAATTCCCGCCAGGCGGCAATTGATCGCTTCAACAGCCCAGGATCGGATACATTTGCGTTCCTTTTGAGTACACGCGCTGGTGGTGTGGGTATTAACCTGATTGCGGCGTCTGTCGTGATTCTGTTTGACAGTGATTGGAACCCTCAGAATGATCTCCAAGCTGTCGCGCGTTGTCACCGTATCGGCCAAACACAGTCAGTGAACATCTATCGCTTGGTGACGAAGAAAACGTACGAAGCACAGATGTTTGAGATTGCGTCGAAGAAGCTTGGAATGCACCACGCTGTGTTCGAAACCGGTGGAGTGCGCAACGAGTTCGACGGTGAAGATGACAGTAGCGGCAACATGATGTCCTTGATGTCTCTAGACCGTGAAAAGGTCGAGATGATGATCAGGTATGGAGCGTATGCCATTATGGGTGAAGAAGATGAGCAGGACCCTGAAAATCGTGCTATCAATGAGCTCGATATCGACCATCTTCTGTCGAACAGTCGTACTATCAGATATGACCCCACGAAATCTGGTGAAAATGCGGAAGGGGAGGACAACAGCGGAGACGGTGATAGCGACGGAAAGCCTGCAGCTGTTTCCCAAACTACTGCTCTTTCATTTTCGAAAGCAACGTTCACGTCAGAATCAGCTGACACGACCATCGATTTTAATGACGAGAAGTTCTGGGAAAAGGTTCTTGGTCCTAAACCTGTGCAAGTGCTCATGACGAAGGTCCAGGAAGGCTGGCTCAAGACGGCATCACAAGATGATATCAAGGACTTTTTATTGCAGTTGCGTGAACTGGCTCGTGCTGTTGTTAAAGAGCGGCAACGAGGGAAGTCTCTAGCTGATGCGGATCAAGTGCTGGCGATCCTAATTGAGCTGAAGGTCACTGGTTGCGTTATTAAGGGAGTTGTAAACGTTCGCGAGGTCGCCACTGAGTGGCTTCAGGTGATTGAGCGACCCAGACGTCGGCGTAGCCAAGATGTCGGGGATGAGCTGATGTATCTTGAGTTCCTTGACGGACCTAAGGAGGTTGCCCCTAAAACCAAAAAGGGGGGCGCTCGTCGCAAGCGGACACCGAAATCTAATGGCAGAAGTAAAGAGCATAAGCTTTACAAGAGTG
Source organism: Phytophthora sp. 'mugwort' (assembly GCA_033558025.1). Lineage (NCBI taxonomy): Eukaryota > Oomycota > Peronosporomycetes > Peronosporales > Peronosporaceae > Phytophthora > Phytophthora sp. 'mugwort'. The sequence continues at coordinate 4,280,392 of JAUCEF010000017.1, read as the reverse complement.
ACGAGGAAGATCTTGCCGAAGACGAAGTCGATCTGCCCAGGCGGAAGAAGGCATCACGTCAAGCGTCTGGTAGTAAGAACTCGAGAGCTTCGTCGCCTATTGATCGTGCTCTGAGTGGTATTCATATATCACTCAAGCGGTCGAAGAGCACCGAGGATTTTAGCGTTCTCAAGGTGTCGAGTAAGATTCGTAAGGTACAGAAGAAGCTCGATAAATCATCTGGCGATGCTGATTCTCCTTCGACGCCTGCTATAAGCAGAAGAAAAGTGGATGATGAAGAAGAAGATCCCCAGAGGAGAAAAGCGGAGGACGAAGAAGAAGATCACGCAAGCGGCTCTGAGGCTGAGGAGGAGCATGATGGAGAGGAGGAGGAGGAGCATGATGAAGAAGAGGAAGAGGAGGAGGAAGAAGAGGAAGATGCGTATGAGGAAGAGGAAACTGAAAAGAAGCGTTCTCGGAGCCGCCCGCGCAAGAAAACAAAAACAAGCGGCAAATCCAGTAAGGCAGCTAAGGACCCCCAAGAGGACGAAGAGATGTGGTGCCGGGTATGTTTCAGCGATCAAGGCTTCCTTGACGATCCGATCGTTCAGTGCGAGAGGTGCTCCGTCGCCGTTCACCAGGTAAACGTACAGTCTTTTTTGTTCTGTGCACGATGATGAGGTCCTTTCTAACGCTGCATTTGCGCAGTACTGTTATGGTATTGATGCAGTACCTGAAGGAGATGATCCGTGGTTCTGCGACTTATGTGCCGAGACGAACGGTTCTCCATCGGATATGGTACGTCTAACTTAAATTATTTTTCTTTTTTCCACAAAGTGGTGCAGTTCTCACTCGTTTTTTATATGTAGAAGTTGCAGATGTGCGAGCTGTGTCCATTGAAACGCCCGAAGAGTGCGTTCAAGAAAACAGTCGAGGACAAGTGGGTCCACGTAGTGTGCGCCCTGTGGGCCCCAGGCGTCCAATTTTCCGATGTGGAGCGCATGAGTGGAGTAAAACACGTGGCTGCTGCCGTCGAGGAGATGAAGGGCCCGAAGTGTTCGTTGTGCGAGAAGGAGGGTGGCTGCATCAAGTGCATGCGCGGTGGATGTTCAACGTATTTCCACCCGTTGTGTGGTCGTGAAACCAGAGGCTCATACGATATGTTTATGAAAGAAGGGGGACAGCTGCAAGCATTCTGCCGAAAGCACCGAACACACCGCAAGCGTAGCTAGGTATGACAAGGCTTCGCGATAATCCACCCTAGAAGTCTTTACTTTACGGCCTCTTTCATAATGTAGCGGACTAGTTTTACCGTATGTAGCACTCACTTTCTTCGTGTGATTTAGATCAAAGCAACTCGTACTCGCGTATAGCTCGCTCAAGTTGCGAATCAAATTGTCGGATCCAAGATTGGTCGAGGAAGCGATTAGACTTCTTAGTCCATTCGAGTTCGTCTAGTGCTTTGGCAAGATGGTGGTACGATATCAAGAATTTGCTGTTTGGGCTACGTATCTGAGACTGAGAGCTTGAAGGCGGAGAGACCGGAATGGATGTCGAGGAGGCCGCTGAAGCTCCTGTTGCAATCTCAACTGCGCGCTCCACAAGCGAGCTGACGAAGGCGTCATTTATTCCAGGAAGTGACAAGCGCCTGATAAGCGAGCGTAACTGGTTCGCATCCATCCCGCCGCCGGCTTCCTCCTGAGCAGCTTTGAACTCGTCGAGAATCGTCTGCTTGGACTTGGCTTTTATGATGGTGTTGCATTTCTGGGAAGACTTGATCTCGGATTGTTTTCGTGAACCATTCAATTCTTTCTTGAGCTGTTCACGCTGAGCTTCGTTGCGACGAGAAACACGTACCAGCTCTTCGAATTCATCGATATCGATCGATCCGTTTCCATCCTTGTCAATGTGCTGGAGGAACTCGCGAGCTTGATTAGGAGTTAGCTGGATCTCCATTTGCGAGAGCGTGTCAATCATTTCTTCGGGCGATATGCTGCCGTTGCCGTCGGCATCGCAGAATCGGAAGAGATCGATCACTCGAAGTCGCTTGCGCTTCATGTAGCTGTCGATGCGCATGACAATTTCTCGGATCAGAGCTTGCTTCTCCTGTGTGCGCTGGTCTGTCGTCTGGTATGTTTCAGCAAACGCAGTGTCGACGACGCCGACGTTTTCAGTGCTGGTTACAGCAGAAGAAGACGGAGAAGGAGCACCCGTAACATTGGCGGGACCTGCTCCTGGACGCGGAAGATTTACCAAGCTTGTGCCACTCTGCAGCGACGAAACTCGTGTTGCTAGAGCTGGGGAAGAAACATTTGCCTGAGCTGCTGGAGAAGGTCGGGACTGATCTTTTTGTTTGATTTCTCCGATGGAGATGGATCCATTTGAACTCCGCTTCATTAGAGGAGCTAGTGGCTTGGTCCCTGGGATGCCAAGCTTTGGTAACGTTGGAATGTGAGCTGCATTCCGGTTCTGCATGTTCAAGGCATTTTTTGGTGCGGTTTCCAGTTGCTGCGTCCTGCTATCACCGTCGATTTCGGGGCTAAACGAGGTGGAGGGAGACATTTTGTCTCTCCCATCAGCGAGAATTTTCTTAAGCGAGTTCTGCCAGTCGTTATTCTTTGAAGTTCGATGCCGCAGTTTGTTCGCCTCTTCCTGATTGTCCTCCGCGTTAGATTTCTGTTGGCCAGATTTATCGATCGAAGTAAAAGAGCCTTCGGTCGCGGATTTCCTAGACTCACTTGGTGAAAGACCAAACAATCTCATTTCGGTGTTTGATGATCTTTGGGATTGAGCGCGTTTGAGTACGTTCGACTTGCTCGCTTTGGTGACTAGCAGATCCGCTCCAGAGTCACGAGATGACACGCGCTTGATAAATCCGGGCGCATGTGCGTACGCACTTTCGGTCAAGTCTGGCAGATCGGCTAGCGAGATATCACCGTCTGCACGGTCGTTGCCGTCGCGATGAAGTCGATGAGCTGCGCTGAGACGCTGGGACTCTTCCAGGATGATTTTCATCTCGATTTCATCTGAAAAAGCGACGAAACGTGAGCAATTGTTGCGGTTTATCAGACCCAAAAAACAACTTGCGAGGTACGTACTGACTTTGTCTTCTGCCGCAGCGTCTTCCTCATATCCCAGCACGAAGATGTTCTTCTGCACGCTTCGAATAATGCCGTTGTAAATGCGACCGTCGGCTAGTTCTTTGAGGAAGCGAGTACCTTCGGTCATCGACAGCTCTCTTCCATGCATCGGCGTGCCACTGAGTCGTGGAGCTGCTTTTCGTACTCGACGCTTGAGAAAACTGCGAATGATGCCTTGAATGAGTACAAGACCCTTGCGGAATATCACACCCGAAGAGTACAAATGCGCGTCGCCCTTTGCGCGGACCTCCTTGGCAGCGGCATCCTTGATGTCGCGATTGGGCATCCGACAAACCTCACAGAGCTGGAGAAGAAACTCGAGCGTGTCGGGGACACTCACACCTGCAAGGACTTGAACGGGACTGACGAGTAGAAGGCAGGAAATATGCGGATGATCGGAATGCGCAGTCATCAGGAAGGTCACGAATGCGATTGCGCGCGTCAAGAAAGCAGCCTACAGCAGAGCGAGCAACGGTAAAGTCAATGGAAGTTTAAGTCCAATATCCGTCTAAACTCCATCTGTACCTTGGACTGTTTGGTAATCATGGCAGAAAACTGGAGCTGCTGGTCGGAAAAGAGGTCGTACTCGCCTAACATTTCGACGAGTAGTTTGTGCAGGAATGTGAACGGTGGTCTCGCCAGGACTTTGCGGCTCACGGCTGTAGTTTGCACCACGCCCATGAGTGCCTGGTATGTGCGCTCCACAAGAGCATTTTCCACCATGATTGTGATCTTTCCTGTGTCTGGAAGTTCCCCATTCTTGCACGTTACGGGGAAAGAAAGCATGATTTATTCTTGTGGAAGGGGGCGATTCTGCTGCAAAAAGCACAGTTGGTTTCGCTTGTACCAATATTGTGGCACATGTTGAAGTTGACCTTCACTCACCTAATGAGTTAAGCCCTATGGGTTGGGGTCACATGTTTTACCACTTGTCTGTCACATCCGTGAGTGAACGTCTCTCACACCGTTTCAGCTCGTACCAGTCTTGCCCCATTCCCCAACTTGCATTAAGCACCTCAAGCTGCACCCATTCTCGACAAACGATGCTCAACCTCGTGTTCCTGCTGGACATCACTGGCTCCATGAGCAACGAATTAGCCGGCGTAAAGGAGACCGTGCACCACCTCGTTGCTTCGGTGTTCGAGGAAGAGTACGCCGTCATGATCACAATTGTCACATTCACAGAGAGCTCGCAAGGCTGCTTCGTGACGAGCCACAGCTTCACAGAGGGGCAGGAGGCCATCAACTTCATCAAGTCCGTCCAGCTCTGTGTACCTCCTGGAAATCCCAGTGTCCATGCCAACGGCGGAGACGGTGATGAGAACCAGAAGGCAGCCTTCGCTGAGCTCTTGACACTGGACAACACCATGCCCACTATCGCCTTCCTCATCACAGATGCGGGTCCGCACCTCCTCGCTGAGACCAGGACGCGCGAAGCTGAACATGAGGCCAGCTTTCTCAAAGAGAAGCACTCGATTGTGGACTCGGACATGTTCAACGTGCTTGCTTTGGTGCAGGTGCACTTCGAGGGCAACCTCATAGTGAACATTGTCAAGTACGTCAAGAACAGCGACCACCGCATGTACGGCAGCATCGCCAAGAAGTTCGATGGAGTACTCATCGAGCCAAAGGTGCGCAGTGCTCAGCAGCTCGCAAACGGCCTCATGATTATCCTCTCCAAGATGTTCCATCGCTGCGCTGGAGGAACTTCCACAGCGGCGACTGAAGAGGAAACTGACGAGACGGCCCTCGACACCTTCATATTCTACGACTTGGAGGCCTTCAGCGTGCCGTCTTGCGAGGCTCATGTCAAGAACAATAGTCTTCCTGTGGCTGGTGACACACGTGACGTACTCTTCGCCTTCCTTGATCGAGCCACTGTTGTAATCGGCGATCGCTTCGCCAAGCGCGCGATTGCAGCTTCAGGTTTGCGTGAGCAAGTGGAGCTGCTAATCACAATTGCCCAGTGTCTGACGGGTAAACTGGGATACAACGACGCACTGGACCGCGCCACTTTCCTCGTCGAGAAGATCCGTGAGCTGATGCCGGAGGAAAACCAGAGTCACTTGAAGCTCACTACGGCGTCGCTGCCTGGTGTACTCCAGCAAAAGATCAGCACAACGAGTGAGCTGGAGGCATCAGTGAGTGCCATCACACTGCTTACGACACAGGAGGCAACGGAAGACGCACTGGAGGACGAGGATGTCTTCGACCCAAAGACGGTTCTGCAGACGGTAGCAAGCTTGTTCCTCGCCCATCTCGCTGTACTACGACTCCCGGAGAAGAATGGCAAGCCAGACTTCATGGACGCGTGGTCGGCTGTCATCACCAAGATCTCCCCGGATGTGGTCACAGCGAAGGATTTCTTGACTCTCATCGGCAGCGACGAAGCTACTGGAGGGCTGAGCATTCGTGCGCGAGACTACAACTACGCGCAGCTCATCGCTGATCCTGATGATGCGCTGGGCAGCGCAATGGTACGTGCAGCGTCGGGTACTCAAGTGCTTGACATCCTAACAGGTCTGCTGTCTGGAGCTCCAGCTGGTCTCTTCTGCCCAAACATGTTCCGTGGCACGGTAGCAGCTTCATTGATGACATTAATCGAGCAGCGCGACGGACCTTTGAGCGATTTCCAGTGGGAGCTGGTGGCCAAGCTGGTGCACTCGATTCGACTTGTCATGGGCGGATCTCAACGTTTGTCAAAGATGCCAGTGGATCCGGAATCCGCTATGGGGAAGCTGCTCTTCCGACTGCTTCGTCGTACAAAAAACACGACAGACCATGCGGCTCTGGTGGCAGTACTGAAAGAGCTGCTGGCTACGCGTGTCCACAAGTTCATCCGGTATAACGAGTCTCGCTACTTGGCGTTGGTAGAGCGTATGGTCGGGTATAAGCACGAGAACGTTGTTGAAGACGCATTCGACCCGCATGCACTGGACCACGACGTCTGGAAGTTCGGCACCAAAAAGGCACAGAAGTTTGCCGCGGATACTGCGTTCTTCCATGCGTTTGAGCATTGCGCCAATATCCTCATCCGCTGCGTGACCGTCTCGCTCAACAAGTATGGAGATGACACACAGACGTCGCCTACTCTACAAGAATTGTGGCCAACGTGCACGGAGGAGCTTCCGAAGTTCCTGCTCCTTCAGAAGCGATCGGCTCGCTACCGCATCGTCCGTGATGCTGCTGCAGCGGACGGGAAGATCAACTGGGAGTTGAACAACACTTTAAACGAGAACCTTAACAGTGCGACGTACCAGACGATGGCGATGCAGGTGCTGCGTAAAAAGTATGATGCGTTCTTACGGGACCTGCGGGAGCGACGTGCCAATGAAGCAGCCGAACAGAGGTGGAGTCGAGCCATGAAGATTGCGCGCGCTCCGAGCATGGACGAGTTTCTGGCCCAGTTGGCCCTTATTCGTGACAGTGCCAGCCTTGAGCACAAGCTGCTCTGGAAAGCGCTGCAGCAACTTGGCAGTCTCGAGAAGAAAGCGGTGGAGCACTACGAAGATAAGCTGAAAGTGCTTATTATCGGCCGGGTGGAGGGGAGCCGTGGAGAGTACGAGATCGTCTTCAACCGTGGCAATCTGCACCCGCATCCGGATCAACTGGCCCCAATGTCTGCACATTTCCAAGCCGAACTGCGTGAACTGCGTCGCAAGAATGACTGGCCAGTGCACCACACGTACCGCAAGGGCAAGGCCAACCGCAATGGCCACTCGAACAAAAAGCCTTCCGAGTGGGCCAAGAAGCGCTCAAATGCCGGGAAAACCTTCTGGGAGGAAAACTAGGTTTGTCTGAGTTATCCTGTACCTGCATGTCGGACACGGCCTCAACTGTGTTCAAGCCTTAAGTCGCATATTAAATCGCTTTAATGAACGTGATTTGAGTTGGTAGCACGTATTAAACAACGAACGGAGGCCGGTCGTGGTCGCCTCGGCGCGGGGCCTCATGCAGACGGCGTAAGCTAGCTTGTGTTGGGGCGAGAAAACTGTTTTTCGGTCGACCAACTGTGGGGGTTCTCCTCGTTAGCAGTGGGGTAGTGGAAGTAGAAATATCGACTGCTGCACCTCTGCTCCGTGCCCATCTAGCTGCCTGCCGCATCGCATCGCGTTGTTGAGCTTGCGCTTGGCTAGGTCGTCGGGCTGCGTTCGTGGCAATTCGACTCGGACGGCGAGTACTGAACTGAGGGGCATCCACTTGAAGCAGACTATCAAAATCGGGCCGATATTGCTTGGTAGTGGGCGTAGTGGGCTTCAGCACAGAACGCGGCATCCTTGATCGAGATGACGCAGCGGTCGGTTCACTTGGAGCTTGCTCTTGGGTTGCAAGACCCGCGTCTTCCTCCTCTTCCTCGTCCTCGAAGTGGTGACTGGACGCGACGAGTGAGTCCAAAATGTCATAGCCAGTGTGCGTGTATCCCCGAGAATTTCTATTCTGTTCCCCACGCTTCGGTGTCATAGCAGTCGATTGACGCAGCGCGCTACCACCACGTTTCTCATCTGTTCTAGTAGCAACACTAGCTGGTCTCTTCTTCACTGCTGCAGCAGTCGGAGTCCTCGTCTTCACCTCCTTCTCCTTCCTTGATGTTCGCTGTTGCTGCAATTGCAGTTGTTGCAGCACCTTCTTCTGTCTTACTCTGATCCTCTCGGACAAGTCCAGCGACTCTTGCAGCGAATCACAATGTGCTTTCAGCTTCTCATAAGCCTTCTTGCTCTTGGCAGCGTCCTGACACTTTTTCTCTGCAATCTCCAGGGCCCTCTTTGTCTTCTCCAACTCAAACTTGAGCTGATCCCTCTCCGTCGTCACGTTATGAAGCTCTCTCTGCGTCTTCACTGTGCTGCTCTGCGGTCCACCTCTCCCAGTCCGTTGCACCTGCTCCTTGGAACTTCTCCGTCTCTTCTCCACGGTTCTAGGCGTCTACAGCCCACCAAAATCCACACACATACTAATTAGATCCTCCTCTTTCCATCTATATCCCTACAATATGCACTTCATCTCTATATCAACCTCAAAGCTTCCAACCTCCTTATTCTGCTCCTTCGGCGTATACAAGAAGCTAGAAGCATCTAGCGACGTGCTGCGGTTGCCATTGGCTCGAAGCTTGAGCGTGAGGCTCGCCACGTCCTTCTGCAGTTCTTCTAGTCTCGTTTCTAGCCGATTGCGCCGTTTAAGATGCGCGTGAGCAAAGTGCGTGTCCTCATGGAAGGATTCGCTCTCTTTGCGCTCGTTCTGCTCATCCCCCTGGAAGCGTGGAGCCGTTATGGGGCTCGGGCCGTTGCGAAAGTGCCAGTCCTCGCTGTCAACAGCATTTTCGTCGTCCGAGAAGCGCTGGCGCCGCTGCTCGGGCGTCGTGAAGGAGAAGGACGACGAGTCCTCAGAAGCCATTGCCATGTTTGGCGCCAATGTATCCATTTTGAATGATTCGCCCAGTGGTGTGGCATACATAGTATAATGTGAATTACATCATATGGCGGGGATAGAAATGAAAGCCGCAATATTTGTGAGCAGACGCCCCATGTTGAAGCTGTCCAGTAACGGACCAATGCCGGGGGAGAAACGGCATGCGGCCGGACTGCTGGGGGGACAGGAGGATCTCGGGGCGAACTGGAAGTCGGCGCAGTGTGTGACGTCGCTTTATGACTCGTATGTGCAGCTGCAGAAGGAGAACGAGCAGCTGCGCGAAGATGCGCGTCGATTCCAGCAGCAGAACGAGCAGCTCGCGGCGCAGAACAAGCTACAAGAGCCCAAAGATACGAGGTGCAGCGAGCTGGAGCAGGAGATCCAGCTGCTGCGTAGCGAGAAGCGGCGGATAAAGGAGACGCATCGTCTGGAGCTGCAGAAACTCGAGGCCAGAGCTGCCAGCAGCGAGACGCAGCACCGACAATTGGTCGCTAAGTACCAGGAGAGATTCGAGTTCGACCCGCTTGAAGCCAAGAGGGCGGCCTTGGCGGTCAAAACCATGCAGAATACACTGCATAATGTGATGCTGGAGAAGGAGGAGCTTGGGATCCGATACGGCGAGCTCAAGGAGCAGTACCGGAAGTTCCACAGTGAGCAGGCGGACGTTGTGGACAGTTTAAAACAACGAGTCACAGAATTTGAGCAGCAACGAGCGAAGCTCAGGAAGCAGCGAGTGGTCAGTACGTTGGCGCTGTGGTCGACCAGCAAGATGCAGAACGCGTGGAGCAGATGGATCGCGCTGGCCAAGGAGCAGAGACTGCTAGAGCAGCAGGAGAAGATGCTGCTCATGTTTGAACGCCAAGTAGACGCTCGCGTTGTCAAGATACGAGGGAACCAGGCTGCTCTTCTTGCGATGAAGCTGTTGCAACAAGCTGCTAGACGAAAGTTCCTACGATGGAGAGATTGGACCCGGGAAAAGCTGGAGCGACGTCGTGCCGGAGATTCCTTCGCTGAAGAGCGCTCTCGAAGAAAGGTTCAAGACATTGTGATCTCATGGCGACTGGAGTGTCAAAAAGCAAAGGATCGCCGCAGTGGTGTACTCAAGGTTGAGCGACTTCTAACGTGCAGTTTGCGTCGCTATGGTGTGCGCAAATGGCGTTTCGAGACCTTTCGACTGGCCTTGGCGGAGAAGGATCAGAGATTACGCTTTGTGAATGGAACGATGGAGCTACAGACAAAGACGATTCAAGGGTTAGAAGAAGCGCTGACGGAAGCTCAGCAGGCCAAGCGAGAGTTGCAGATGTGCCACGAGGAAGAAAAGACGAAGGAGGCTGCGATTGCTGAAAGGAAGCGGGCGACAGAACGAATTATACGGCAGAAACTCGGTCATTTCTTCACGAAACAGTCCGACCGACACTTACTAAAGGATGTAGTTCGTGAATGGAAGACTACAGCGAAGAATATACACGGAGTAAGGCAACGTACCGACTTGGCGCAACGAAAGCTGCGGATATTTAAACTTCGACGAGTTGTGTACGATTGGCAAGGCAGAACGCACAGGAATTTCATGAAACGCGTGCAGAGTCAACACATTCTCGAGCGTATGCGTCATTTGAGCGTTCTAAAGTGTTTCAACTCGTGGAAGAAAGAGATGAGCGAAGAGAAATCGCGAAAGGCAGCTCTGCTACATGCTGTGAACCGGATAAGGAGTCGAGGAGTAGCGCGGTACTTCACGCAGTGGATAGCTTTCAAAGAGCAACGGATATCACTTCGAAGAGGAATCGAGAGGATGACAACACTAGCGACGAAGCAACAAGTTTGTATCATGTTCAGCTCCTGGAAAGACCGAGTTATGGAGCTGAAAATTGAAGCGCAAGTACAGCAGCAGCAGATGATTCATCAAGCTTGGGAAACTCGACTGGAGCAAGCCAAGTGGAGCTTGAACTTGCAGCGAGAATGCTATACGCGATGGCACACAGTCGTGCGTCAAAGGCAAAGGAACGATATCGCCGTGAAGAAGTGTCTAGCGCGACTGAAAAATGGTTTCTTGGCAAAAACTTTTGATAGTTGGCGAGAATTTGTTCAAGGTCGAAAGACACAGCGCGAGCTCATACGTCACTGGGTAACACGATGCCACAATGGCGTCTTACAACGTGCTTGGAATCGATTGCAGCGACAAATTATGTTGAAAGAGCGACAGCTTTTGATGCTCCGTCTTCAGAAAGAGCGAGATGCTGCGCTAGAGAAACTCGAGGCTGAGTTTGAGCTGTACCGAAACCAACAACAGACGTTGCTGGCTGAAGCGGAGCGAGTACAAACAGAACAAGATGAAAAGCTGCAGGTAACAAGAATTCGACTGGAAAAGGAGGCAAAAAGAGCTCAACGGTTTGCAAGTGCCGTTGAAACGTTGTGCTTAACTCGAGGTCAAGGGTCTGCGCAGTTGCGGTGCCTTAAAGCTTGGCGAAATGTTGTGAGGCGATCGCTTCGTAATCGTCAAACTGTCGATATGTTTCAAACCGCGTTAGATACCCGCCAAATTCGTGCAGTCGTGACAAAATGGAAACAAGTTACTATCCAGCAAAGACGTCTGCGGTCGGTATTCACGATGACTCTATCGTGCTTCTTGCGTTGGTGGCAAGTTGAATGTTTCAAGGCGTGGAAAGAAACTAGGCAGAGAAGTCGAGCTATTCGGGTATTTTCGACGTGGTTTATCCGCAAGTCTGAAATGAACAGTTCTCGACAACTGTTTACGGAATGGAGGCGTTTAGTGAGGCAAAACCAGTTGCTACGTAAGATGCTAGAGAAAATCTGGTTGAAATCTTTCCACGCTACAGTACGGCAGCAGTTTTTGCGTTGGGTGGAACTTACAAGAACAAATGCAGCGAAAGAGCAGCTCGAAAAGCGAAATGTAGCGCTGACTGTGATCCGCGCCAAGGTTTGGTGGAAGCAATCTGTATCAATCATGCGCTTTTGCTTTACAGAGTGGAAAGAAAGTGTCGAGTCGAAGAAGAAACAGCATCTAGCAGAGCGGAAGCTGATTCTGTTCGAGCAAACGCGTCTCGTAACAGTGTGTTTCAAATCTTGGTTGGAATTTGTGGTGTTAAGAACCGAAAACGAAGACCGGAACCAACAATTTGCACGCTGGTTACGAAATGTTCAGCGTCGAAAGCAACAATGTGCAATGGCTCGGTGGAAAATGCTTCTAATTCGGAACCAACAGCGCGAATTACAAGATCTAACGGAGTTGAGAAATGCTCAACAGGAGAAACTGCAGTTGCAAAGGGAAGAAATAGCCTCGTTGATGCAGACTATTGCTGAAACGAAGCACAAACTGGCCCATGTTACACATGTACATGATGAATCGACTACTAAAATGCAGCTTGTGATGAAGTGTGGATTGGTGGCGAAGTATTTCAACGCACTCAAACTGAATGTTTCAATTAGGAGATATCAGCGTCAGGCTGTTCTTTTTTCTCAAAAGAATGCTCACCGACGGCATCTTGCAGAGATTCTCTCCAACTGGTGTTCTTTCTCTCAGAATTACCGTTCAGTCAAGTTAATTGTTGCTCAGAAAGCTAAACGTTGTCGTGACTCACTTGGCCGCTCCACTCTACGACGATGGCACTTTGTTGCTGTACACCAGCGTGTGACCACGCGAAAACAGCGTAAGCTACAGCTACGGGTTCGGGAGCGTGTCATTAGAAGCCATTTCGCAGAATGGTATCGATCGATTCATCGTGGAAGGAACATCTCTATAGCCATGGATCAACTGGAAATCGTAGCTCGAAGGCTGAAGCTGATGCACACGCTGCACTCGTGGCATCACAAGTGTCTTCAGGAGAGGAACCGAGCTCTTCGGGAAAGCGAAAAACACAAGAAATTCCTGCAATTCTTGATATTGAGGCAAGAAGCGAGTCTTGTTCGTACATTTCAAGCATTGAAAAACTTAAGACTGGCCAAGCAGACAACGCACTCATTAGCACAGCAACATTATACCCAGAAATGTCGAGTTATCCTCACTAAATGCTGGCATAGCTGGTGCTCAACTGTGCAGACAATTAAGCTGCAACGGAACTTTGCTGTGTGTGTGCAAATGTTGATCAAGCGATACTATTACCGTGCTGCATTGTCAAGATGGAGACGATATCGATTCATGAGCCAGATTACCACTCTACAATCTGGGAACGAGGAGTTATCCAACCAAGTAGCTGACTCGATGCGGCAATTGCAAAGCACCTCGATGAATGTAGAGAAGCTTTCAGCTGAACTGATGAAGCTCCAAGATAAACTCTACGAAGCTGAATCAAGATTATCAGCTGTGAGTGCGGAAATCACGTTGAAAGAGGCAAAACGCAGCACACAGCTTAATTGTCTGAGTGCTTTGAGCAAGATTATGCTAAAGCGCAGCGTTTCGAGGGAGGTGCTCGAGGTTTTCACATTGTGGAAAGGCAAGCTCTCGGATATACGAAGAAAACACCGAACGCTGTCAATTGTGGCTAAGATTCGAAGGAGAAGGAAGAAATTGCTCGCATTTTGGTTCTGGAAGGTCAAGACGCTGCGATGGCGACAACTTGACACTCTGAAAAAGCTCTGGGGAAGAAACAATATGCTGGTAATTTTACAGCGATGGAGAAAGTATTCTACTACCCAAGCGAAGCTGAGACTCCTCCTCACTAAACGCTGTCTTCTATCGTACACAAATCGGTGTTTACCTATTTCGATTGCGTTCAGACTGTGGAAAATCAAGTCAACAGAGCTAGCAGCGCTGCAGGAGGTGGTGACACTTCACACAAAGCTTCAGAGCGAACAAATCTCGTCTTCCACGCATCTACGAAGATTGACATTAGGGAAATGGTGCTGGATAGCATATCACCATCGACTACGACAGATGCGAGCTTTCTTGTCTCGATGCTATGTCCACTCGATCCAAAGAAATGCTGCCAAGCATCGTCGCGTTATCGAGGAGATTCAACTGCACAATGAAGCTGCACTTGCCAAGGTTACAGCGCAGAGTGAGGTTAAAGCTCAGGAAGAAATGACGGCGCTGTCGGCTGCAGAAGAACAATTGACTGCTGGGAGCTCGTTTCAGGCACTGCAGACGCTCATCCGTCAGCTATTTCAACCGATGACTGTACGTGATCTCTGTATCAGCATTTCCAGCACTTTTGCGCAAATTGTACACGGAAGTGCTGCAATTCTCTTCCTTTTTGACCCAAGTAGCAACGAATTGTGGACTCAACGAGAGGAGAATCAACTTATCCAGGTACCAGCCTCTCTTGGGATTGCAGGTAGCACACTATCCAGTGGATCAACTTTAATCATCACGGACATTGCAGCGGATCCGCGCTTCCATCCGATGGTGGATCAATTTGTCATGAACGGCTTGCGAAAAGATGATACCTCCACAGCATTAATGATGGCAACATCTCGACCAAGTCCGCACAAGTTGAAAGCAACGCTTGGAATGGTCTCGTCAGCTCTCGTCTCCACTGATGGTTCGTAAGGTTTTTAAACTTTTTACAATGCTGGTTCACGTACAAAACTGACTTTTGGAATGTGTTGTTACTTGTTTCAGGTGCAGTCTACGGTGTTCTTCAAGTGGCATTCCCTACATCGAGTCCGTCTCTGATAGATCGTCGAGTTCTTGTCACTCAAACGCAACTTTACAGCAAGATTTGTTGCTTCTATGGTAGTATGATGCTTCTTTTTCAGCGTCTTGACGGTCCTAATTGACTGCTAACCTACAGTTGCTTACCTGCGTTTTGTTTGCACAGCGGAGCAGATTGTCTTCGACATGCTGCGCAATTGCCGTGATCGTGTTCGAGCTCGAGCCCCCGACAAATTTATCAAATTGTTCAAGCAAAATAAAAACTGGCGAAAGTACTACACGCTGATCGAGCGTAAAGCTGCCGAGCTGGCAAACAAGCTTCGCGAGGTACTGGAAGAACGTGAAGAACTCATTCAGTCGAAAGATGAAATGCAAAAACGTCATCAACAAGTCAAGGACAAACTCGAATCCAGTGAGCGAAACACGAAAGATGTGAGAAATTTAATGAATGACTGGAAGAAGAAGCTGGCGAAGTGGCAAAAAGCGCTGGATGAGAAGGATCACGCAATCGTCGAGAAAACGAGCGAGCTCAAGAAGGTGGAGAGAGAATTTGAGCGCTACCGACGCGAACGACGCAGTAAGGACTTGCAGAGCGTGCTGAAGTCTTCTCCGTCAGCGCAGCCATCCAACTCCACATTGTCACATGACGAAGAATGTGCCGATGAATCCACGGCCACGTCTCCGTCGCTCAATGAACAGAGTCAGATAAGTATCCTCCGAGCAGATCAAACCAGACTCAAGAGCCAGCTCGTACGGGCTGAGGCTGATAACCTGCTTCTTGTCAAGGCAATTAGCATTGCCCGTACCCAACATGGAGACTTACCAAGAACTATTCAAGCGGAAGTGACGCGAGTGGCTACGCGCATTTCGCGTCGTGTGCCACCTCAAGCATGAACGATCAAGGTAGAACACAACGTACCAGAATTATCCCCAAGATGGTACGAAGCTACTTGTTCGCAGTCAGAGTGTAGTCTGGGGTCTTCTTGGCCAATGCAGTGCGGTAGCGGTCTTGCAAGAGCTCGGACAGCAGCTCGTGTGTTCCAAGTGCCTCAGTGACACGAATGTCCACGCCAGGGTGTCTCGCCCTCACGTCGTCAATGATGTCTTCGATATCCCCCTTCTCGCCAGCGTGGCGGCCATTGGAGAGGAACATTTTAGCACACACTACGATACCTTTATCCACCGTGTAGTGGTCGAGGGCCAGAGTCAGCAGCGGGTCATTGAAGTCGTATTCGGCACCTTCACGACGCTCCATGCACGCAGTGTCGACGAGCTTAACATGCTTATAAGTCTTCAGCAGGCCACGGAGCTCTTGGGCGACGAATTCGCGCGACTCGTGCACGTCTCGGTTCGGCGTACCGTGGTCCACGACAAGGACCGTCACTTCCTCGGTCACTGTATCAAAGCTTACGACTTCATGGATGCGTTCCAACAGGATCCGAGCTACGCGCGTGTCGTTGGCGTTTTCTTGGTCCACGAGACAGCCGCCAACACGAACCGTGAGTGAAGCTGACGGCGCTGGTGAGACCGCAGCCCACACCTTGTTAATTGTCTTGGGCATGAACTCCGTCAGCGTCGAGCTCTTTCCAAAGAAGAGCGGCAGAACGAGAACTTCGCTAGCCTGGTCACCACGTGCAGCAAGGTGCTCAGTCATCACCATCTCGAACGTCTTAGCTTCAAGCCCGTTGAGCTCTTGAGGATCCACACGGTTCGAGAATCGGAAGCTACAAGGCACGACAGGTTGGCCCAATGCACGACTCAGTCGGAAACTAATCTGACGTAGATCCAGATACGGCTCTGCACGCAGCGAACCAATGTTTACAAGCACCACCAGGCGTTGAACTATGGGAGCTGGTAGAGGGAAGACGTCCGAGATAGACTCGCTGAGCTCACTCTTAACCAGCTTTTCCTCCTCCAGTATCTGCGCAAGTAAACCTTCCCGATACGTCGGGTAAATCAACTTGACTCCGAGCTCGTCTTTAATCCGTCGATTGACACAAATCTTGCTCTCAGCGTAGAAACTCTTGGCCATCGCACTCATGTTTTTCTCTGCCTCTTCCCATGACTGACTCGGAGGCACGGAGACTCCCAATAACTCGCACGCATAAGCCGTCACTTGATCCGCTGGTGCAGGTTCATCGTCGCACATGTTGTAGACCGCCCCCGGGTTTGGCTTGGCTGCCGACGCTAGTAAAATATTGACAATGTCGTCCACATGAATCCGGTTAAACATCCGACCGGGAATGTGGATCCTGGACGCCGTCCCGCTCCGCACCTTCGTAATTGTTCCTCGTCCGGGTCCATAGATTCCAGCAATGCGGAACACGTGAATGGGGAGACCCGAGTCGAGCCACAGACGCTCGGCTTCGATCCGCATCTGCGACCGCTTGACAGATGAACCCACAGGAGCACATTCGTCCACTGCGACTCCGTGGGTCTCTCCGTAGACGCCTATAGTCGACAGGTAGCCCACCCATTGCACCGAGTCGTTTATGATATGGATCAATGGATCTCCTAGAGCTGCCAGAACGGGGTCCTCCTGGCCGTCAGCGCGCCCCGTTGGCACGGAAACCAGCACGTGGGTGACCCCCGAAAGTGCGTCTTCGAACGGCAACGCGTTATTGTCACTCCATTGCTCGCCGTCGAACAGGAAAATAGTCGGGGGCAACGTTTCCGAAGCTTCCAAGCGGAATATTTTCGAATCAAATTGTGACAACTGCGTCGCGGCGTCCACAGAGCGAACAGTGCCTGATACGGAGTACCCGATGGCGTGGAAGGCGCGAGCTGCGCGGGACGCAGAGTAGCCTAGGCCGAACACGAACAGCTTCTTCTTGGCATTGGGCGAGGACATGGTAAGGAGACGTCAGTGCAACAAGGAATGAGGGGCTACAAGTGCCTCATTGAGTCTTTCGGATTGGCCAATCAGAAGGAGTTTTGAGCAAGATATGTCCCTCTCTTACATGATAAGACAGGGATGCAGGTACATGTATAATACGATCTTATCGAATGACCGATGGATTTGGAATTTTATGTGGTTGTGGTTAATGCGACTTCGGTATGAGTCCGATATGCCGGTCATTCCTTATGCACAGTGCAGACAATCGATGCCTCTTAGTCAGTTGATACCGCCAGCGATTGTCATGATGGATCACGTTGGCCACGTCGCCGGGAGGAGTCAGACGAGGGTCGGAAGTACTGCCGACTGTCTCCGATGTTTACTGCTCTGCCGTTCAAAAGGCGTGTCTTGACGCCACTGGACAGAAGGGACTAAGATTCATAGCTTAGACCCGCCTCACGGATGCTCATAACGCGATTTGCTCGTAGACCACGTCGCAGGAGCTCGCACAGTATGACCACGACGCAAGGAAGTTTTTGCAGGACACTATGGCCGAGCGAACCAAGTTCAACCCCAAGAACATCGACGCCCAGCACTGAGCGTTCATTGACGGCTGACTCGAAGACGTCATGGGCGGGTTATACTGCGACACGACGGACTAGCTGCGTACAGCAATAGTTTTACTGGGCTATGACCTCAAGGACGGGTCGGTGCTCAACGCGCACGAACGTCGCACACCGGAAGATCCGTTCCGGTTTGCGGGCATCAAGTAGTTTGCAGGCCGGTGTGCGTGGGGGTTGCTAAATGACCGAGATGTGCTAACCTATGAGCGGATGGGGACTACAACGGACGCTCGCGGCCACGAACTGTCTTACCACACGTTGCAGTCGATCAAGCGACCAGAGTAGCCGTCCGAGGCCACACCAGGGATGCTGCGTCAACACACAGCGTCTTGCTATCTGTATCGTCGGCACAGACGCATTAACAAGACGGAGATGTTCCTGTGGGGCTCCATTTTGAAGTTTGACTCTGCTCCCGAGAAGGCCATTCAGCTCGGCGTCGCGAACACTTGGCTCAACGTTGTCAATAGTCCTAAAGGTAGCCGAGCAAAGAACTTCAGCACGCTCATGGACGAAGCCGAGAGTCACCAGTGGTTGCCCTCGAGGTGCGTACAGTACTCGCGTCTGCATCCCAGTCCTGGTTGCTGTCATAAGACAACGCTAACGTTTGATCATTGCCATACGTATATGAAGCGCTACCTGCCACGTGTGCGCGCGAAAGCCAAAGCTGGGCTCGTATCCGCATTGTTCAGGCTGCCATCAGGTGCGTTCACTGCTTAGTTCAATCTCTGAGTGCGTTGGTTCACAGCGCACGATGCATGCATCGTGGACAAACTGTGTGCAAGGACTGCTCCGAACAGCACCAGATTTTCCAGCTTAGCAAGACCGGACGAGCCAAGAAGCGGCTATTCTGCGCCATGTGCGTCAAGAACGAGCCAATCTCGGTCAGAAACCCAGTGAGTGTCAATGCACATCAGCTTTTAACTCGACACCCCACGACGACCTGTGCTCTGCACGAAACTTCTTGTTATCTACCAACGCGGCTGCCGGGAGGCCTGTATGTCAGCGATCACAACGACGAGGGATTCATTATTGAAAGCGTTTGGGCAGCGGTACCTTTTTTCGTGGCATTCCAACGCGAACGGACACACGATTCACAAATATTAAGAATACCTAACTGTACCACTCGAGTGAGAATGTGCGGGCGGTTCTAAACTATTAGATCGTGTCTAGGAAGTATTAGCAACGAAAACAACAGAAGTGTTTAGCATTTGTGGTATGTATTGATGTTGCTGCAAATACAATACAAACCAGACTGCTTTGTTCAGAATTTCGCTCATTCAGCGCCTTCCACCACAAGTTCCAGAACCAACTGAAATCGTTGGCAAACCGTAAAAGCCACGACCTTCTCTTGACATTTAAAGCTTGGGACCAAGTCGGTCCAGCACAGATCGCTTCTTGGTCGCAGGTTCACCGGATCCTTTGCCCCCACGATCGTCGCTTTTCTTGCGAGATGGTCTCTTACGTTCATTGCCACCACTTTTGGCTTCGCCCTGCACTTCGATACGTCGTTTATCATCATCGCCACCTCCACCTCCATTACCGCCATTACCGCCACCACCACGACGGCGGTTGCGGCCACCGCGTGAACCACGAGAGGAACCGGACGTTGCCGTAACTATGCGTCCACTAGTGCCGCCAGCTGCGTCTTTCTCGCCACGACGCTCACGCTCCTTTTCAGCACTGCGACGTCGCTTCCGGTCGCCACCCGCGACAATTTCTTCGTCTGCAGCATCACGGCCGCGTTTTCCTTCGCGTTCTTTGCGGTCACGAGGTCGATCGCGCTCTCGCTCGTGGGTCTTCTCGCGATCATAAGGTTTGTCTTTGTCCCGTGCGCGATCACGAGGTTTGTCCTTGTCTCGTGCGCGATCACGCTCCCGGTCCTGGACACGATCCCGATCCCGATCACGACCGCGATTACCTCGTTCACGGTCGCGGTCTCGGTCTCCGCCGCTACTGCGATCCTTAGCACGCGATGAAGAACCATTATCCTCCACACGTCGACGAGATGATTCTCGCGATGACCCACGACGAGAGACCGATCGCGAACGTGAGCGATTACGGCGACTACGAGATGAAGACGCTCCTCTCTTCTCTGATGTCGAACCGCGGTCGCGCTCACGCTCGCGGTCGCGCTCACGCTCGCGGTCGCGGTCACGGTCACGCCCCCGGCTGGAGCGGCTGGGGGATCCATCAGGCCTACGAGAAGAGGATCGAGTGCCATTGCGACTGTCTTCTTTCTTTTCACGAGTATCATCACCGTTACGAGTACTCTTCTTGTCCTCCTCCTTAGAATTCTTTTTGCCTGTCATGCTTTCATCGCGCTTCTTACGGTCCGACTTTGCTGGAGTTGAAGGGGTCTCATTCTCACTTGGCATGTCCTCATCCATCGGTTCAGCCAAAAAGTCAAGATCAATGGCAGGCGCAGCAACTTGATCCAGCTTGACGTCCTTAACCGTGCTTTCTTGTTTCTTCTGTTCTTCTTTGGGCTTTTTGTCTTTCTCACTAGAAGCTTTCGAGTCCTTGCTCGAGTCCTTGCTCGAGTCCTTGCTCGAGTCCTTGCTCGAGTCCTTGCTTAAATCCTTGTTCGAGTCCTTGTTTAAGTCCTTGCTTGAGTTTTTGCTCGAGTCCTTGCTCGAGTCCTTGCTCGGGTCCTTGCTTAAGTCCTTGTTCGAGTCCTTGTTCGAGTCCTTGTTTGAGTCCTTGTTTGATTTGACATCGTCGCGGCTACTGCCGTTCTTGTGCACACGGTGATGACGGCCGCGGCTTGTACTGCGTGATCGGCGCGACGATGAAGCCCGTGAGGAACTAGCGTGTTCACGAGTCTTTTTGTCTTGCCTAGCGCGCGAGTTGCTACGGCTGCGCGGTCTTTCGTGTGTCGGCTTGTGGCTGCGACTTCGACTCCGACTACGTTTACTGCGTACTCGTTCACGGTCGCCATTGCGCGAGCCACGAGAATCTTTTCCATCACCGCCACGACGATCGCGATCGCTTTTCCCATCGCGACCAGTAGAGCGGTCTCGTGTACGCGAGCGATCTCTATCACGAGAGGCAGAGCGGTCGCGTCGCCGGTCATCTCCTCGTCCACGCGGTGGTCCTCGGTCTCCACCTTCAATCCAGCGATCACCAGCGCCTCCTCGTCCTCCGAATGGCGGCATCCCTCCATCGAACCACGGCGGGGGTGGGCCAAAGTAGTCTGGGTGTCCGGGCGGTGGGCCAAAGTAATCTGGGCCGGGCCCGCCGAAGTAGCCCGGAGGAGGCATTCCACGGCCGCCACGGCCTCGGCCACCACCACGACCGCCCTTCATGCTGCCACGTCCACCAGGACCAGGGAATGGACCGTCGAACCAAGGTCCAGGAGGGCCATCAAACCATGGGCCAGGTTGGCCTCGGGGAGGCCCATCAAACCATGGACCAGGGGGACCATTAAATCCCATTGGCGGGCCACGAGGGCCGTCATGCCCCCACGCCATTTGGTGCCCAGGAAGACCCTGGCCGTTTCCGGAAGGCGGTCCTTGTGGTCCTAAGCTGGGTGAGGTTTTCTCTGTGCTGTCAGTTGCTTGGCCACCACCACCAGATGACGCATCGCTTGCCTTCCGGGAAGGAGCACCCGTAGCTTCGTCTGCTTTTGCTACATCTCGGTCGCCCTTAGGAAGTGGAGGTTGTTGCGTAGGCTGTAGAGGAGACGCCGACGCTAGCGTAGTGGACTTCTGTGGAGAAGAACCATCTTCGTTTTCGTCGTTATCACCGAAAATGTCACCGCCAAACTCGTCCTCTTCATCTTCCTCACCACCACCTTTCTTGCCCTTCTTGATCTCCAAAGTGGCATCGGCGCTGTCGCCAGAGCGACGTGCCGATGAACTCGCAGCTAATTCTGCCGCCTTCTGCTTGGCCAGTGCCTTCTCCTCGGCTTCCTTGACTAACTGCTCGCGCTCTTGCTGCTCTGTACGCGCACGCCGCAGAAATTCGTCCACAGAAGTCCGAAGTACCTTATTCGGCAGCAGCTTCTCTGGTGACATATTGCTCACGTTGCAAAGGGGACACGTAAGCTTGCGTTCGATCAGTGCGCTTCGTAGACATTCGTCGCACGCCGACTGCCAAGCGAATACCATAAAGAAAAAAACTTCCAGTTAGTCATTTCAAAACAACTTCTTCGACACAGGCAACAAGAACTTGAGACAACTTCTTACCTCTTGGCAGCACGGGATGAGCACAGCGTCACTCATGAGCCGTCTGCAAAGGGGACATGCCAAGTGCTCGGGTGGATTCGAGATGAATTGATCCAAGGTGGCCGAGCCGCCTGACCGGGCCATTAATTTAGAGAAGTTTTTATTCTGCGGTTCTATCACAGCTAGCCCGCCCCACGGCGCGTTCACTACCGTTTTGCCCGCGCCTACGGGGATCTCGCTCGGATCACTCACGGCCTTCATAAAAGACTTCGGAATGCCAGTTTTCTTTTTCACACGGTGTTGATCAAATTCCGGATCCCCGTTCGTGGGGCAATTCTGAATATAGTGTCCGGGTGTGCCGCATCGGTAGCACACATAGTTGGGTGGCGGGTTGCCCAAAAGGTTCGGCCCGGCGGGGCCTCCTGGGCCGGCGCCATGGCCTCCACCTCTTCCACTCGTCATTCCTCCTCGTCCTCCAAATTCTCCACCGCGGCCACCGCGGCCAAAGCCTCGGCCACCGGCGCCACCACCTCGTCCACCTGCTTCTCCACCTGGCCCATTAGCTGAGTAGTAGTTCATCACATGATTGGCGTTGCTGCCGCTGGACGCCGTCCATGTCTTATTGCCCAGTCTCGATCCACGCATATCTTCTGCTTGTTCGTGAATGGACTGCAAAGCAGCCAGCTCGTCCTCCATCGTCTGCGCTCCTGCAGCTAAATCTTCAGTATTTAAAGAAAGTGTGGTCATCCTGTGTCATCCAAAAGAGAACAACAACAACAAAACGACACCAGTACCGAATACCAGCAGTAACGTCAGCCATTAACCTCTCCTCTCTACTATAAAATAAACTAGATGAATAAATCCTAGTGGCCACGTACGGCTGTGTGGGGGAGGCCCCGATCGGCATCACGGGGGACGGCCCAGCCATGGGGGCCACGGGAGGCGATGCGTGGATGGCCGCTGCGGCCGCCGCGGCGGCTGCTACGGCCGCCTCCTGTTTCATTCTGGCCAGCAGGCCGCTGCCTGGTTGCTGGCTGGGGATGCGCTTCACGGTCACACTCGTGTTCCGGGGCAGCTGCGTGTTCTCGTCATCGTAGACCTTGCCGTTCTGCGCGTCCGTTATTACCAGGTCGAAGTCCAGACCTTTGGCCAGCTTCTTCTTGTCCACGATGGCTTTCTTCAGGTCCAACACGCGGATCACGGCCCCTGGGAATGTCACCGTGTCGAACTCCTTGGCCGACTTGAACTTAAAGTGGATTGACATGTTGGCCACGAGGTCCAGAATCGTTCACGAGGTGGACGAGAGCGGCCAAAGGCTGTGGTCGGATCTACACTCGCCGAGCTACGCAGCGAGCCAACTCCCTGGGTTTTAATCGACGTGGAAGACGCACTGCGGCGGCAAGAACAAGCCGACTAAGAGAGCGTGGTGCGTTTGGAGCTGGTTGGTCAATGGGGGCGAGAGGCAAAGCAGCGGCGCAGTATCGAAGTCGATATACTGTGGAAAATGGTAAATGCAGCTAAGAAACAGATACCGTTATTTCATGAATAAAGGTTGTATATTCCTATAGCCGGTAAAAATGGATTCTCGGAATGTTCTATTCTTGTTAGCAAGATCTTTCATGGCGTGGCACAACATAATTGGTGTAGAAGTGATGTATACTGAAGTTGAATGAGGATTCACATTAAATGTGATCCGGTGGGTAGTGGTGAACTTTCACGGCCACACATGCATGCTACACGACAACAGACAGTGTAAAAAAGTGAGCAACATCGTAATGCAGACATATGACCCATGCAGCCGTCGTACGCTGTGCCAGCTTCGACATTTCTATTGGGCAATACCAGCGCTCTTGCGCTCCAGATGCTGGATCGAGTGGAACACTTAGACCGAGCGAGTTGTTTGGATTCAACCGGTTCAGAGTTTGTGCATGAGAAACGATTCAATCATGATACAGCTACTAAAGACGAGAGGGGGCTGCTTACCAATGGGCAAGCTCATCGGATCCCTGAAGCGAGTGCAATGGTCCAAAGTACTGGGGAGATGCCTTAGCAACCGATCTGACGACGCAGGCGGGTTTTGTGGCCTTGCTTTTTTTTTCTAAGTGTCAGTGAGGGCGTTGTCGCAGGTGAACGAGTGACAGCAGTAATTAGGGCAGTATTGTGTCGTGGGATGAAACGACCGGAGTGTGAGCAGCACATTATTGAAGCTGCCCGAAAGATGCTACGCCAAATGTCACGCGTTCTGTGAAAAACTGTCGGATTTGGATGCGGAGGACTTGGGAAAATGAAAGACTGACTTCAATTAAAAGGGAAGTAGTGCAAAATAAAAACTGATCCGTTACGTAGGGATACAGGGGAGAATGAATCGTCCGTTGCCTAATGGACGTCGGCCTTCAGCTTAAGTATTTTTCAGGTTGGTTTCGCACGCTTGGCCTGGAGTTAGTTTCGTTGAGATGCGACGATGCTTCATCGTCACAGTTCCTTTCATAGACGGGCGGTAGCCCACGTTGTTGGTATAGTGTCGAGGTAGCGGCGAACCAGACCGAGGCCTTGGCCAAGGTTGGCAAGGGGCTCCCACGATGGTGATATTGAAGAATCTTGCCATCGGACGAAATAGTGGCGCAGCCCACGCGTTTCAGCGGTGGCCGATGATTTTAGCGACGAGATAACCTTCGGAACCGTCAGCAGTAAGCATGTTCTGAAACCGATTGGTCCTACCATCGGACTTGTCGCTCACGTATGGACACAGTAGCGAGATGTGAAACTCTGTATAAAAACGCGGGCCTTGTGGGAGGGAGAGCTTGTAGCGGTCTGGTCTAGTGGTTCCGATGATTCGGTACGGTCCAATAAATCGTGCTGAGAACTTGCGGGTGCTGTTAGTGCCAAGGTGACTGAGGTTCAGATTGTGGTGCTGAGCAGCACGTCGTCGCCCATGGGAAGTCTTGCGGGGTCGGTTCTTGTCGTGATATGCCTAGAAAACTGAGCGGCGGCGACTGCGTCAGTGGTTTGAGACAAGACGCTTTGCTGGTGTTCAAGGAAAGATGCGGCAAGTGTCCGCTGGCGCGGTGGCAAGAGTGCACAATCCGAGACAGACCGCGGTTGGTAGGCCATGTCGGCCATGAACGGTGGCATGCCGATAGATGAGAATAACCCTCGCGTTGTAGGTGAGTTCAGCAAGCGGGGGTAGTCCGTCCCAGTCGGTCTGGTTAGGGTTAATGAAATGTCGGACATGTTCTACGAGAACCTTGTTGGTCACGTCTGACTGTCCATCCGTAGGCGGTTTAATGGCGCTGCTGAGTTTGATAGGTCCTTGTAGCTCCATGAGATCTCGCCACAGCCGCGCTGTGAATTTTGTGTCGCGATCGGACACAATTGACTTCGGAAGCTCATGAAGGCGTTGGTAAAAGTCACGAAAGAGTATGGCGGTGTCTTTCGTGCTCGCAATTGTTTTCGTCGGCAGGAAGTGTCCATGTTTGGTCAGGCGATCAACCACGACCATAATGGCGTCGAATCCGCTTGATGTACGAGGAAGTTTCGTCACGAAGTCCATGCTAATGTCGCTCCATCGTTGATCTGGAATCTCAAGTGGGTGTAGATGTCCAAGTGGTTTTCCCAGTACGTACTTGTTGCGCTGGCAAAGCTCACAAGACTCGACGTATTCGCGCACGGTGTGGATCATGCCAGGCAAGTAATATTTGGACGAGACGATAACTGTGTCTTGCTTGCTCGGGGTGACCACGTCTGGGTACGTTGCGTTCTTCATGTAGGACGGCATTTCGAGGCTCGGCGCTGGTTGAGATGCACAAGCGAGCTGGCGCACCTGGTCGAAGGCGGAATATAGCAATCCATCAATGAGTTCAAACCGACGATGCTGCTGCAAAGTGGGAGTGGAATGGTCTCCCAGAGCACGCAAACGGTCTCCCAGAGCACGCAAAATGGGACCAAATTGTCGATCTGGCGGGTAAAGGCGTCGGCACTCGGCTGCAATGTCCGGGTTTTCGTGTGTGGATTGAGCGAATAACGGACCCCCTTCCGCGGCTTCCGGTGCCGTCAGCGAGCGCACCAGAGCTGAAAGACTAATGAAACGGCTAGTCCCATCGTTCTAATCGGGGTTTGTTGACACAGTGTCAGCGACAACATTCGAAGAACCGGCTATCCACTTGAACATTGGCTGTAATAGCGCAAGCTCGTTTAGCCATCGTACCAGGCGTTGAGAGCATGTATGCTGTTGAAGGATGCCTGCGATGGTATGGTGGCCCGTGTTGATGAAGAATGGGCGGTCAATGAGGTATACTTTCCACATACGCATTGCGAGTAGTGCTGTCGGTAATTCCTTTTCGCGATTCGGGCAGGCAAGCTCTGCCGCTGAAAGATTTCGACCGCCAAATTCACTTGTTCGCACCCGTCATTGTTGCGTTGGAAAAAGATAGCTGCAAACCGCAGAATCCGAGGCGGTCATGCTGACGTGGAATGGATGAGAGAAGTCTGGAGGAACGAGTACTGGTGGTGAAGGCAATTTCGCTTTGAGGAGTCTTGAAAACAGTTAATTCGACCTGGACGAAGGTGATGGGGTCTTTCCTTTTGTCAATCCGGTCAGCGGTGCAATCAGCTCAGAGAAGCCCTCACAAAACTTCAGTACGTAGACGCAGGTACCCATAAAGGATTGAAGCTCCTGCTTGTTGTGGGGTATAGGCCACTTCTTAATCACTTCCACCTTGCCACGGTCCATGCGTACGCCAGCGCTGCCGATATAGTCACCAAAGCACGGGATTTCAGTCGCACAAAATGTGCATTTCTCGATCTTGATATAAAGTTGTTGTTGCTCCATCGAAGTAAGACTGTTCGAGCGCAGCGAGATGATCTGTTACGGAATCACTGGGGGTGAAAGCAAACAGGTCATCAAAGTATGTCTGACAGAACTCATGCTGGTCCGCCAATATCGATTGCACCAACCGATTGAAGCAGACGGGCTGCTAGCCGCTCCCATTGGGGTTACCAGGTACTCGAAGGGACCGTCCGGCGTTGAAAATGCTGTATACGGAACCGAATCGTCGCGCAGCTTCACTTGGAAGAACCCCGACAGCAGATACATGGCGGAAAAGAGACGACCAAGCGCCATCGCGTGGAAATCTCGTCCTCCCTCGGGATCGAACCCGGATCTTGATGTTCAATCCGCGAAAACCGTGCATGATGCGAAATAATATGGAGAGGATGATTATCGAATAATCTTGGCCGATCGCATTTCCGCGATCCATAAGCGAATAGCCGCCTTTATGCAGCGGAGAGCGGAAACTGTTTGCGACGAATTAGCGTGTCATCCGTCAACTCGATGCTAGCGTCCACTCCATCCTGGGGAGTCGGTGGGACGACGGGCAGGTGGGATCTGAAAACCTTGTCACGGAAGCGTGTGAGGGTATGGATATATCCACCGCATATCGGTACCAAAATGTAGGAAATCCGGTATGCCCGGTATTAAAATGAAGCTTCTCCGGTACCAAATTAGCTGTTTGTCCTTTTATCCAACTGCTAGGGTTAGGCCATACAGGAGGGGCGAAAAACCCACTCGCTTTGCAAGCCGAACAACGCCTGCGGTTTAAGATCCGTGTGCGGTGCACTCGGGCTTAAACCCAGGACCAAGCATGGTCACGCCTTGCTCGGCCCTATAGGGTTAAGCCCTACAGGGAAAGGTTTTAGGGTTAGACAGGGCAATACGATTCCTGTCGACTCCTCCATTTTTGTGGATTTGAGAGCCATGACACTCGTCCTCGACTGACTACGCTGAGGAAAAATTGCAAATCGAGTAATCTTATCCCGTCCGGTGGATATTCCTCGTCCAAGCGTGTGATGAGATCGTAGGCCGGTGATTTCTTCAGGTTTTCCATGCTGGTCGGCTTGCTGGAGTTATCGCCGGGGTTGATAAAGAAACAAAATTCGATATCACTGGCGTGTAAAAGTTTCTTGAGTCCCATGGGCCGGAGTAACCGAGTCAGTCCTTCGTCGCCATGGTGGCCGTTTTGAAAGTATAACTGTAGTGCCGCGTCTTATTTCGACGCAGGCTACACGCGTCGAGAACGAGTGCACTTGCATCCGACAATAGTAGCCGGGGCAGCCCGAATGCAAGGCTAAAACGTGAATCCAGCTGCAGATAGAGATCTGGGACGTATAGTCTTGAACTGACAGTCGATGTCAAGGTTGGCCTCGACTCACTAAGGCATACCCAGAAGTATGTCCTTACCTTCCGGTACATCTAAGACGAAAGCCTGCGAAATGTATGCGGAACACTATTGAGGTAAAAGTCAAAAGTCACGACGTGGCGAGGGATTGCAATAGGTTTTCCGCTGCGAGTCGTAGGATAAGTGGTTTCGCGTAATCGCGAATGGGTAATTTCAGTCGAGACTGGAGTTGTGGCGAAATGCCGTTGAAGGACGCACCACAATCAATAAAGGTGGAAACAAGACGGTCATTCAGAAGGCCGTGCTGATCCAAGTAACCATACATTTTGGTGCGTGAGGGCACGATCATTGCATTGTCGGTGCTATAGTTGAAGCTGGCGACTTCGCAGTTCATATTTCGCGGACTCACACGTGGCTGGGACGCTAGTGACCGTACGGTTAGATATCGCAGCGTCCTTTTCGGTGGGGAGCCAACCCACCGAGGATCCTAGTTTTTTTGTTGCCCACCGACATCCCTCTTTGTTGGACAGTTAGGCGAGATGTGCCCCTTTCACCATACGTGTGGCATATTGGGACAAACCCAGAAGTTTTGGGCGTCGATAGCGTCGGTTTGCCTCGTCCCTTGTTCGTCTGGGACTTGGCTGCACTTGACGTTGAAATTGTTTGGTAGTCGCACCGCCGCGATTCTTATTCTGATGCGGACGGAACCCAGACCGAGCTGGCTTTTGTGCGTCTTCAAAATGCTGCAAGTGCTTAATTGTCTCCTGCAGAGTAGTTGGGATATTTTGCGATATGTGGCTGGAGGTGTCCACGCACAGGTGCAGTTCGTAGAACCAACGCTCGATGATCTCGCGAAGTTCATTTGCTGATTGGGACATCAGGATCATGAACTTGGACGTGTACTTCTGCTGCGTGCCACTAGCTTGCAGGTCATGAAGCTTGGTACGCAACTTGAGCTCGAAGTCAATGTCTCGAAATCTGAGTCGGATCCGTTGTTTGAACAGGTACCACGTCCGTGGATTGTGTTTATTTTCCGAGGATGTTTTTGAATTCTCGGTGCCAGGACATAGCATCTGGCCCCCAAAATGGTACCACCATGTCTACAATCGCGAGTCGCTGCTGTCCCGCTCGCGCGAGTACGCGTTCAGGTGCTCTTCGATCGCTAAGATCCAAAGCTCGAGGTCTTCCTCGGCCCATCCGTCAATTTTTGGCGGGTCTTCCTTGTGGTTTTGGCCCGTGGGGCGAGCCTGCTGTTCGCACATCTCACGCTGGAAGTTGGCTTGCTGTTGTCGGAAAGCCTGGAACTGCTGCTGCTGGGCTTGCTTCGCCTGTTACTGCAGAGCTATTATCTGCATAAACTGCGCCGCGACGTTATCTGGCATCGATGTCGCGTGCGATGGGGCAGCTTCCGCCGATGGAGGAGACGGGTTGGACACTCCAGGTCCCATTGGTAGAGCCCGAGAAGCTTGTTCTTGGGACGACGCATCCATGGCGTCTTCCTTGTCAGTCCTTGGTTGCTGTCGGGGTTGAAGGTTTGGCGAGACTTCTTCGACAGGTTCGAGTGTCTTCTGGGGATACATGCACGAAAACTCGTACTTAACCGAACGGTTATGGTGTTGCCTCAAATACGGTCGTACATAGTTTTCACTATAATTTCAATTGTCACGTGTTCTGTGAATGATCGGAGTCTGGATGCGGAGGACTTGGAAAAATAAAGACTGACTTCAATTAAATAGGAAGTACTGCAAGATGCAAACTGATCCGTTACGTAGGGGTACAGGGAAGAATGAATCGTCCGTTGCCTAACGGACGTCAGCCTTCAGCTTGAGTGGTTTTTGAGTTGGTTTCGCACGCTTGGCCTGGGGTTAGTTTCGTTGAGGTGCGACGATTCATCGCCGCCACACCAAATGCCGCGCAACACCATCGACGTGTGAGTGATTCGCCGCAGACGCCTCCGGTATCGAAAATGGAAAAAAAAATCCCGAATGGTGGCGTGCACACTAGCAATTCAATGCGCCAAGAAGAAAAATGGATTTTTTCGAGTTCGTATTTCTGCTGTCCGCTTCAACATTAACAGTCTTTCGGGGGAGGGGGGGGGGACTGTATTGACCTTTATTATATGGCAAGGGGCATATTTGCTACCTGTGGGTGAAGTTCCGGCTACCTCGTTTTCTTTCGACCAGAGAATGTTATCGTATGTGTGGTATAGGCGTTGTGTACTATGCTAGAACGATTAAGTTACACATTTTAACGGAAAGAGCTAGTAGAAAAATATGGTCGATCAGTAGCAATCTGAGCTCTATTTCCTATATGTGGGCGATCACGTAGCAACTCCATGTTCTCCGATTCTTGCTGGTGACTGAGATCGAATTTTCACCGGTCTAGGAGATTTTGCTTCTGTCGTTCACGCCAAAGGGGGAGCCCTTTTAAACGTTGGGGGCCTATGGACTGCATCGTTCGACGTATTTGTCGTCCGGATAATTCTGTGGACCAGAGGGCTATGTACAATGGTCCCAAACGTTGCTGTGGCGCGAAATATCAAGAAATAACAACACCGATGGAATACCACGCTTATGTATGGCCACACCGAAGGGTCTCTCATAACTTAACGCTGCTCCACCAGTCGCAACACCATCTTACTGACACCCATTAATAGGACTATTTACCCTACGGTGCTCCTGCGTACGGAATATCGGATGTGCTTATATCAGATGTGTTACTTCTCCGTTGGATCGAATTGGTGCAACACAAGAAGATATTTCATTAGTGCGTCCATGAGCAGGATTCGAATCAACGTTAAATGGGACCTTGAAACCATTATTTGAGATTGGGCTATGCTCGACTTTAAGCGGAAGTTGACCATCAAAACGTTGCGGTGGGAATGATCTATGAAGTGGGGATATCCTGAATATTTGCGTGACTATCGCGAACCGCCAAAGCGTAGCCATTAGTTACTTTGACGCGGTCGCCCACCTTTAAAGAGTATTTTGCACGCCTAGTTTAATGAAACACTTTATCACCTCAAATACGAAGAAAGAAAATTTATTATTGCTGCCTTGGGTGCTAGCTCAAAACCTAAGTAAGAAATCCATTAGCGCCTTGAATTGGTGACACGTTCATGCTTGAGCTACTGTCGGCTGCTAATATCGTTAGTACGGCCTCGGCTTAGTCCTTCGAATAACATCTTTTTCCGACTGACCAATCCCTCTGCATGCCGGGTCATGTTTTGCTCTCGTGAGTCTTGAAGTTGTCTCTCTTTCTCCATCAGCTCTTCTTTTCGCATCAATTTACTAACCCGAAGACGAGGTCTGGTAGAGCTGTTGGATTTTCCTTTCTCGCAGTCTTCGCCTTCCGCGACTATGCCATAGCTTACCTCGTGTTTTCGTGATCGTCACTGCTATAGGCGCTGCCGAGGAATGACCTGCTCCCTTCTATCCTCCCGACCTCTTCTTTCATCGACCTAGTCTCGACTCTCACCATCTTCTTTACCACTGGAATTTACGGTAGAATCTGAGGCACTCGATACTGTTTTGCGTCGTTCCAATCAACAAATTCATGCCAGATATTTGGATCTACATCGCGCAGCACATACAATGTACTATGTGCAGCTTTACGTGTCGCGCAGCACATATAATGTACTATGTGCAGCTTTACGTGCAGCACATACAATGTACTATGTGCAGCTTTACGTGTAGTTTCCACCAGCTGAGGCGAGCCATTTTGCCTTGCGATTATTCTCATCCTTTGCGGCTTGTTGCTTCACAGCATAACACGTCTTCAGTTGGCGATATGCTTCGGTGTAGTCGCTCAACTGCGTGTGTTCTTCAGAAGCACTACTAGCTCGACAGCTTGCCGCTGAACTCCTGTTTGGGAGAGCAGAGCAGCAACCTTGTCACGACACGATCTGAAAAGCGAGACTTTATAACGGCGTCCCCGAGTTCATCCACAACTGCTTGCCGACCATCTCTGTTCTGCCGAGAGGAGAAAAATTCGTGCGACGATAAGCATGATCTTCTCGCAGACGCGCTGGTTGAAGCACGACCGTTCAAGACGGGGAATGAAACCTCGTCGAGCTCTTCAAGCACCTTAGTACCTGGCATGTTTTCTTTGGATCTTCAGCAACGAAAGTTGGGACAGATAAACGTACTTAACCGAGGACAACGGTGCTTCCAGCAATTTTACGTTTTATTATGCCTTTCTCTGATTTTGCCAGCTGAATCGACTTACGATCTGCCAATTCGTTAGCTGCGGCACCAGTAACTCTCAGGTACAGGGATAGGGGACTCGGCACCAGTCGCTTTGCTGAAGGTAAGCAACGTGGGAATGCATGCGAGCGCTCGCGTCGTACGCGCCAACTACTGGGTGTCTGGCTGTTCCGTTTGCTGCATTAGCTTGAGGATACGCACGACCAACTCGGCCACGGCCAGCGACGCGCAGCAAAGTGTTTCTGAAAGCAAGGTGGGTGCGCGACAACGAGATGTTATGCTGTTATTTTTCTCTCTCTTGGCGACTGATACTTTCATCGATATTTAGCTAACAGCTGGGTGTCTGGCTGTTCCGTTTGTTGCAATAGTAACTATAGACGACGCATCAGTTACTACACTGCTTCCACCTCAGCTTCTTTGCCGTTTGAGCAATCAAGGCAGGCGAGCCGTTGACACCATGCCGTGACCGGCTACCAGGCCATGATTTTGCCTTCATGGTTGCTGACGGCTATTCAGTATTTATTGGCATATCAAACGCATATATTTGATAGTACGAACGGCTTGACTTGGAGTGAACCAGCTGCAGTGTACGCCAAACCGACCAACAAAGCTCCACAGAAGAAGTACGTGCAGTTGTCCAGCAACTCGGAGGAGTTCATCAATCAGCTGCAGGCGATATGGCACAAGGCCCGCCTAAGAAAGCACGGTCATGCGTTTCCTTTCTGATGTTGCTATTCGTGTACGTTCGTCGGCGTCGGGGGCAGCGATTACGTCCCTCCGGCGTGCTACGGTTCTCGTATTCAGGAGCAGTTACCCCGAGTTGCGGCGTACATGGAGGAGTACCAGAGTGAAGGCGGCCCAGCAACTACTCGGTATGCAGCAATCAGCCAGGCGCGTTTACCCGAAGACACACCGACATCTGTGCCGGAAAATGCTACATTCAGACAGCTGCAATTCATTGACCGCCAAGCTGCAGCCATGGACAGCGAGCAGCGCCACCAACAAGAGGCAGCTGAAGCATACCGTCTTGTTCGAGCGCGCATGCACGGAGTTGTCGTACCGCTCTACTTGAATGTATCTGACATTCGGGATGCAGTGGAGCTACCTGTCTTCAATATATTCAACAGGGTCCGGTGTGCCCAGATCACGCAGCTCTCGAAAAGGCGGCCGCACTCTCAAAAAGGCGATTGAAGACGTGGACCACCCGGGAGCAGGCGATGATGACTAGCAATCTACTCGCAAATGCTAATTAGCTGGTAAGTTTATTTCGTTCGTTTGATATCCACAATGGCTATACAAGCTTAACCCTACTGTCTACTGTTCTTCGTGCAGGTGTACATGACAGCCTTCAAAACTTCTTTTGGGGCTTCGCGGAAAGCTGAGTTGGCGTGATGCTGAAGCCAACGCTTCAAAAGGGAGAACCCGACTTCGATCGGACTCAGGTTAGGAGTGTAGGGGGCAGGAAGAATAGTAGAGCTCCTGTAGCGTGGATTAAATCTTGAAACTCTTTGTACATGTGAATCTTGACGTTATCTAGTACACATGAGCGTGGCAACAGCCATGGGTTGAGGAAGGGAACGATCTTGTTCTTGAAGACATTGTGGAAGTTACGTTTTGTAAAAGTATCCTCAACCATCCCCACGCGAGAATCCAGTGACGTCCATTGCGGCCAAAACAGAGGCCTGTTTTCCTCGAGCGAATGGAACACTCACATTAACAGGTGTGTTGCAGACAGACCATCCTCGCTGACGTAACACAGACCTGGCCATATTAACAAAAACTATGATGGATGGTAAGATACTAGTGGTACCGTAGATATGAAGCTCCATATTACCTTCCGTCTTTTGACGTTCATCTACTAACACAAGCTGGTCAGATCCGCTGTAAAAGGGCCTGAGCCGAGAGATAAACTCCCCGCGTTCGCGGGGGAGACACTCATGAGCCCGCTTTGTTAACGTTTCACGAGTCAAACCAAGGTCGAACGCAGTGCACGACAAATTGTCGCATCCGATAAGCAGAGTCCGCTAGGAAAGTTTGCCAGAATAGCTTCGCGAAGCTCTTCAAAATAGAAACATGCATGATTCTCTACATAATCGGATACAAACGTACACCGCTTCTGGCCATCTTGACCTCTTCGCAGCAGCCACTTTCTTTTCTATATTGCCTGTCAGTAAGAACCTTTGGTACCACCTCGCGCACGCTACCTCAGACCAAAAGAAAAAGTCATTTCTTTCAGCGAGAGCGGCCGTAGTATCTACATTTTTCCTTACGAAGTCAGAATGGCGACCAAGCAGTCAGCAAACGGGAGATTGGTTGGTTAGTGGAGGCTTGATGGTTGGCGTGCTAAAGCTGACTTTTGTGCACATAAAATCGTACTGTAAAACTGAGGCGAGGTCAGAATTAAAAAAATGCCTTTGCAAGAAAAACATCTGAATTAGACAAAATATGGGAAAGGCATAATACAATTTACCAGTGCCACGCTTCAAGCAAAATATCTCTACTAAGTACGGTTATTTCAAACGATCGGCGCCCCCAATTTTTGTACGGTACTTTTGAATTCAGGCTCACAGTTTGAATATCTGAACTCCAAGCGGCCATGACGATGCAGGCGCGTGACCCGACGGAGTTGCTGACCCCCGGGGACAAGGAGAACACAGCGGCCGGTGGCAACCAGCCCACGACGTCCACGATGCGGGCAAAGCTGCGTCGCAGCAGCGATGCTTCGCGCCGTGTGTACGACAGTGACCGGTTTAAGCTCGTGCAGAGTCGCCGAGGTAACGGGGCGTCGGCAAGCCCCAGTCACACGCTTCCGGCCAACGACCAGGATGATAACGTGGAGATGGAGCGTCCAGTCGGTGCCGAGCCCCCGCCGGCCCCAGCTGTGCAGAAGAAGAAGAAAGAGCCGACGCCGCAGCCGGTCGTGCCTGACCAGATCCTCGAGGCCTATTTGGACGACCGTGGCTACGTCAAGACGCGCACATACCACAAGGGCAAGTTCCTGGGCAA
Source organism: Phytophthora sp. 'mugwort' (assembly GCA_033558025.1). Taxonomy (NCBI): domain Eukaryota; phylum Oomycota; class Peronosporomycetes; order Peronosporales; family Peronosporaceae; genus Phytophthora; species Phytophthora sp. 'mugwort'. The sequence goes on along the minus strand of JAUCEF010000017.1, from coordinate 4,245,253 downwards.
GGTGTGGGCGTATTTTTTAGAGACTGGGGGACGGCTGCTGCTTTGGTGCTGATCTGTGACTCATAATGCTGTTTAGGGAGGGTTCGCTCGGTGTTATGAGTTGAAATGCGAACAGACGGGGAAGATTTACGCTGGCAAAGTGGTGGCAAAGAGTTCGTTGGTGAAGCCCAAGGCCAAACAGAAAGTGAGTGCAATGTGTCGGTTGAAGAGGACGTGAAGGGAGGTGCTGACTGAGCTTTATGACCATACTGTACTTTCTCGGATTTTTTATTTTTATTTTAGTTTACATCGGAGATCAAGATCCACAAGTCGCTGCATCACCCGCAAGTTGTACAGTTCGAACACTTCTTTGAGGACTCGGACAATGCGTACATTCTACTGGAGCTGTGTCGCAACCAGTCGATGTCGGACTTAATGCGGAGGAGGAAGCGGTTGTCCGAGAGTGAAGTGAGATTTTACATGTGCCAGCTCGTGGAAGGACTGACGTATTTGCATGAGAATTTGGTCATCCATCGCGACCTGAAATTGGGTAATTTATTCCTCACGTCGGACATGCGGCTGAAAATCGGAGACTTTGGACTCGCCACTCGACTTGATAACCCAGAAGATCGCAAGCGTACGATGTGTGGCACGCCTAACTACATTGCGCCCGAAATATTGAGCGGACAGCGAGGCGATGGACACAGTTTTGAAGTCGACATTTGGTCGACGGGTGTTGTCATGTACACTTTGCTGGTCGGGCGGCCACCTTTCGAAACAGATGACGTCAAAGCCACCTACAAACGTATTCGTGCCAACCAGTACGATTTTCCCGAGACTGCGCATGTGTCGCGCTCGGCACAATCACTTATTCGAGGTATTCTACGCAGTGACCCGGGCGCACGACCATCTCTAGAGCAGATTATGAAGCACCCATTCTTGGCTGATGAGTTCGTGCCGGCGACTCTGCCTAGGACCGCGCTATTGGTTACACCACCATCGTGCAAGTCTCATTCGTTCGCTACTCGACACAGTGACAGCGAACGTTTTGCGAACTCAACTGTAGTAAGAGTTCCGCCGCCGCCAGCAGCGTTGAAGAGATATCCTTTAAGGACGCGAGATGTGATTACTCATGCCCAGCGTGCTTCTGACCCGGGGGCTTCACCGTCACTGGCGCAGACGATGCCTCCTGCTTATAAGCGTGACGGTTCAGGGAGAACTTCGGGCTTTTCTTCTTCCAGTCGAAGACATACTAGCACTGCGGCTGAAAGATTGGCACATACGGAAGCGTTGGAGACCTCTGCTCCACCTCAAAATGTTCTGGAAGAAGCATTTAAGTCATTATCTCGGTTCTTTTACCTTCAAGAGCACAGCAGAAGTGCGAGCGACGGTGAGAAGAGGTTGAGTGCGTCGTCCTCTGCTGCCAGTATCGTTGCGGAGGCACAAAAGTTGAAGCAAATTCGCGATGAGGCTGAAGAGATCCAGCCCCTGGTTCCTGCCGGGTTGTGGATCTCTCAATGGGTCGACTACACGTCAAAGTACGGAATCGGCTACATGCTCTCAAATGGCGGATCGGGTGTGTATTTTAACGACTCCAGTAAGATGATTTCGTCAGCTGATGGAAGAGTATTCGAGTACATTGAGCGTCAAAGTAGTCATAATCCTGGACCAGAAGCACGTGTGCGTTGCACAATGGATAACTACGACCCGTCGATCAACAAGAAGGTGACGCTTCTTGGCCACTTCAAAGGGTATTTGGTGGACGCTCGTGCGGAGAATGACGAGGCAGATACACTTGAGAGCCAGCTTGCACGGTCTATTGTGCTATCATCTCGCGACGTTGGCACGGATAACAGCGTTCTTGGAAGCAGCAGCGGCGATGGAGCTGCTCAAACGATGGTGTTCGTGAAGAAGTGGGTCAAGACACGTCATGCGGTGCTCTTCCAGCTCTCCAACAGCACAATTCAATTCAACTTCTTCGACAAGTCGAAGCTCATGCTCTCCGCAAACGCTCGCGTTGTGACCTATTTGAACCGTGAGGGTGACTTGGCAGTTTTCTCGTCGTCAACGGCGATTCTCACGTCAGAGCGACCCGATCTAGCCAAACGCTTGCGCTATGCGAAAGACATGCTGCAGCAAATGGTGCGGACAACAGAGCAAAAGTAAAGTAGTATAGCTTACGAGGAGATTGTAGACATAGCGCGTAATTATAAATTGTCATGTCAATACTTTGGTATCGGTGGCCCTCGGATTCGGTTGGTAAGAATTGAGGCTTGAAGGTTCGTGATCGCGGCAGTAAGTTGTTCCACTTGTGCTTGAAGGTCTGTAAACTGTTGTTGTTGCTGTCGATTTTGCTGCGCTTGGACTAATTGTTGCTGCAGCATCTCATCCTTTTGCCCTTGTCCTCGGGTTGACTTCTTTGGTACTTCGTAACGAACCCCGTCTTCCAGAGCACTGAGAACAAGCTGCTTCATTGCCATGTTGAGGGCAACAACGTCCCTTGCAAGTTCATGAATCGCGATGCGTGAGGCCTTTCGATCAATAGTTTTCAGTGTAGGAAATGATTCTTGCACGGGCTGTTCAAGCTCATCATGAGTTGGCTCGGCAACAGGTACAACCCGACTTTGTTGAGACTTGGCTGCTTGAATCGACTGAGCTGGAGGCTTGTTCACGAGCGAGATTCGCCTCATTTTATTCGTTACACCAAGTATAATGTTTTGTCTTCTTGTTGCTCGAGCGCTCGTTGACATATTCTCGTCTATTTCTTCCGTGTTCTGTACGACGTATTGTCGCTCTCTTGTACTCCTTGTGTTAACTTTGGACACAGCAAGTAGCTGGAGGAACTTTTCGCGACGAGCTTTTGGCGTAAGGGCCTTTTCAAGACGTACAATTGCTTGCGCATGTGATTGTAAGGCCTCAGCCTCAGCAGCGTCCCATACCTCTGCGTACGTCGTAGCCATCATGGCTAAGAGAATATTGAGCAGCACAACTACAGCACTCAGTAGGTGCACGAGGAGCAAAAAATTGCTCGTGTACCAAGTATATCCTTTAGCGGCTTTGAAATTGTCGTACGTAAGTTGACCGTAGAGCATGAGGTAGACGGTGATGAAGGAAGTAGTAAAAGTTTCGTATCCGCTGGTTCCTCCCAGTAGCAGGTAGAAAGCCCCACTGAAGCCCAATAGAAAGACAGAGTACAGCAAGAAGAATCGATAAATGTCCTTCACCATGTGCACCATCATAGCGATAATTAGTCCGCTATCCCGCGACATTTGTAGAAACTGCAGCAGATTGACCCACAAGCAAACTATAATCAGAGCAAGGACGCTGTTTCGCGCTTGCTGTGTCAACTCGGAGAACGCCACAAACTCCAGCGGAATCGAGCACATAATAGCCACATAGGTAAATACCCCGATCCAATTCCAGAATGACGCAAAGTACCTTCGCACACCTTCTCCTCGACACTCGCTTCGCTCAACCTGAAGAAGTAAGAAAATACTCAGCAACCATGAGATAAAGCGCAGAGCAGCCACCATTTTGTCGACTGTGGTTTCCATATGGATCCAGTCCGGACTGCCCCAGACTGTCGGGATAAAGTAGCTTGTCACCAGCAACGTGTACGCGGCAAGCTCTCGTCGGAACATAGCATGTGCAAAGCTGTGCCATTTCGTATGCAATATTAACCTCATCAGTCGATGTGACAAGATCGTATGAGCAGCAGAGCTCTCCGCGACCAATGCAAGCGCTGTATCCCGCACAGGAACCGTCGGTTCTCCGTAAAGTATTCTCAGGTCCGTGTACTTGACCGCCTCGTACCCTTTATGCGAGTGATTCAGCACCGTAGCGAACACATCCAGGTACTCCATCACTGCTCCCGGCGCTTTGTCCAGCAGAAAGGCAAAGAACTCACCGTCGTATCGCCTCGGCCACGTCCCAGGCTGACGTAGCAGCCACCGCACCATCTCTTCATTGCCCACCTCGACGGCGGCATGAAGCGGGGTCACGTGTCCGCACGCCAGGTCTGGGGTGGCCCCTAACTCCAGTAAAGCTTGACACACTGCGAATTGCCCCTCCTGTGCTGCCTCCAGCAACGGGGTCCACCCGGAGTCGTCCTACACATGATAAATAAATTATTAGTAGCAATCATGGATGAAATATTTAAAAAAATGTTTTTGGCGTACGCGGACGTCTGGGGGAACGCCGGCTTCCAGCAGGTCGCGCACGATCGGCTCCGAGTTTTTCCATCCGGACACGACATGTAGGAGCGTGGATCCGTCGTCTTGCCGACGCACTAACGGGGCGTCGTGTGCCGCTTGGGGCTCGACGCTGGTGGGTGAAGGATGGAATGATACATGGGGTTAGTGACGTGGCCAGCATGGGCCGGGCGGAAAATAAGGCACTCACAGTATCTGGGCCACCAGAGCATCGAAGGCCGCGTCGGGCAGGAAGCGCCATGTCTGGGCAATGTCCTCCATAAAACAAAGCTTCTCATCTCAGCCCACAGAATGTGCCTCTTGGTGTTGTGTGCCAGCCGCAACTTCAACACGCTGTCGTGCTTGATGACAGGTCGAAATACATAATCGCTGAGGCTGTTCATAAAACCGTTATGAATTGGTTTAAGAAGGGTATACGGTTGGCAATCCGATAGACCCGGTTTTAGGCCTTGAAATAAGGGCTGCAACAGCAGGCGAGTTAGAAAAGGGTAGCCAAACGTCGAAGCAGCGTCGCAGCGATTAGTAACGACGGCGGTTATGGCAGTTAAACACGCCGGCAGGGCTTACGACTGGTAGGTATATGCTCATTCCTCGATCTGAAACGTCCGGGCCACTTGCCTTGCCGCCTTCCTTCCGTCCATGCCCCAATCGATAGCCGTGGACATCTCGCCGGCCGTGGCGGCCGTGTGCGATCGCTTCGACGCCGCCAACGACCTCGTGCTGGAGCACGTGAACGCGTTCCTGGACCTGTCACCCAAATGGGACCTGATGCGCGCATCACTCGCCGGCCATTTGTACCTGGTGCAGCGGTTAAGTCGGCGCAACCCGAACAGGTTCCAGCGCTGCTGCCGGGAGGCTATGGACTCAGCTGCGGAGTTCGGCCACTTGGACGTGGTCAAGTGGCTGCACGAGCACCGGAGTGAGGGCTGCACAACAGACGCAATGGACATGGCGGCCTGTAACGGCCATCTCGAGATTGTGCAGTGGCTCCATGAGAACAGGAACGAGGGATGCAGCACAAACGCAATCGATTTTGCGGCCCAATACGGCCACTTGAACGTAGTTAAGTGGCTCCATTCCAACCGGAAGGAGGGCGCCACGCACTACGCAATGGACAACGCGGCCACATACGGCCACCTGGACGTGATCCGGTGGCTGCACACACACAGGGATGAAGGCTGTTCCCAGTCGGCCATGGTGAACGCCATTAATGCCGGCCGTCAAGATGTGGCCAGGTGGCTCGCGACCAACCGCAAGAGCGATTGCGTGGGCAAGATGGGTTTCGTCGAGTATCTGGCCAGACGCGGGCACTGGGACATCTCTGCGCTGACGGACAAACATCCGTTCCTGGAGGAGCTCCTCGACGCTGACGATGAGCTCATGTTTACGGACGAGGAGGACGACGATGACGTGCGAGGGATGCAGGAGAGGGAGTTCTTAAGGCTTTGGGACGCAGGCACGCGCCTGTAGTAGTTAATCTCAGCCCTCACGACTTCAGTAGACTAAATATTCTAACTAACAACGGACAACGTTGACACCATTATTCCACCAATTGAAGCCGACAGCAACCGGGTTAGTGTCCGAAAGGTAGCCAAGACACGTGGCAACGCGTTTGCCCGCGTGGGTGTATTAAAGCTAATTGATCCAAAGCGCGTGTTCTGAAGCTTGTCACGCGCTGTTTCCATCCTATCGCCGTGATTTGCAGCTAACACAGGCTAAGAAAGAAGCACAAAGAGAAAGCTCGTTCTCACCACAAGCGCGTCTAAGGATCAACGGGCGACGGATCTTCCGCCCCATTCGCAAAAATTGGAAGCGATGACGCATGGCCTAGCCGTCCGTCTCTCCATCCGTACGCGCTGCGTGTCGACGCCGACAACGAGCTGGACCACGTGCAGGTCCTTTGCGGAAGCGGCTGAACGTCGCCACCTGGCGGGGACTCGCGTCAGAGACCGGGAGCCTTCAAGTGGTGGCAGTGGTTGAGTGCGAATCGGAACGAGATCTGTGGCAGCAGGGCCAAAGGCCATCGAGAGGAAGGGTACGACGGAAACTGTGGACCTCTAACGTGGCTGCAATGGATACACCGAAGCCGTCGAGTGGCTGCATCTCATCGCCGCTGAGTCAGCGTGCTAATGCTGGCCATAACGACGCGACCAGATGGATAATAAAAAAAATTAGTTTCAGAAGGCAACAACACAAGGTGGCCACCACGATTTAGAACGCTGGCTCGTGGTACATGCATTCTTGAGAGCTACAGAGGAAGCGGCGACGAACGCCCAGCATTTGTTGCGTAAACTCACTACAATGTCAATGAATTCCTGACTCAGGAATCCTGAGTGGTGCACGTATTTTTGTTTTTATAATTGATCTGGTTGGTTGGTGGCCTGTTATGCGTCCGAGCCCTTCACGATACTGTCGACGTCTTACACCTCATTGCAATAATCGCACGGGAAGATGACGTACCCATCGACATGGACAACGCCATGGTCATTCTCCTGGTGAACTGTGAGGGGTGCACATTGGCGATGACTACCGATGGCCGGTTCATAAAGTGCTGGCCACGAAGAGGGGGTAAAGGGTGAGACGGATGGGGTCTTGCTGCTTCTTGTTCACAGGTCAATTTTCAAGAAATGCTTAGCGAAATAGACTGAATTATTGATTTGAGAAGTCGTCGAATCGGAAAATCGTTAGTAAGCTATACACATGCTTTGTTTTTTTTTTTTAATTTCGTCCCATCCCGATCTTTTCGCGAAACGTCGCTGAGTGTATGAAGTGTGTCAATGTGTGTGTTATTGGTTCTCCTTTGTCTCTCCTCTTGGGTGCACATTGTATCGTGCTGGCGGCAATGGACTTGGGACGTCAACGCTTCCAGTCCCACCGCAAGACGAGGCCACTCGTTCGTAACGTATGACAATCAACTGATAGTCTTTGGAGGTAGAACAGAAGATACCTCAAAGACTCACGTGCCGAAAACCTTCGAGATCACTCGCGTGAATGGATCGCTCGAGTTTTTATCGTACGAAGACAAGATTGCATACGCTACGGACTCGACGGTGGTCCCCGTGGCCGTGTTCTTCAATGACATTTGGAGCTATAACATCAGTGAGACTATCGTGAACTTCCGCTGTGCTCAAGTGCACTACGTCTGACAAGCTGTTGTTTTTGTATATTTTTGCTGCAGATTGTACCAGGTATGCGGACAATGGCTGTACTGACAGTGCATGGAAGATTTTGGATGAAGGAGCCGAATGGGGAGGATGTCGGATGGTTTTCGGTGCAATGGTGTGTACACATCCATCGGAGCGGTGGATGCACAGTGCTCAGGTTTTTAGTGACAAGACAATGGCCATCTACGGAGGATTTGGGCCCATGTGCGGCGACTATTGCGACGATTTGTGGCTGTACGACTTCTCCGATGGATCGTGGACCGAAATGATTGAGCTCGGGAGTAGTCGCCATGGTCCTGGGAAGAGATTCAAGTTCTCCAGCGTCGTATTGCGCGACAAGTTGTATGTGTTTGGCGGGTTTCGACTCTGGCATGGATTTGCTCATGGAAATAGTGAGGAAAATGACTGGAGCGGTGTTCAACAATACCCACTTGGTGGCTATCTCAACGATCTCTGGGTTTATGACAAAATAACAAATGCTTGGACAAACATTACCGAGAAAGTCGTGTGTCCCACCAATCCGACAATTCTCACCGACACGTTACTGAACGATATCGACGTGGAATGCGTCGTGACGTGGCCTCCAGCTCGCGCCGGTCACACGTCTGTGGTTTATGACAACGCAATCTACATTCATGGGGGCTATCGTACGTTCTTCCCGTACCCGACAACATCAAGTGCCGGTGCGGGACGCGGAACGCTGGCAAGTCGCGAAGTAGGTTTCACGCCGTTCCCGACGCATCCTTACTATCTGAGTGACATGTGGAAATATAACATAACCACGGGAGTTTGGTCTCGCGTTGTGACGGATAGCAACTCCATCCCAGCACCAAGAGTTGACCATAGTCTCACTATCGCAAACGACGTCTTCCTGTTGTTTGGAGGCTACATTTCCAACTATTACTATGACGACACGTGGCAGTACAACGCGAGTACGCCTACTTGCTGTATCTTTTCCTCTTAAAAACTGACCCCGATTTACTTCTTGTGCGTTGCTGTGTCAGGCGCCAACCGCTGGGTCCAGCAACATTCGTTTGTGTATCCAATCTATCCGGCATCATGCACCGACGACCTAAAAGCTCGACGACTACCACACAGTGGAAACTACGCCGCGTATGTACCATCTTCCAGCCTAGTTGACAATCCAGACGACTATTATTTCATCGCAGAAACTCATTACGGCACGAAGACGGTGAGCATTACTACGTTTGCGTGGGTGTCTTTTATCCTTAATGAATCATGTTGTATTATTCCGTTCGTGTTTTGACCCGTAGCTGTCAGTGTTTGCCGAACCCACTCGAGGCTCCAGCCAGCAAAGCGTTTTTATCCAGCAAGCGCGACGTCAAGCTCCAGGTTGGGATGGGTGTCGGGACCGAGAAGATGCACGAAAGGACCTTCCAGCAGCTCTTCAATGGGAGCATCCGTCCCAACGTTCAGGTCACATGAGCGTGTATCACGAGAAATTCGACAAGATTTTCGTCTTTGGCGGATATGGCTACGAACGCGAGGAGAAATACCACGACGCTGTCAGTTTTGAAGCTGCTTCGCTGGGAGATTTGTGGCAGTACGATCTCAACAACTGCATCAAAAACTGCTCGTTACATGGCACGTGTTTGGCTGGGAATTGCCGTTGCGACGACGGCTATTATGGCGAAGACTGCTCGAATTCCACTTGTCCCGGATCCTACTGCAGTTATGACGACGCCCAGCAGACTCAAATCTGCCGCCACTGCTGCTTCTCTGGCTTCGAGCACACAAGCAACGACTCGTACGTCGAGAACATGCAGAAATTCCCATGCACGACCGACAATGCGCACTACTCGAACGGAGTCTGCGACGGCTTTGGCAAGTGCATTTGCACGCCGCCATTCGTGGGCGACGACTGCTCGATCCGGAATTGCGGCTATAACTGCTCGGGCCACGGCTACTGCTCTGTTGAGTTCCCCAACTCGAGATGCATGTGCGACGAAGGTTGGTACGGCAAATATTGCGATACCCGTAAGTATCTACATCATCTTCTTGTTATGTCTGTTCAACATGTACTAACGGATGTTCCTCGTTGGTAGAAATGTGCCTTAACAACTGCTCGTACCCGAACGGCGAGTGCGTGAATGGCAGTTGCTACTGCGCTATGGTATACGAGCCATACAACAACACGCTCGAGTTCTTCCCGTTAATGGGCGAGGACTGTTCCTTCCTGATCCCGTTCGCAGGTGCCGTCCTATTTCCGACATTTAGCATCACGATTTTCATAGGAATTGCGTTGACTCTTGGCCTCAGCTTCGGGTGGAACTAAACTAGCTAAGACCATTAACCTCGTTGCCCACATTATTGTGTTATGGTGCCGCCGAACGGGAGCCATAAGAGTCGTTTCGCCGGCGACTCGTCACAACGGACACAACTCCCTGCGATCCCCGTTGCGGCCGCTCGTCTTTGAAAGAAATTTTAGGATAGGAAAAAGCTTGTACCGATTGCCTTCGAGATGGCAGGCTACGGCGGGGGCTACGGTCAGTCCAGACCCGGGCTTATGGTCGAGGACGAGGGCGACGAAGATCTGTACGAGGGTTTTAACTTTAGCATCGACCTCGCGCCTTCGCAGACGGCGTCTGCCAATAACTACATGTCATCGTCGTACGGAGCTCCAGCTTCAAGAGGGGGCTACAACCCGCCAGGAACGGCGTTCAGGTACGACCCACCACAGGCTCTTTAATCTCTCTATTTTTGAGGTAAATGATGGCGTGTTGTACTGGTGATGAAGAGCACCACCGTCTCAGATGGGTCGGTCGATGATTCCAGGCTCGCGGATGGGCACAGCACAGCAGCAAACGGGGGAAGCTCGACCCATGACTTCCGTTTCGGGAGCAGGGTTCTCGGTGAGGTGCATTTGGGTCTGATAAAAAATATGCTGAAAACTGACTGAGTATGGTTCGCGGTAGTCGAATCCACGCACTTCTGCAGGCCAGCGAATGTTTGACCCGATGGGGGAAGCTCGTAAAGCTGGAGCAGCGCCGGCGTTAGTGGAGAAGACTGAAAATTCACCGAAAGAGGTGGCCAAGGAACTGGAACGTACAGTCAACTCATTGATTGAGCAGTCAGCGGACTTAATATCCAAAGAACAGTACGAAGAAGCGCTACATTTGGCCAAAGACGCAGGACGAAAAGAAAGAGCGTTCAACAAGCACTGCGAGTTGAACGGACTGGCGGATCTGCTCAATATCGACCTGACGTATGCCGTGTTTTTCAATCTTGCCAATGCGTATCATCTGAATGGTCTTTGGAAGGAGGCAATTCAGTCATACACCCCGATTGTTAAGAACAAACAATATGCTCAAGGGGGACGCTTACGAGTCAATATGGGTAATATCTACTTTGAGCAGCAGCAATTCCCTACGGCGATTCGAATGTACCGCATGGCATTGGATCAAATCCCGAACACGAGCAAGGAAGTGCGGTACAAGATCAAACGGAACATTGGAGCGGCACAGCTTAAACTGGGACATTACCAGGACGCAGCGGCCACGTTTGAGGATGTCATGGACGGCAATGCCGACTTTCAATCGGGTTTTAATCTCATCATTTGCTACTACGCCATCGGTGAACACGAAAAAATGCGGCGAGGCTTCACGAATCTCATCACGATCCCAATGGACGGGATGTCGGAGGAGGACGACGAAGACGCTGGGCTGGCCAACGAGTCTAAACACAGTGACGATGACCACACGTCATCGAAGGAGCATCTGCACTCTTTAAAGGCTGACGGACTGAAAGCGGAGATCCGAGCAAGAAGGAAGAAGGCCATGGAGTACATTTTGGTGGCTGCAAAATTGTGCGCTCCAGCGCTGGACAAGAAGGACTGGTTAGCAGGTTTTACGTGGGTTATTGACGCACTGAAGCAGGAAAACCATGAAAGTCTGGCAAGTGAGATGGAGATCTGTAAGGCCCACTGGTTCCTAAAGGAAAAAGAGTTTGACAAGGCCATTGAGGTGCTTAAAGCTTTCGAGAAAAAAGACCCAGCACACAAGGCCATGGCAGCTACAAACCTGAGTTATCTGTACTTTGTCGAAGGAGACACGACTCAAGCAGACAAATACGCATCACTAGCTGTGCGACACCAGCGATACAATGCAAAAGCTTTGGTGAACAAAGGTAACTGCCTTTACGTCAAAAATGAGTGCGAACGAGCGAAAGAGCTGTTCCTCGAGGCTATTGGCGTCGAAGCCGACTGCATTGAAGCTATCTACAATCTCGGCCTCGTGAATATCAAGATGGGTGTATTGAATGAGGCACTCCAAGCTTTCGAGAAGCTGCACAGCATTGTCCCTTCGAATGCCGAAGTACTATACCAGATTGCGAACCTTCACGATATCATGGGCAACTACCTGCAAGCGGCCAAATGGTTCAATATCCTGCTTTCGTGTTTCGGTAGCAATGATAAACGTGATGGGAACGCCAAGAACGTTGCTGATCCTGGTGTTTTGGCTCGATTGGGACAAATCTTCAACAAGGACGATGATGAAACACAAGCGTTCCACTATCACCTTGAATCCTATCGATACTTTCCCATTAACTTGGATGTCATTTCCTGGCTCGGAGTCTGGTACGTCAAGAGCGAGTTGTACGAAAAGGCGATCCAGTTCTTTGAGCGAGCAAGTCAAATCCAGCCGAATGAAGTCAAATGGCGACTCATGGTCACTAGTTGCTATCGACGCATGGGTGGGTACCAGAAGGCCATGGTTCTCTACGAACAGATCCACCAGGATTACCCAGAGAATCTCGAGTGTCTGAGGTATCTTGTTGCGATTTGCAAAGACCTTGGACAGCGATGCGACGGATTCCAAGCGAAACTGGCAAAGCTCGAACGTGACAATGTTGTAAACGTAAACACCCAAATGCCACCATCTCAACAGCAAGCTCCATCTGTAGGCAACGGGCACACGTCACGGAACTCGAACGTTGACGACAATGACGATTCAAGAGCTCCATCATCTTACCAACGACCACCGAAAGAAATGCACTTCCAACGACAAGATAGCGGTCGAGGCTCTTCATCTTCAATTTATGGCAATGGTAGCAATGCACCGGAGTCACGAACACGTGACTCCGACGACAGTGATCGTAACGAGTACGTCGCACCACCACCAATGCAAATGATAGCACCCACTACGGCAAGAGCACTACCACCTCAGAAGACGGCGCGACCGAGTAAACATGAAGGTTTGGATGAACGGTTTTGATCATTTTTTTTCTTCCGTGACATTAAAATCTATTTATTTTTTTCTGCACCTTACAGACACAGATGATTGGGGAGATGCTGACGTGGGAAACCTCTTGGGAGACTAAAAGCGAGCAAAACAATGCAACTAATTCGTGCTAGAAGGCGGTTTGTTTAACCATAAGGGTAAACACGATCTCTTGATCGACATTGAGGCAACAAATGTAAGCGAGAGAGAAGTCTTGATTCACTCTCTCAGCCGTAAGGTGCTCATAATTACCTGATTATAGTGAGCGCCTCAATCGGTCAGTGTTATAGAGATTGATTGTTGTACTCGAGCACTCAGTTGGGTGGTACATTTTGCTAGTGTTGTAGCGTTGGGCTTCTTCGATTTCTTCGACAGCTCCATCATCGGATTCCCGAAGCCCTTCCTCCAGTAGTCGATCGAGCTCTGCTCGCACACGGCTGAAGTCAATACCATCATTCTTGTCGTACTCGTCTTCCTCATTCTCGACTGAAATGGTGACATCGGGCGTCACCAGAAGCGGAGAATTTGGTGGTGGGGTCGGACGAGAAAACTTCAGCGTATAAGCCATCTCCACTTTGTCGTGAGGTCGCGAATGATGGTATGCGAGCATGAGAGTTGAAGTAATTTTGGTCTTGAACGGAGAATTCGGAAGTGAATTTGACAAAGGAGCGTCAACTCGAGAATTGAGCAGACAGAGTATAAGAAAAATGCAAGAGAATGAGGCGAGCTCGAGAAGAAAGATACTCTACTAGTCAGTGTCTTTCAATCGTGGGTGACTAGTGAATGCCATTAGCTTATAGTGGGAACTGAGTTATTCTTTTTGCGGCAGTTGTCGCTTTACGTAATTCTATCAGATCGAGTACAATCGCTGCGTCCTTTTTGATCGGTGAGAGTATGAGGGGTTATAGTGTTATAGTATGAGGAGAGAAACACTGTGAGTCACTACATATAGAGACTGGTTTGAATCCCTATAGGAGCACGCTGAAGTAGCTATACGATATACGAGAATTTGAATTATTTATGATTAACAAGTTGAAGTTAGCATACAAAGAGCAATCAACCTGACCAACAATGTATAAATCTTTTCTACCAATCACATATATATCCCATTTCATCCAATCCGGTGAAATCACTTTTTATCTATGGCGAATATATCTCCGTCAGTCGCGATGCCTTCCCTATGGAACGACACCGCTCTCAACGTCGACGATGATGAACTGCTGCTATCTCCCGATCATATAGCGACCTCATGCGCTTCTGGAGGCTCCAAAGGCGCTGTGATCGATGCTGCCGTGCACCGTTTCCCGTTCTGTATCGTGTGGTCTCCCATCCCCATTCTTACGTGGTTCCTGCCCTTCATCGGCCACATGGGAATCGCTAATAGTAAAGGGTGAATTCTTAGCATTACAATAAGCCATTATTTATCACCAATATTGACCAAGCCACTACGTTTTATTTAGCGTCATCTTCGACTTCGCGGGACCCTACACCATCGGCCGTGATGACTTCGCGTTTGGTGCAGCCACGCGCTATTTGCAGTGCAGCGTGACACCTGAAGACGTGGCCAAGTGGGACGAAGCTGTGACTGCGGGCTGCAAGATTTACGAGAAGAGGATGCACAATTTGTGCTGTGACAACTGCCACTCCCACGTGGCCGTATGCTTGGAACATGCGGGCTACGCCGGTCGCAAGCGGTGGAACATGGTGGAGCTCTGCTTCTGGATGTTTTTTAAAGGCAAGTATGTGAGTGTGACCGGTTTAATCAAATCTTGGCTTCCGTTCGCCTTCGTGCTGGCACTGGTTGCAGTTGTGCGGTCCACAACGTGAAAACACCGAGCATAAGCGAGCTGAAAAATATGGACCTCGAAAATGCTCAAAAAATACTAAGTAGTATTTGATAAGAATTTAATCGGTGAGCATGTATTTTAATCCTTGCCTTAGGTATGCGTTTAATAACGCAAGGATTTGAACCTACCCCTCATCTTCTAGCCATTTCGCACGGATAGGTTGAAAAAAAAAAATAGTCCTGTGCCGTCTCTTCCTCTTCTGTTCCAAACAAATTCAACAGAAATGGCGGACGACACTTCTAGGGTACTCGATGCGTCGCCGTCTGCGTCGATATCTCACGATCCAGAGCCGCTGGAGACGTCACAGTTGGTAGAACACGGAGCAGAGACGAAGATGCAGGCAGGAGAGCAGGAACACGCGCTGGAGCGGCGCAGTTGGACCCCCGAAACTTCCCGCAAGAACGATGAGGACGACGGTTGGACGGTCACTCCACATCGACCCGTGCCCGTCAGCTCAAAAGATATGACAGAAGAGGACGAGGCTGACGTGGAGGCCAGTGTCCGAGAGGCGCTGCGGCTGTTAGAAGACTCCGAAGAGGGCGGCGAGAGCGAGGGAGAACCGGAGTTCGAGCATTGGCATGGCGGGAGGGCAGACGGAGGAGGGTACCTAGACTTTGTGCACGAGGTGATGGAGGATAGGTGGACGCTAGACAACGCAGATGATGGTCAGTGGAGGACGCCCGAAGGACAGGTGGACTCGGAGGAAGAAGACATGGAAGAGGACATAAAAGAAGGCAGTGCAGAGGAACAGGAGAGTGTCCATAAGGACCAGGAAGAAAGTGATGAAGAGAAGGAGGACACAGATAAAAACGAAGGAGAGATAGAGGACGGACAGGCACAAGAGAAGGAAAAAGAGCAGGAGGACGAGTGGCAGGAGGCCTACACGGCCAAAGGGCGAGTGTACTACTACAACCGACGCACGCGCGAGTCATCGTGGAAGAAGTACGTGGTGTGTGGGAGATTTGAACAAAATGAAGAGACGTGAAAAGGTGCTGATCTCATGTTGTTGCTGCAGGCCAAGTCACTACAATTCGAGCTCGAATCAGCCGCAGCCGGCTGCTGCAGCTACAGAAGAGGAGTCGGAGCTGCATCGCTCAGTGTTACGACAGAGTCTTGGCTATCACCCGTCAGCATCGGCTTCGGCGTCGCCGGTTTCGCCGATGGAACGGCAGGCGACTTTGTATTGCAACTTTTGCGGCGAGCAGCAACCGGCTGACCAACTGGCGGCTCACTTTCAAGAATGCGCGTCGACGAAGTTCCACAAGCGACGAATGTCTCCGCTGTATTTGAGCTTTGAGCGCGCTCTCGGACTAATGTCCGAGGATATTACGCTGCGCTCGCTGCACTACGCATCGTCGTTCCCAGACCCCACGCCTTATGGACGACCGGAGGCTACGTCGATGCAGGATAGCTTGCTGCTACTGCGTCCACATCGCCGACGAGCTAGTCTTGGAAAGCCTAACTCCTTGAAAAGTACTCCACAGATAGAACGTCACAGTCGAAGCAGATTCTTTGGATCGCGAGAAAACGGCGTCGAGGTGAGCCCGGATGGACGTATGCAACAAGAGACTGATACATCTCCGGCATGGCAAGCTACTGATGCTGGGTCAACCAAGCGCAAGGTGAAGAGTATCAGTAAGCGGAAGACTTTCCAACCTACACAAAGTGCGTTTACCGGAGGTCCAGCGATGCAGAGTATGGAGACGTGTCGGTACTGCCACCGTAGCTTCGCTGAAGGACGTTTAGTAAAGCACGAGGCTGTTTGCCCGCGTGTGTTTGGCAACGAAGGTTCTTGGGGGCGAGGTACTCCATCGAATCAGATCACCCCACCAAACCCAAGGAGCGCCCGTGTTGGAATTCCACCCAGTGCTGCCGCATCAATGACGTCCAAGTTGCACAAGTTGAGGGACCACACTTTACAACAAAGCTACAAGGAACACCAAGCCACACTTGTGCTCTGTCCATGCTGTCATCGAAAGTTCGCTCCCTCAGGTGCTCAACAGCACATAGCAATCTGCAAAGGAGTCCAGAACCGGCCGAAGAACCCAATTCCGCTCCTTCGCGATTACGCTATCGCCGGCTAGTGGAAATATGGTAAGGATTGCTATCGATTTCTGAGAAACGGTATGTGGTCATTCATTTAATGGATATAGATTAATGCTACAACATTGCACATTCCTTTTGACTTGTGATGTCGTTGTGTTCTTTCATTTTAAGGTCGGAACCCAGCGTACGCCTTCTCGAGAATTTCCTTGCGGATTTTCGGGTAGTCTGGGTATTGGTCCAGTACCTTGTGGCCAACGTCGACAGCGAGTACGAGCTTCTTGGCCTTGAGATAGTTGAACGCCAACTTGAATCCAATCGCAGCACTAGCCTCGCCTTCGCAGGTCCAAGCTTCTTGATAGCACTCCGCCGCATCGATGTAAGATTGTTCTTTTTCCATCACCAGACCGAGAAGCTCCCAGGCCTTTCCCGCCGACTTGTTGTGCGTTAATGCACGTTTACAAAGCTCTTGTGCTAGGTCAAATTTGCCTCGATTGATGTAGATATCTGCCAGGAGGAGGTAGCTGCGTTCGAACTCGTCCGCGAGCGTTTGGTCGTAGTTCATCTTGGCGATTCGTTTGAGCTGGTTTCGAGCTTTGGGCTGCTGTTTCGTCAGCATGTATCCCGTCGCCAGTCCAAGCAATGCGGGCACGTAGTCGCGGTCGACTGTCTCGAGAATCTCCATGAAGAGCTGAATGGCCTTGTCCAGCATACTTTTCGTGCGAACTGCGAGGACGGCGTAGGCCTCGAGCACGCGCAGTTTGGCATCGCGTTCGTTCCGAGCGACAGGCAACTCGTCCAGGAGCGTGTTGGCAATACGCAGATTCTCCGTCTGTTCCTTTGTGTTGCCTTCACTGCCATCCGTGCTAGCGTCCCAGACGTTTTCATTGTCTGGATTGAGATAAATCTCGATCATATTGATGAGAGCTCGCTCCCCCCACTCTGGATCACGTCGTGCAAGATTGAACTCATCGATGGCTTCCACCACGTTATTCCGGAAGCGCGCGTACAGTCCCTTACAGAAGTGAAGTCCCGGGGCATGTGCAACTCGAACACTGGCACTACGCTCTGCCAGACGCAGATAACGCTGAGCTAAACTCCCCTTCTCCTTGTCGGTAGAAGACGTGTGGAGCTTCCCAGCACGACGAAGCATGACGAGGAAACGACTGAGGGCTGCGAAATTGTCGGGGCGACTGTCAAGAAGCTGCTGGAAATGGTAGACGGCGGATTCGTTGTCCTCCTTTTGGAGTAACAAGTCGGCTAACATCAGAGCGGCTTCTTCATGAGCTGGGTTCAGTCGAAGCAGTGTTGAACAGCGCACTTGACACTGGTCCAAGTCGTTAAGTTGCAGATACACGCGAGCTAGATACAGCAGCGAAGGTTCGTGAGTTTCGTCTGAACGGAGCGCCAACGTGCAGTATTTAACGACATTATCGCGTTCATTTATGCCTGAAGCCGACGCGTAGATGGCTGCGATCTGAAAGCAAGTGTTTGCAATGGCAGCTCGCTGTTTGTTGAGTACGTCAGGTTGTTCGTCCTTCTGGCGGGCCAGGACGACCTTTTGGATAGCGT
This sequence comes from Phytophthora sp. 'mugwort', assembly GCA_033558025.1. Classification (NCBI taxonomy): domain Eukaryota; phylum Oomycota; class Peronosporomycetes; order Peronosporales; family Peronosporaceae; genus Phytophthora; species Phytophthora sp. 'mugwort'. Next base: position 4,227,197 of record JAUCEF010000017.1, on the reverse strand, counting down.
AAGCCTTCAATAGCGCTTGTACAGCCAGCTCGTCACTGCCCAGACCGTGGTGAATAGTTGGTAATACAAGATGCAGATCAACTACCTGCAGAAGGTGGCTCAGAGCTTCGGAATCGTTGGATGGTGCTTGCTGGACGACACGTAGTGCCTGATCATAGTGACGAAGTTTGGCATACAGCTCGGCGAGGTCTTTGCGCAGCACCAGGTTACCCGGTGCGAGCTTCAGCGCGGTCTCGTAGTAGTCTACGGCTTTCAAGTAGTCGTGCTTGGAGATCAGGACGCGTCCGATACGGCCTGCTATAGTCGGATCTCCGGGACTTAGTGCCTTGGCGCGTTCAAAGGACTGCACCGCTTCATCCAGCATTTGAATCCGTAAATATGCTTCGGCCAAGCTCACGTGCGTGGCGTGGCATGGATTCAGAGCCACCAGCTCCTGGTAACAGCGTGCGTACAGGTGCTTGTCCTTGCGGTACTGCAGGTAAATGTCAGCTTTAACCATTTGCGCCTTGGTAAAAGCTGGCGAGCCGACGGGTACGCTGCTCAGCATGGCGATGGCTACGTCGTAGTCTCCACGTTTGATGGCAAGCTCACTGTTGGCGACCAGTACGCGCACTTCTTGAGATGTACCACGGAAAATGTCGAGCGCCTCTCGCACAGTCTTGGTGGCCTCGACAATATCGTTGAGCTGTGAGAGCACCTGTGCCATGTGGATATGCACAGAGGCCTTGTCAAAGAGTGACACGTTGCTAGCGTTGGTGTCTGCTGATTGTTTCAGGCGGCGGTTGCTGCTCGCACAATTCGACGAACCACTAGCACTTTGAGTCATCTTCATTGCCGTTTGCAGTGTCTGTAGCGCTTCACGTATATCGCCTGCGTTTTCGAGGATACGCGCCTTAATGATGTAGTACGAGAGCGATTGACGAACGGAGAAGTCGTAGCTGAGGGCCTGGTCAAGGCATGCTGAGGCTGCTCGGAAGTGTTCACGCTCAAGACTCACTCGAGCCTGCATGAGGTGCGCTTTGGAGTGGCCGACGTCCATTTTCAGGATCAAGTTTGAGACTTGATAGGCGTCATCCAGTCGCTGAGAGTCGAAGTAAGCCTGTGCGAGCACGAACTGGGCTCGTAAGAAGCCTGGCGACTTGCTAACAAGCTTCTCTAGGATGCTCATTCCCTTTGTGACTGCGTTTGAGGAGTTATCCGTTGGGCTGCCTTGCTCAGGTGTATCGCCGTGTAAGAATTCCGTGGCCACCTCGACGAGGAAAATTGGATTGAGCAGACTCATCGTGTCGTGCGTGGACACGTCAGGTCCTTCAATGGCCTCCTTAAGCTTGTCCATGTGGATGTGCATGGCTTGTTGCAGAAATTTCACTTGCTTGGGTCGATCACGATCCTTCTCCCAACTGAGCAGTGCCTGCAGGAAGGCAAAACTGGCACTGGCACCGATCGATTCTTGGATTACGCTGAGGAATTCCATTTGTTGCGAGGCATCTTCAAGTTGTCCAAGCTTGATCTGGCAGTAGATCATTCCATGCAGCGCCATCTCGTTCGACTCGTCCAACTTCAAGGCTTCTTTGTATGACTCCATGGCTTCTGCGAAGTCACCAAGCAGAGCTCGCTGGTAGCCACGCTCGGCACGGAAAGCTCCCCGGTCCGGATCCAGCTGCATTGCATGCTCTATGAGCCCCAAGCTGCACTGCAGCACCTCTGAGTCTCGATCCGACACGCGAGCAGTGCAGCGCGAGATCTCACAGAAGAGCTCGGGGTTGGCCGGTTCAACTCGTTTAAGAGCTTCAAGCAACTCACGGATACGCTCAGCAGCCTCGCGTGCACGTCCTTCTCGAGACAAAAGTAGCAGGATCACGATGCGCAACGCCTCAATCTCTCGAGGGTTCTCGCTCAACGCTCGCTCCACGCTGTCCATACACTGATCCCATTTGCCCATTTTGAGCAACACCAAGGCCTTCTCGCTCACCGAATGCTTGAACCATGGAAATTGCACCGTGAGCTCGTCAAAGGATTCGAGAGCGCGGGGATACGCTTTCTTCAAGTCGTAATATTTGGCCATACCAAGTACCAGCTCGGCATCTTTACGGCTGATCAACCACAGCATAAACAGCGTCAATCTGGAGAAACAAACAATAAAATCACTGAGCACCGGATGGTAACGTACTCTGTCACTTGGTCGAAGTACTGGATGGCGCCATCCCGTAAGTCAGCTTCGCGTTTGATCTTCGAGTCCACCGTTAAATCCACCCAGCCGCGAAGGATGAGTGCTCGTTGACGGAGTGTCCCTTCCGAGCTGATTCTGCCACTTTTACTCAGTAGTTGGTCGAGGATTTTGCGAGCCTTGGCGTGCTCACCTAAGTGCCAGAAGAACGTGGTGCAGAGCATCAGACTTGCACTGGATGCGTTCTCCTCGGCCATGACTTGTTGCAGCTCCAGTTGTGCCACTTCGTCGTGGTCGACATGTTTGCACTGCGAGTGGGCGTAGACCAACGCATGAAGACACGGCAGCTCCACGTCTCGCCCAGTTCTCTTGAGGTTCTCGAGCTCGCGAATGGCAGACGAGTAACTGCGCTCCAACACGATGCCAAAGGCGCGCCAGAACAAGATGGCCGAGTCGCTGCCCTTCTTCTCGAGGATCTGCTCACATAGCCGCTGCACATGGTCGTACCAGCCCTTGCGAAGATAGTAGTTGATCAACACGTGAGGATCCATAGAGCTACTCATGGTGACCGAGGGCCGCGTGCTAAAGGGATTTTGAGCGGACGCGACCTCACGGCTGATGAAGATCTCGTTGGCAAGTTGAAGCTACCAGCCAATCACCATGCAGGATCGATTTTAAATGTACCAAGGTAAATATGCGTGAATTAGCTTTATAGAACATACGTTCACTTAAACGAGAACGAAAAGGTGGTCGGAGTGCATGATTTTTCTAGTGCTTTTCTACAAGTACAGTGCGGCGACAACGATATAGCTCGCGGTACTATCATTGTAGGCGATCAATATAACGAATCGCCCAAGGTCATTTAAATAGACAACCAATTGAAGAAGAATAGAACCACGTTTTCTAATTAGAACCTTTAAATACGCTTCGATTATTCGTTGTTGGAAAAGCTCCACATTGTGATAAGCTTTCAGTATGATCAGTTAGGTATTCACGTAGGATCTTCATGTCATGAGTGGGGCTGTTGTGGTGCCCAGCAACTATGACATCTTGATGCTGGGCCGCCTCGTGGTTCTGCGTTGCTGGTTCGCTTCGATATCGGCACTGTCGATATTCGAAGAGAGTTCGACCGGCTTGCTGTCAGCATTGGCGATTTCTTTGCCGAAGCAGCAACGATCCGGCTTTCAGTTGCCGCCAAAAGAGAAATCAATTTCTGCGTTCATTATTCAAAACGACTTAAGCACTGCACATCCGCCACCAACCTAAGACGACTCCACTATGGCCAAGTTCTTCATCAGTATAATGATCCTCCTTGCAGTTGCCAGCTTCGATGCAGCAGACGCAGCGGCGACCCGTCGCTTGAGACTGAGCGTTGACCAAGTGTTAATGCCGTGCACGATGCACCCACGCTCCGACAGCGCCGGTAGTGACAGTTCGATGAATAGGTCGGGTACCACCTCCATCGGGAACAAAGTGTTGACATCATGGACGCGGGCGACACGATGACCATCGGCAACGCCAAGTTCCGAGTAACCAGCTAGACAGTAGCGTATCCGGACGGACCTCGACAACGCCTTTGTGTTTTCAAATGAAAACACAGTTTATCCTCAACTAGCTTATGATACCGCTTTCTAATCCATTAATGCTGAGTCCGGACGCGTCGCCAAAGCTGCAAATATTGACTGAGGCTGCGCTAACAGTGCCATAAAGAGTCAAACTCCAACGGCAGCCCATTTTTACATGGCGATACCGGTACGAGTAATATTAATGCTCAAATTATAACATTTAGTTTATGATGAATGTGAACCTACCACATGTCATAATATATGTTGGCTACCTTCCGAGGGTTGTGTGGATCAAACTTTCCGCAAACCCGAAGTTATGTTCATATATTGTGTCGCACCTCGTGAAGTAATATTTCTCATCGTTTTTTTCAAAACCAGGTAGAATTTAGCATCAAAAGTTGGTGCAATCGACAGATCTTGCAATTCTTGATAATCCAGGGTAATTTCAGCGAATGAAAACACAACTGATAAAATGTTTTGGAGAGACCGATGGTGTTCATATACCACTGTCGCGGACTGTACACATTTTAATATTCTCTAATGACAGGTAAGAAAATTATGAATATTACTTTTTCACCAAGTACTATAGTGTACCCCATCGCACGGCGTTATTCACAAAGTTAACACTCAATTTCAAAAAGTGCGCGCTCATATTCAAAAACCGACCAGGTGTACAGTACTGTCTTAGAACTATATATACCTGCTGAATTCGGTTAAATTAATTATGTATCGGAGATTAGAGACCTTCTTTCATTCTCTTCGTCATTCTCGGCCTGCTGCGCCGCCAAATACTTTCTTCCGACAGGCCGTATCAGGCAATTATGCTGTCGTACAGATTGTCGGGAAACAACGCAGCAGCAATCGAGTTGGTCACGGCGACCGTGTCCGTTTTGCTCCGCGCTCCCCATACCCATCCACATCACCACCTTGATTGAAGACAAACACATGTCACCGACCTTGGTGTACCACATTTTTTTTGGTCGCTTTTTTTTTTACGACTGAGCCATGTGCGCGTGTAACGTTTCCCTTGCGGTTTCGTTTATTGATGATCTCGTCGTAAGAACTGCCTCCATCTCGAGCGGGATGGGGTTACCGCTACCGCCAGAGATATGATTCCGGTGGGTTTCAGTACCATGATCTCGTCGAGATAGTGGCACCACTTTCGGATGGCGGCACCGTGGCCATCGAGACCCTGCTGGCGAAAGTGGGTTTTGGCGCGTGCCGGCTTGTTCTCTCCTTTTTCAGCAATCCACGGGATCACCACCTGTTTGAGCCATTTGGGGGAGGGCTTGGGTACTGATTATATCAACACTACAGTAGTGGTGTAGATCAGCGACACTAGGACGTTGATTGCTGCTGACGTGCAATCCTGCTATGATAATTTAGTCCCAGTATATATGGCTTTCACACGAAGCCTTGAGTAACTTAAGGTTCTTGCATCTGGATTTCACGCTTGATGCGTCGACGTATCAAGCATGAACTACGGTCCAAGTCAAGTTTGGCTCTGTAAAGTATTGCCGCGGACGACGATGAGCACAGGGGAACCATCTTCTAGAATCCAAGTAGCACAATGATTTTTGAAAGCTTTGATGTCCTTATATCACTATATGCATGCGGAGGTGTTGCTTGGGGTCTGCGAGTATGCCATGAGTCAGGTCCCGATTCATAGACCTTGCGCAAACGATCAATACGAGAGCCACCTACAGGAATAATGGCTCGATTTTCAATCTGCGATAATCCCTGCTGCAGCACGATCCCTTCGGACTGCTTCCGCCAGTGCCGCCATATTTGGTGTCCCACCATTCCCATCTTCTCGCAGCTTCTTCACTCTCTCCTCCCCAAGTCGATCGACAGCTCGGAGGTATGCGGTTTCATTTCGAGTAGGACCCTTTTTACGCTTACGCCGCGGGCCGTTGTTTGTGAACCCCCACCACGACGGCGGGACAGCTTTGTCAGCTTTGCTTCGTGGTTGGAAGTGAGATCAAAATGCAGCTCAACCTAAAATAAATAATCCCGCTCGTCCGCAGTTATATTTGCGATAACCCCGGTTACCGCCAAAAGTGTCACTTGTCGTGATCGACACTTTCACATGGTGCGTCATTATCTACGATCATATGGAGAGTGAAATTTTCACTAGTTTGACGGAAGAGAGTCTTAATACGATCGTATTTCCAGCCGTAGTTGGCTGATACGGATCCCACTTGCATGATAACGATAATAAACCCAAAACCAAGTGTGTGGTCCAATACCGGGTAGACCCATGGATGAAAATTCGAAGATGTTATGCGTGCAACGACAAGGATATAGTGATAGTTGTGGTATTTTTATCACAGCGCTCGCATTGGGTTTTGTGAAAGGGAAATGGGCGGAAGTGGCTGCGTACCAGGGACTTCTGTCAAGGAAAACCATCCGTCTACGTATGTTTTGGCATTTGCTTTGCGCTTCTACAAAGAACCGTTCCAGCCGCGGAGGAGATGAACCCTATAAAATGAAGAGTGGTGCACTGACGAACCGCTCGCACCGCAAAGCATCAACTAGGATGGCGATTGACAATTTTGGCGTCACGATTGCACGTGCTGATACTGTTATATCACCTAACAACGTGAAAAGACAATACACTTAGCCCAAGTCCACTCACCATGCTCACTTTCGTGAAACTCACACGTTACTAACTCTACTTTGCTATCCAATCGTCAAGTTTGACGAGATGGCAGCAACATCAAGCTAGAAAATGTTGAAATCACGCGCAGGGCACGGGTGCCGATGCACTTTTGCAGTCTACGATTACTCTATCACGTATCGACGTGCAGAACGGCGCTCGCAACTGCGTACCACCTGCTCAGATAAGTTTTAGTCTACTCGACAATTGCGTAAGGCAAAACAAGTCCAAGGTGGTCATGATGTTTTTCGCCATGTTGTCTGTGGTGTTTCAGTACAAGAAAGTGGTTCTTTGTTTCTTGTTACCTGGACACTCAAACAACATTGACGACCGTGTCATTGCATGGTAGACGTGCTACGCGCAAGATGAACATCTATACACCCTCGGTGCTTGTGGACGAAGTCTACAAGGCAAAAAGCGTTAATGGAATATTTCTCGATCATAACAAAGCAGACCACCCCATTTTCGAACAGTTGGGCCCGTTACTCAGCAAGTATTTTATATTTCCTCCAGCGGGCTATACACGAACTATTTCTTTGAAATAGATTAAGGTATTTGTACAGCACGGAAAACAATGAAAACATCGGATGACGAGGCTATCAGCTTTGCAATGATTGAGCCTAGCAACGTCGAATTCATTTGAAAAGCATTTATCGCGGAGCTATTTGGACCTGGAGTTCGCACTATTTGGGAAGCTTCGATTCGCTGCGTCCCTCTACCGCTCCATCCAACCAAAGAACTATCAGAGAAAAGATGGAATCGTTATCAGCAAAATATATTTCGATCCCACAACAGTTCCTGGCTTACCACCCAGCCGTACCTGATTCCATCACAAATACCCAATTCTCGACACCACAACCAGCAAAACAGTGCCAGCGGAATCAAATCCAAGGCTGGAAAAGGGCAAGCCAGGCCGTCCCAAGAAGAAGAAGATCACGTTGAAATCCAACCAACCCATCATCTTGCAAATTTCAATTTGGAAGCCTTCTTCGAGCTAGGATTTGACTTCATATTACCTTTCATCAATATACATACCGACAAAACTACTAGTAGTTTCCCAGCCGGCGGGGCACGATGGTAACCCGGATTACCGCCAAACGTTTCAAGTGTCCAGTGGAGCTGCGACACATTGCAAGCAGCGAAAATATATATCCAAGCTCGGTCACTTGGAATCTTCCAGGTTATAGTTCAGTGCCCCAGCGATGCCAAATAGTACGCAGTACCACGTTCATCATATAATTTCTCGAGAAGGAGCGACATGTCAGTGTCGATACGCCAACGCTGATTTAAAACAACAGCAAGAATTTCAGCGGTATGGACTGTTGCCATTCTTCGACCCACTCGACGTATTGCTGAAGTTGATACCAGCGATGAATAAATTAAGGTCATTTATGCATCCATGCGGCTTCAGCCGACGTTGGTCTGTCCAGGACAGCAACGTTATCCTGTGCTTCAGGATCTAATGCTTCCCAGTCACTTTGGAGCCGGTCGTAAGCCTCATGACGTACCCGATACGCTCTAGCTCCGTTGGAAAAGCCCTTCATGCGGTAAGATAGAGATTTACATATCACCACATTTATACGCTTATCAGGCTCGATAAAACCGAACCGTGGATTGCGTTTTGATGTACGTATTTGTGGTATCCCGCCGCCCCAGTGAAATTCATTCCAAAGCGTCCTTGCGTTCGCTTGGCCAACGACGATTTATTGCTCTTCTCAGTGCACGATGCACTTAGTGAATGGTCTCGGGGCTAATACTACACTTAGAGACCGAATGCAGTTCGGATCGCGCCAAGGCTGTTGGAATCGCGCGGCAATGGTTTGTGCGAGTCGCCTAACGCGGATAAGCTTTCCGTGCAGCGACATCCTTGTGCTATTCGTTGTTGTAGACATCCACTCGACAGCTTTAGCTACAAAGGGGTTATTCGCCCAGCTGGAAAATCGTCACTAAGAGCGATTCGAGTCTGCTTTGTTTTTCGGTTTTGACGCAGCAAATTATTCTTGGTGACACGCTAGATAGGTGGAGAGATGGTCATCGTGACAACTTCGAGTTTCCGCCACAAGCAACAAGTATACCCCTGACGCTGTCGACGGAACCGCCTCGGGTTCGTTGCAGACATCATCGCAGCGTATCTTCCCACCAGACCCTGCTTTTTTTACGTCGTGTTGTGGAATCTAAAATGCTAGCCGATAACTTATCACCACCTATATAACGCGTAAGAGCGTCCGGAACATTACGCGGACTCTTTTCACTATCTCTACGTAGTGTAGGACCACCAGAAACAGTATCCGAACCCAGTTGTAGCTGTGTTGTGATATCAGGAACAACATCTGAATCCACACAACCCGAGAGAACTGAAAGACGTGTCGAAGCTTCATCACGATATTAATCCCCACCGTACATTGTGATGTTCTACCGGAAGCTAACGCCTTTTTTAGTATATCGTCTCCGCCTTCACCGCTCGATGGAGTCGACAGCTTCCGTTGAAATACCACCACAGTAGGAAGACGGCTCACTCGACAAAGGTGATTTTGTTTTCGCGGGCGACTGTCAATACCAATTTAAGCTTCGCCGATAAAAAAAACCGTTAGTATTTCTCGAAGCTCACAACATGCAACACTTGCCAAATCAAGTGGTTGATAAAAATCCAGCGATGATGAAACAACTATGTCATGAATAAGTGATTCCAAGAGAGCCATCGCAATATCGTACTTTTCAGTATCGCTCTTGACTACGGTGCGATCTTCAGCTTAGTAAAAATAATACGTGACTGCGACTTAAAACCGCTTGTGTGAATCGGTAGCAAGTAGCACAGTGCTTTTAACACCGAGTGACCAATACTCAAAGTAAAAAAAAATTTGCGCAGCCGTTTATTGGGTTGGGTTGCCGCCTTCAGGACGTCTGCCATACCCAAGACGTTCCTGAAATTCCAGCGCAAGGGGGGATACTTTCCACCGATAGCTGGTCTCTCCCTAAGCCATCGAGGATGACCAACATTACGTGCACACACGGCAACCGCGCGTGACAAAAACCTTACACTGGCGAGAAGCCTCTCGTTGTTGATCTGGGCCCTTGAATGCCACTCGAAATGAATCCGCTCCCTCCTTCACCATCACCAGCCCATCCGTTTGCTGAACCACATCGAATCGGCTGGCATCACCGAAGTGATCGTAACGAAGATACTCGTCATGTACGATATCAAAAATGTAATTTCCTACCACGCTAACAATGGTACGGAGCGGTGCTGGACGGCGCGAACGGTAATGCGAGGGGTGCGATTTCCGAATCACCCCAGCAGTTCGCGAATCGAAGCATTCTTGTAGAGCGAAATACCGTACAGAGACTGATCTAACGTGCTCGGCAGATTCATCAGACGCTTCATCTGCTACCAGGTCGCTTCAAGTCGGTTAGTGTTTTTTTTTCAGCACGGAAGAAGGCACGTCGCGAGTACGACATCACATCGACTTATACGAGTATCCAATTCTCTTTGATATACGTCACGAACGCAGTTAAATTCGTCCACACTTCTTCTGAGGCTCCCTCGAGCACGTTACGGTATTTCTACGAAATATTCATCCGCGCCTGGGAGAGATTTGCTCAATAACAAGAAGCGCGTGAAATTAGCAAAGGAGAACCTTGCTACACTGCAATGCTACCTATCACTAAAACTATCGTATAAAACACCTTAACTTGATATCGGGAAACACTTCCTCTGAGACGTTCCATTCTGTGAACTCTTTGTCAATTATGAGCGTATCAGCTTTCTCAATCTGCACGACTTCTTTGGAAACCTAACAGCACTTTCGCATATTTTCCATATTTTGGTCGGAAAGCAACATTTCACACCTTTAGCATTGGCGGCTTTGACCATAAGCCTCCCAGATAAAAACCTAAGATGTTCGCATGGTGAGCCCAATCCAGAAAAAAAATGTTGCCCGAGCGTGCGCGCAGCGCATACTGAGCAGCGTTTTTCATAACCCACCGCACACGCCATCGTCTTTTGCCCTCGTCACCGTACACTCGTTCCCACGGATCTCCATAAATGCCTCTAAAATCTGGAAAAGACGATACTCAGCGGAAGGACCTCCGCATCGCGCTTGGCAAAAGCTCCTAATTTGTTGGTTAGACACTGTTTGGTCTATAAGTAAGGTACAACATTGGACGTGTATCGATGATGAACAAAATACAAGAAGTCCTCACCACCCTACCAGGTTTTCCCGACATAAAACCCAGGCTGTTTCCGCATAGGGGCGTTAGCTTTCCTGCGAATATCTATGCTGACCCCTAGGTTACCAGGGCTCCGCAAAAATCAATATCAGTTATAATAATTTCCCGCAACTTACTGCAATAACTAATTCACCTCCTACCCTCAGTTTAGCGCAATACGAATGAGCAACCCACCGCGAAAATCTATTGAAAAAAATAGCACCAACCAAGCAATGCTAGCCAACCAATGACGAAAACTATCCGGGGCCTTCATTCTGGTTATTTTGCAATCGTTGTTCAACCGCACTCTACATCCCACCAACCTCAAATTACCCCCGCCTCCAATGTCTTCCATTCCCCCAAGAATCTTTCGCTTCCGCGCTCTTCGTTCTTGAGGAGGGAGACTACTACTACTGCCGTCTTTGCTTCCAGCGCCGAAAGCAATCCCGTGACACTGGGTATACAAACCTAGTGGAGCACCTCGTACGCTGCCACGCCAGCACGTACGAGGATGAGTTCCGCTCCATCCAACGACGCGAGGGAAGCCTCGACGCGTTTGTGTAGATGAGTTCTAGCGGAACATCTACCACTGGCTCGATTGGATAATCATGGAAAATCGCGAGCTGAGCATGTGTGAAAGGTGAAAACGTATGTACACTAACCTGAGATCCGTGAGTGTCAACACGCTCAAGAAGCGCATGTTTGGACTGGAGGAGGTTGTGCAGAAGGTCGTCAAAGCGCACTTGTCCGGTAAGAAAGTCGGCTTCACAATTGACGCTGGGACGGAAGACGGAACTCATTTTGTGGCTGTCATCGCCATCACCGATAAAGGCAAGTTCTTACTCTGTTTCTCGTCCTTGATGGCGAATCCGACATGAGCTCGGACGCGATCATCGGTCTGCTCGATGATCTGATGGGGGTGATCGGCTCGACACGTACGGAATTGACGCCTCCCAGCTCTGCTTCTACGTGTGTGACCATGGGCGTCGGTGGATGTTGCTATCGCAAAGAAGACCCAAGTTCCAATGATTGGATGTGCTAGTCATCGGATGAATTTGGCGATGCAAGCTCTCATGCGGGAGCACGGTGATCTGTCGGGGAAGGTACAGCTGTTGATGACGACGTTAACGCGATCAAGAATCGGCACCACCTTCGGGAGGTCGACACACTCATGCCCGTCTTTCGCAATGCCACGCGCTGGAGTAGCAGGTTTGCTATGATAGACCGCTACTTCGCGATTTACTGCAAGCTAGACCGTGTCAATCTGCCGACTATATCCCGACTCCACGTGAAAGAATGTTCTTTTAAAGGCTCTTCATGACGATCTGAAGAACCTGGAGAATGTCAACAAGAAGTTTCAGACAGACTCCGTAACTTGGCTAGACGTTCCGAGTTCTTTTTGATCATGTGGTGAAACACTACCCCATTACAAGCACGCACCTGGCTGCTTTTGCCTCCGTGGTGAAATTTCCTGATTTTGAAAACGGCATCCTTGCTGCGAAAGAGCGGTCTCTTACGCGTGCCGAGCGTAACGCTGTGGCAAAGCACCTGCATTCTGGTGACCCATCGGAGCTACTGGAAGAAGAACAGTTCTCAGAAGTCACAAAGAAACGCTCTTTCGCAGAAGCAGCGCTGGCTGTGGAGACAACAATGTCTACTCGCGTTTATTTAAAGTGGATTCCTCCACTTCTACTGATGTCGAACGTCTTTTCTCCCGTGCCGGTATCGTTTTCTCACGTCTGCGGCACAGTCTCAACCCAACGACTCTCAAAACTATAATGTTTCTGCAGTATAATCGGAGCTTGTGGGACTCATGGGCAGTTGCTCAAGCTGTCGAGAACAACAAGAAGAAGCGACGTGTAGATTAGTTTTTTGTATGACGGCGAGGTGTTGATTTGACACATCATGGATAATCGAAAACTACCTAGTACTATGTCTGCTTTTGCATTATGTTCGCAATATGATAATAGGTGTTTATGGCTTGATGGTATTAGGAACGGAAATGCGCGGCGGGAGTGTTCTCAGGGTAACTCCCGATGCCAGTGAACGCACCTGCTTAACTTAGTTCCGTAGTTTTCATGATGGTGAGATATGGCGGCGACGAGGCGCTAGTGATGGATAGCTCCACTATGCTCACAATGATTCGTCATACTGAAAAAAATAAGAAAAATAACACCATTGTTAATTGGCGGGGTCTCGACCCTACAATCAATCCGGTATTGCATTGTGAGGAGCCCTGTAGGTTACTATTTCGAAAAGCTGTATTCACTTCAGGCGGTCGTAGATTTCCTGAATACGAAATGGTCGTGATCGACAATCTGTAATATAACAAAAGTACAAACGAAGGCCTTGAGGCAAAAGTAAATGCGAATTGGGGATGGGTCCTAACCAAGTATTCAAGCCTCCTTACTGGCAACGATCTTTCACTGCCCCTGGGGTTGGCGTTTTCCATTTTCATGCGGGCGGGGCATCCTGCAAGCGGTGATACTGGTGCTCTCGACGTCCCCCGCCCGATCTATCATAAGATCTACGTGTGCCGGGCGGGACATCCTGTAAGCGGTAATACTGGTGCTCTCGACGTCCCTCCCCGCCCGATCCATCATAAGAGCTATGTGTGCATGTTTGTGTGCGAAGTATAGTTACGACGAAACAACGATGATTAGCCCGACGAAGACCATTACTCCGTAGAAATAACGAGGTAGATAGGGGATTGATGCCTTCTATCGTTGCCAGGACTACTCATGGATGTACGAATGCGATAGTGAAACAAGTTTCGCTTTTAGTAGGCTTCAAATACGTTTTCCATTGTGCCCAATCGTCAAACCCCTTTTCACCGTAAAAAACTTTAGCGACGGACAAAATCGCATCGCTGCCATCAGCCATGCGCTTTGGGGTTGTTGATACTTAACGCATCGGTAGCTTGTTGACTAAGTATACGAAATGTGTCAAGTCCGAAGGCACCATGTATGATAGATAAGCAGGTGCCAGTGATTAAGATAGCACCTACGAGTTTGCGTTAGATGTGATCCCTTCATGGACGACATGGCTGCATCAAAAGCGTATTAGCGCTGGCTAGCTGATCGTGGTAAATAGAACACATCCTTCTTTTGAGGTCGTTCTTGTCCTACGCATTTTCTGCGTTTTGCAATGTTGCTGAATTTTTGAGTTCTCTTCGCCTGGCACCGTATCCCATATGTGGTGTTAGATAAATAACAAAGTGAACACTATATATATAATGAAATTGCCTTGCAGTTGCTGTTGCCTCGGGCTTTGCGTTTCTACGTGGCATCGGCGCTTGCGCAGCTACATGCACAATATCCAAAAGCATCAGTAGCTGACGCTTCGGGACTTGCAGTCCAACGCCCTCTCAGCCCCCAGCAACGACTCGTCTCCGGATGCTCGTTCGTCATTGACCATCCTGGATGCCGCTTTTTTCGTCAGTGTTTTTTGTGTGGGGTGTAATAAAACGTTATTGCGCACGATTTGGCGACTAGCATCAGCTGTTTTTCCCGCTCGGTTTTACGAGCTGGCGAGGGTGACACCACGAGGATGTTGTCGCGCCTCGTCTCGTTATCGCGACATTACGTGTGGCGAACTTGAATTTGTTCCGCCTCTTATCGTACTCGCAACCAATACGCAAGTCCAACGTCGCCTCACGCAATGCCTCCACTGTTGCATTTGGCCATCCTCGAGGTCACGGTTGCCAGTGACAGCGGAACAAACCCGCATGTGAAGCACCAATCCGTCGCAAAAAAATACCGCCATTGGTAGATTCCTTCGAAGCCATATGGTTGCCAAAATTGCCGATGTGGCAGTCAGCTAGGGCTGTATGCCTGACAGACTTCTCGGGCCAGCTTCTCGCATTTCGTACCATAAATATCATTATTCCCATGCATTGACGTGTGTAGCGTGGCAGCTTTAAATTCGGCATGCAGTCGATAATTGAAGGCTTCCGTACCATGATGAAGTTGAAGGTATCCATACCATGATCGCGCCACCATCGACAGTAACGATGCCTCAGGTAAAGGGGTCGTGATCTTTATCAACACCCGCTTTCAACTCGATGATCCGGCGACAAGATGAGCAACTTGCTCAGATGAAACAGCCGAGTCAGCAGCTAGCCGCTCTCCATCGGTGTCCTGAAGCATTGGGACAACAACTGTAAACGCGAACAGATCGGGACAATACATATATATATATGTATGATATTATTATGCTCACGCAAAAAATAACGCAACAACATCATCTCGCTTTAGTTTGCATAGCTTTGAACGAAGGTTTCTGTCTTCAGCCGTACTAATTCAGAATTCTAGAGAGTCAGCTTCAGCTAAATCTCCGTGACACCGAGAAATCGGTGTCGTGTACTGTAAGGCTATCAATAGATTGCGAAATACCAAAGAAGCTACACCCGTCTTGACCGCGGCAGTGGGTGTGTGATCTCCAAGCGACTTGTTTAGAATCTGAATCGTTCCTTTTAATAGACCGAACGCCCCTTCGATTGCCATATGAGATGATGACAAGTTGAAGTGCATTGTGACTCATTGAGAGTGCCTCCTTCGTCTCCTCGCTGCACGGTGTCATAACCATAGGTGCTACACCATATCCATAGTCGGCAAGAACATGGAGCCCGCGTGGTAGGACCGGGCACCATATCCTTGTCGATTCCGTACGTGGTTAATATTCAGCCAAAACTTGAATGTTGAAAAAGCTTGGCACCACCCCAAGGATTTGGATGAATGTCAAAGAGTACGAACCGCGTTTGGTGGTCACACGCGGCCAACACGTTCACTGAAGTAAAACATATATAACACCATGGAGACAAAGTCTGTTACATTTGATAAAAATTACTGTTACATAAGAACAGTATCTTTCCGATTGTACCAACCCTCAAAAGCTGGAGGGAGGAGCATTTCAATCAAGCTCCGTTTCTGCCTTCATAGCAAACAAAAGGGGGAGGTATTTTACTCGGTAAAAGCCGTCAACAACATTTTCTTAACTATCGGGAGTCTGAGGCAACTTTATGCATATAGATCTAATTGCTGCTAGTACACAAACGATCTCATTAATAATCCACAATTTTCTACGCTTTTGGCACTTCGAATGCCTGTGCTGTTTTCTGAAACCAACTACTAGAACCTAAATGGAACAGTGTACAAGACATAACTCTATCAAAACTGTATATCTTATAAGGTTTTGTAATGTAAAGTTACGTGTCATCCTTCAGAGGTGACATGTGGTGTGGGCATCACCAGTGTGACATAACGGGTACGCGGTCTCGTTTGCTCTTAGAGCCACCCATTGAGCTCTATAGGTTTCTTATAGGTATCATATATTTCGTATTGGAAGCCAAGTAAAGCACCTATCAATATGCTTAGTCTCAAATGTACCTTGCTTTGGTAGCTAGTCCTCCTATGACACGGGACTTGTGTACTTCCGTCCACTGAGAGTTTGCATACTGTCCGCTCCACACTTCCTCTTGCAAGGTGCTCGCTGGGAAATGACAGTGCAGTACACCACATTATCTGCGAAATGTCGCCTGCGAGCAATGCAAGTGACAACAAAATCTTGAATGGTAGCACCCACCCACTCGCGTAATTACAAACGCAACGATGCTCGAAAGGTAATACATTGATATGTACGATCATTTGAAGGTAAATAATTGATGGATACGAACGTTTGCAGCAAAAAATCACAAGCACAGCGCGACACTTTCTATTAATTTATTTGCAGTGGCAATCTTCATTATCGGCTCAACAAGATGGGGAGGACTGGGCCTTGTCAAAAGCATCATGATTGCAAATGCCATCAGTCAAACAAGCCAGTCAGCACAGTACTGAACGTAGAAACCGTCATCTTCCGTGTTCTCGAGCTCTCGTTATTTGCAAAACTTAACTAGCCCTGTCTACGGCGGGCAACTCACACATGAAATAAACCAACATCTGGCTAGAACACCGGGCTGAAACCAGCGCGACCAGCCCCTTACGGTCCGATTTGCTACTAGTGTGGCATGCGACAGCGAGCTCGATCCATAGTGCGACGCCAGAATGGTGGTGGGGTGCCATGGTTTGGGGGGCGTTCAGCACAAAAGAAAAGATCGAGCTGGTCATACTGATAAGAAGTTAGAACTTAAGCCACTGCATTAAATACTGTGTCTACGTATAAATTGTTGACTGTGGGGCACATGGCACAGAGGCTGCTTAAGTGATGAGTGGCAAAAGTCAAAGTAAGTTCATTATGCACGTTAGGCTACTTCTTCCTACGGTCTTACCTCTCTTGTGCGTTTTTTTCGTATGTAGGACCGGTTACTAACGACGACGTACCCACCGCGCCGAGATCGCATAAAACGGAAAGCGACTGTAACCATCACCAGTATTCGGCCAACAGCCGAGTCCAGAACTCGGCTAATCGTCGAGTCGAAGCCTCAACTAGCCGCCGAGTCGAGAAATCAGCCAACCGCCGAGTCGAGAACTCGACTGGAAAACACCACATTCCGACACTCCTTCTTCCCTGCGCTGTTCGTTCGTCACCGGCCAATTGGTATGACCCTTTGTCGCAATGCGTGCCAAGGAGCATAATTCCATTAGCGTTTCCAGTCGGATAGCGCTGAGTGCCTTCGTGAGCAGATCGGCCGCCATCACCTCGGTAGGCACGAAGGATGGCTTCTCGATGCCTTTCTTCGCGTAGTCCTTAACGAACTTTGGCTTGATGTCGATACGCTTGGCGCGCGCTGAGCTCGCTTCGTTCTTCATTTGGCGAATGGCCGCCAGATTGTCCATTTCCATCTTCATTGGTAGCTTCACGACGAAGCCTAACTCGGTGAGTAGTTCGCGTAGCCCGCCAAAAATAGTTCTTGCCCGGCGTGTGACGCCGATGTGAGCTCGGCTTCCATGGTCGATAGTGAGACTGCAGCCTGCTTGCAACACGTCCATCCGGCCATCATTCTGTCCACGCGGAATATCGCGCCGCTCACAGACTTCCGGCTTACCTTGTCGCCCGCAGAGTCCGCGTCGCTCGCGCTCGTGAGTTGCACGGCAGAATCTCGGCCAGTATCTCTTTGTCCGAGCCGGAGCTTGACGTCCTTTGTTCCTTTCAAGTACCTGGCGATTCTCTTGCTTAGCTGCCAGTCGCTCGTTGTAGGCGCGTGGGCTCGCCGAGTTGCTCGGTGCACTGCATACGCAATGTCCGGGCACGTGTAGCGCGCCAACCAGAACAGCAATCCCACGATCGACTGGAACTTCTTCACCGAAGCTGCGCCGACCGCGCTATCCCTTAGAAGCAACAGGTCCATCTCGCGCGCGTCGTTGTCGTGGTCGAGCCCAATAGGCGTGGTAACGGCGTGCGCGTCCTGCAGTCCGAACTTCACAAGCATCTCGTCGATTGTCGCTTCTTGGTCGATTTCATAACCGACCATTGCCGAGTGCGTGATCCGCATCTCCAGGGACTTGCTCACGAGGCCCAGATCTTTAATCTGCAGTGTTGCTAAGAGCACGAACACATCATCGACTCACTCCTGCGATGTCCCCGTCGCCAGTAAGTTGTCGACGTACACCCCCCATGACAGTCTTACCGCCGCTGTCACCCTTGTAGTAAAGATATGAGTCCGTGACACACTGCACATAGCCGACTCGCAGTAGCTCCGAATGCAGTAGCTGAGCCCAGAGCCGCCCAACTTGCTTCAGTCCATAAAGGCTGCGCTGAAGTCGGAGTACAACTTATCCAGCGTGCTGTAATCCCAGTCGCTGGAGCACCTTCTCGCTCACCTTCATCCCTTGCGGGACGTACAGGTAAAGGTTGAGGTCCGGTTCGGTCGAGGCCTTGCCGTACGCGTTGGGCACGTCGCCATGTCGTGCTGGCACACCCCATGTCTCCGATAGCACCAGAATGATCTTGCCCGTTGTCATGTCCATGACGGCGGCGAACGCTAGCGTGTAGTCCTTGCCGAATAACCGCTCGTTTCCGCACGCTACCATGCGCTCCTTGTAGCGCGCGACGTTCCCATCCGCGTCCGTCTTGGTCTTCAAGACCCATTTTGTGTGGAGCGGGCGCATCTCGTTGGTACGCGACACCAGCTCCCATGTCCCGTTCGCCTTAAGCGAATCAATTTCGGAGTCCGCAGCGCGGTCCCATTCCATGCGCTTGTCGCTCTTCATAGCGACGTTCCAGTTCTTCGGATCGACGCGATAGATCGCGCCGACAATCTCGCGTGGCGGGGTCTTTTCCCGCCGTAACGCGTCTTCGTGCCCATCGTCGGGTTGGTGGCTGCGTCTCATCGATTGCCTTGTGCACCGCCATCTTTGCTCGAGTGCCACGTTTGCCGCGCGACTTGGGCTTCCCGGAGTCATCCCGTGGATCCTCCCGATGTCCAGCATCGTCACTTGATCCAGCAACTTATCGCTGGACTCAGCTAACTTAGTCTTAGACTCAGTTAGCTTGTCGTCGGACTCAGCGATCATGGCCTTGGCCTCAGCTATCTTGGCGGACTCGGCGAACTTGGCCTTGGACTCCACTAGCTTGTCGTCGGACTTGGCGATCTTCTCGCCGCTTTCTCCGCCTCATTTGCTTCGTCTACTTGGCGAATAAGTTGTGCGTTCGCATCCTGGCTCAGGGTTTTGATGTTCTGGACGTGCTGTGTGGTGCGTACCACACGGTCCTTCGTGATCAACACGCGGTACCCCTTGACCTCATTCTTGCCTATAATGAGTCCTGCCTCTCCGCGTCTGTCGAGAGTCTTGTGCTTCGGCGTACGGATGGCGGCGCACGGCGAGCCAAATATGACGATGTCTGTCAATTTGGGCTTGACTCCCGTAAGTACCTCGTTCGGCGACGCACGGCCCACATTCCCCCGCGTCGGACTTCGGTTGAGTATGTGTGACGCGTACTCAGCTGCGTCGCCCAAGAAGTTCAAGGGTAGTCCGGACCCGAAGATCATGGAGCGCACCATGTTCATCACGGTCTGGTGAGTGCGCTCAGCCATCCCGTTCGACGGTTGGTTGTCTGCATCCGTTTCTTGGCGACGTACACCCGTGCTCTTGCAGAACGGGTCGACCACCTTGTACTCTTCACCGCCATCGGTACGGAGACAGTGGATCTTGCATTTGAAGCGCTTCTCGAAGTAGACGAGGAACTGCTCGAACTGCTTGGTCGCCAGGTCCTTTGGCTTCGCCAGGAACACACAGCAGTAATTACTTTTGTGGTCGAGGAACTTAATTAGGTACCTGTTCCCTCTCCTGTCGATCGGCGTGATTGGCCCCTCGATGTCGCTACAGATGACGCCACCGACGCGGTCGGCGGGTGCGTTTTCGCCCGTGTCCTACAGCGATTGTTTGTTGCCCTTTTGCTTGGCCTGCGCACACGTCAAGCACAGTGGTCTTGCCTTATACGTGAGCATTATCCCGCTCTCGGGGCCGCTTGCCATGCACTCGACGGTGTCGTACGCCAAGTGCGCAAACCGCAGGAGAAAGTCCAAGAGGCTGCCTGTCTGCACGTCAGATGTCAGCGAGCTAGCAGCTTCAGCGAGAGCCGCAGCTACGCACTCCTCGGTTGTACCGCATCATCTCCGACCACACGCACCACCAACACGTTGTTGGTGTTCTTGTGAACGTCAAAGAGCTTGCACCCGTCGCAGCGTCGGTAAACCGAGCGCTGATGGGTGTCGTAGCTGAGTTCGTACTCTCGCCCCTCAATCTTCCCATAGGAAATGATATTCCATGGTAGATTTGCCGAGTAGTACACGTTATTTAACTTGATCCGGCGCCTTGCCGTCGACGCGCACCACAAACTCGGCGGTGCCCTTGAGCTGCATCCGCAGGCTGTCTCTCTGTTCGTGAGAAGGCACTCCTCGTCGCATTCCACTGCATCGTAAAGTTGCAACGGTGTCGTCACCAGGTGCCATTCTCGACCCGCTGTCCAGAATCCACTGACAGATGGCGTCGATACCATCCGCAACGGCCAGCGTGAAATTCTTCTTCTTCGTGCTCAAGCAGTCGCGCTTGTAGGGGTCTTCCTTGCCACAGTTGAAACAGGCGCCTGATTTCTTTCCTTGGCGCGCTTCGCCGGATCTGTACCGCCCGACACCAGTGCTCTTAACGGTGGCCACCATTAGCTTGGATCCCAGACGGACGCTAAGATCGTTCAACTGGGCGAAATGCACAAGTTCCTCTGCTTGTCTCAAAAATCCTCTCGCTGCGGGTTGAGTCGCGCGAGGAGAACACCTTGGAACTCAGCTGAGAGGCTTGCGTATTTGGCGATATTTTTGAGTACTGGGTCGTGAGTACCGCCAGCTGCATCGCTGACAGTCATTAAAAAAAAGCATGTGTATGCTCTACGAAACGGCCTCCCTCTTCTTCATGTGAAGAGCTTGAACGCTTGCTACTTGGAGATCCTGGGGCCGAGCTTAATGTTCATCCAGTCCATCGAGTACCAGACGTGGGGGTTCTCGGCGTTCCAGGTGTTCACCTGGCTGTGGAATGCAGACCCGCTTTGCCGGTCAAATAGCGACCAAGGACATCAAGCTTAATGGCCTCGGTCCACATGCACCTGCTGAGATCCTTGGCGATTCTAAGCTGCCGCAGGAACCTCTTCCCCCATGGACCAAATCCTGATCCGATGCCCGGGTACACCTCCTTCCCATCAAAGTTCTCGATGGCGAGCTTCATGTCCCTCAGCTGCAGGAGCATCTGCGCCGCGAAGAACGACGACGTTGGTACCGGCCTGTACGCCGGTTCACGTGGTGGCTGCAACGGCTTGCCTTGCCCACCGTCCCCTCCGCCGAGTCGCTGTTGACCAGGTGCTGCTGCGTGCTTTCACGCTGGACTTGGCATGACTTCGTCTTCGAGCGAGGCCAACGTCAGGTTTCAGCCTATCCCGCGGGCGTCTCCGCTTAAGTGCGAAATGTGCTGCTGCTGGCGGACACGACCGAAGCCTGGTCGTCCTCGTCTCGACGAGCTTCAAGCCTGTTGAGGCGAGCTCCGATGTCACCCTTCCGCTCGGTGATCAGATCCAGCAGCCTGGCCATACCATCGCCCGCGCTGGAGGCTGTACTGGCTCATCGTCGGCTTGGGTCACGGCTGGCGCTTGGGCTTGATTCTGAGCAGCTTGATCCATGGGCGTTGAGCTCATAACCTGTCGGCTGCAGGGCACATGGCACAGAGGCTGCTTAAGTGATGAGTGGCAAAAGTCAAAGTAAGTTCATTATGCACGTTAGGCTACTTCTTCCTACGGTCTTACCTCTCTTGTGCGTTTTTTTCGTATGTAGGACCGGTTACTAACGACGACGTAACCACCGCGCCGAGATCACATAAAACGGAAAGCGACTGTAACCATCACCAGTATTCGGCCAACAGCCGAGTCCAGAACTCGGCTAATCGTCGAGTCGAAGCCTCAACTAGCTGCCGAGTCGAGAAATCAGCCAACCGCCGAGTCGAGAACTCGACTGGATAACACCACCTGACATAAATTGTATATGCTAACCGTTTACTCACCCTAAGCATGATGTCGACTTCACTTTCGAGCAAGATAACGCGCCTCTCGTGAAACGACAAGCTTCTTGTAAAATGTGGAAGTCGACACCATGGTTTTGTAAGCCCGCTCGCCTGACTACAACCACGTCGAGAATATGGTTTCGCCAGCACGCCCCCCGACTGCAACCACGTTTGGTCGGGTTCAGTAGCTGAGGTATATGCCCATGATCTCCAGTACACCACTGTAGCGATCTCGAAATCCATAATGGCTGCTTTGGTCTCCATCGAGCAGGAGAGTTTGCTCCAGCTTGTGGACACCATGCCTCGCCGTTGCCTTATTGTGATCGAGCACAAGCGCATCTTCACTCAGTACTGCTTATTTAACACAGAGGTTTGTATGGTGTCCATAAAAGTATGGGTTTTCAGGAAAGGGCATGGTCCTATAGATTTGACGTTGCAGCGGAAACCAGCAGTTTAATATACCGATGCTGTTAAGGGCATTAAAATCGCAGTCGTTAGCACAAGGACCATCTTGCTACAACAACATATGAAGCGTTTGGCGGGACTGAGTGGCCCCATCTCGACCCCGGGTATCTAAAACGGATCCTGTATTCTGGGTATAGTTTTATATTGTTGTACATAGGGTGTCTAACTGCTGGTGTGGTTGCTGTGGTGGCTTGGTGGTGATAAGAAAACTGCAAAAAGAAGGTTGATTGTTGTGCAGCTTCATTTACTGTTTTACGGGCGTCCACGTTTGTGTTTGCTAGGTTCGCGGCCCAAAGCGGGAACGGCATACTCCGAGGTGACAGCAGATGTGTTAAGAACAGTGTCCAGAACCACAGGATAATATCCAAGTGCTGTGTGGTGGAATCTACAAATATTTCCCAGATAATATTTTTATTTCTTCGCCGTCAGCTCTTTTACCGTGTGATGGGATAGCTTCACGAATGCAATGAATAAATTAAAATATGTTTGTGGCCGGATCGCTGAACAACCTTCAACACCTATTCGCGGAGTGTTGCAACTGCTCGATTGTATGGAGGAATGCCGAAAAATAAATTAATGCACAAATTATTGCAATAGATTTCGAACAATAATGTATTGCGGTTGTAAACCGGTTAAATACCAGTTACTTTTTCGGGGGCTGGAATAATTGACATATGTATTGTGACGTCCGGGCAGCCAACCACCCGCTGCTAGGCCAAACTGGCTAGCAAACGCTCCTCGCAGCTCACTACATTCCTGATTTCACCAGAAACCCCTCCAGCCCTTCCAACGCCCCCAAGATGTTCGCTTCTCCCGCTTTCGCCCCTGCGATCGCCACCTTCACCAACAGCAGCTGGCCACCTACTACTTCCAGTCGCGACCAGTACAACGAGGTGGTACTCGATTGCCGGTGCGGCACGGTCCGGAAGTGTGTAACGGGTACGGGGTTGATGCAGCGCATTAGGCGCGAGCACCCATTACACCGAGGAACTGATGGCGGCGACGCCCGCCGAGACGGGGTCGCTCACGCATTACATTCAGCACTTAGCCTAGAACTTGTTCGGTTGGCTCTAGGTGCGGACAAAGTGCTACTTGCCGCTCTCGTTTTAAGATTTCGTGATGGTACGAATGCTAGTCACTTATATGCAATTTCTGGTTGATTGACTAACATTACTTTACATGCGATATGAGGTATACAAACCATAAGCCTGTATCTGTAGAGACACTCCGGCTTGTCATGGAGGCGGTGACGCGTGCCATAGAGACTGCGGTCGCGGGAAAAATGCCTGAGCGTTTTGGCCTCGCCCTTGAGGGCTGATGGAGCCATCCCTCGGACCACTACATAACGGTGTTCGCATGGTACGAGGTCAAGGGGGTTGCGGGCGCCCGTTACTTTGCATGGCTCCACTCGTCAATGACGATACCGATGACGTCTCCGCAGCCACGTATCGTGACTTTCTCACCGACGATGATGGCTCGCGACAATGACAAGCGGCTTGGGCAGTGTTTGCTCTTCGTGGGCGACAACCGCTCCGTACATCGTCGCCTGGCCACCTTAATAGGGGCAACCCTGGTTGGATGCGCGAGACACAGGCTCAACCGAGCCGTGACCTTGAACTGCCCAGGCACTCATAATCAACCTGCGGACGCTGACCCACTCGACCAAACTGAGGGTTTACATTTGTCTGTTCTGTAACACAATTACTTGCTCTAAGTTGCATGTTAAATTTTGATGTGAGTACATATCGAAGACGGACCTTCGACCAATCATCCTCCAGCAAATGCGCTTGGCTCCCCATTTACAATGCTCAAATGATATGTTTTGAGCTGCTGCTGTTTGTAGATAGAGATGATGACGAGCTTGCTCAGTTGCTGCCGTCGGCGGACTCGAGCCACCGTCTCTACGAGCTGTTCGAAGCGCTCAAGGACGTGGGGTCGGCCTCCAAGGCTCTCCAGGGCTCGGCGTCAGCCGGCTCGACGTCCGAGTACGGTTTGACGGGTCATCGCAGGTAAAGCGTCATACGCTCGCTGTCTTGGTACGTGCCTACAGCAGGGTTTCCTAAAACAATATATGGCAATAAGAAATGGTAATGTTTCCCAAAAAATAATTTATTTCAGCGCCTCGGATTGCCATGCCAGTATTTTATTTTTGGTGTTTGATCCCGAGCAATGACCTATTCATTGGTCAAATATCCATTAATCGCCAATCCTACACGACGTTTTTTATTCAATCAACCCTCTTGTGGCCACAAACTCTCGATCCTACCGCCAGAACCAACCGTTTGGACACCCCGACTTGGGAGCACAACGGAGAGCACACACATCTTTCATTTTCCATTTTCATCGAAGAGCATGGACGAATTTCTATCTCCAACAGCCCCTTCAGCGTCTCGCTACTCCAAGAAGCAGATTTATAACGTGTTTTCAAGCCAAATATTGACGACAACGAAGACGTGACGGGCTACTGCCGCTTTCGTTGCGGTGCTCAGCGCACACAAGATGCCAAGCGTGGCTACACAAACCTGATCAGCCACGTCTACAGCCAGCATCTCGACTTCGAAGGTACCCTTGACAGCTTCCAAGGTGAAAACAACGGTACCCTCTTGTCATTCGTCGACAAGAAGAGTGCAAACATATTTGGCTGGATTGATCGGCTCGTCTGCACTAGTCTTCCACTCCCTTTTTGCGAGAACGCGCTAACTGGCGCTACACGTCTCTGGAGCCGGTCTGTGACGACACGGTGGTGATGTACTGACCGCGGTGCACGAGGAGGTGATGCGCGTGATCAGTGACTACCTTCCTGCCAATTTCGGTATCGGTTTTGACGGGTGGTCGTTTAAAAGCGAGCACTACCTGGCTTACTTTGCCGCGTTTGGCCACGATGGCAAGCAAGAGACTATGCCGTTTCCGCGCTGGCTATGGCACTTCTCCTGGACCGGAGGGGAGCTCAAATGACCCCCATCATGATGCCGACGATCACATCGCATTTCTGAAAGCCATTCTGAATCCAGTGAAATGGCACATTGAGTGTGTCCGTTTCCTGGTTGGAGATAAATGCTCGGTCAACATCAACATTGCATAGGGCTAAAGTTATCGATGGTGGGCTGCGCCAGCCATCGCCTGAATCTCGCGATGTCCATGTACCTGGAGGCATACAGTGATGTCCTCGACAAGATCAGCGGGCTTATGGAGTTCCTCCGCGGCCTCAATCAGTCGGCAAAGTTGCGGTAAGCATTGTCGTGATTTTATTCTTATTGTTAGGTTTATTCTAACTTGAGGTTTCGTGTGGTCCACACAGTCAGAAGACATCGCTGAGGCCAGTCATCCGTCAGGCACCCCGTTGGTTGTCCACGTTCGCTATGGCGGAGAGGTTCTTCAGGCTCAAGCCCTTCCAGGACACGGCTGACGATGACCTTGCCGCATACTTGCCATCGCGACTGGAAGAGAGGCAACTTCGAGCAGCTTTGGAAGATCTCAAGGACTTTGAATCGGTAAGCAAAAAACTGCAAGAGGAGACAGACTTGACTATGGCCGATGCCCGCACCCTGTTCGACCGTTTGATGGAGAAAGAGCTGTCGCTCGGCAGCTACCTGGCGCCCCAAGCCCCAAATGTCAAGTTTGCAGCCTTTGAAAAAGCATGTGTTCAAGTGTAGAATGGGCTTAGTCAGTGGCTGACACGTGATGGTCTCGCCGGAATGGCCCTCTTTTTGGTAAGGTCCACTAGCGGTCCTACAGCGGCCGGCTCAAGGGACGCTCCAAAAGCTGAGTTTCGCCGAGAGATCTCTTAAAAGCCGAAGAGTGGATGCGCCGAGGTAACTATTTCCTTTGCTATTTGCGCTTTAGTGGCTCGTCATAAAATAAATGCTCGATGCGCGCTGAGGTACGATCTGGTGCATCATATCCCGCAAACCTCTAACATTGTTGAGCGGGTTTTCAGCCAAGGCAAGCGATGGGACCGGTGCAGCTCGAGACCATCCTCTTCCTGAACATGAGTCGCCGCTGCTGGATATCATCCTGCATGCTTCGTACTACATCGTACGTAAATAGTAAGTATAAATTTGTAAGACGTTTCATGCTATGGATGGCGGCGCCGACGCAGGAAGGCGACCAGCAGGAGGAAGAGGAGGCAGTCGTGTCTGTTGTCGAGCGGCTACAGAAACGCCGCATGGTGGAGAAGCGCAGCCAGCTTATGAGCTCCTTGGATTCCCCCCCCCCCCACTCCGACATTAAACATGCTCCGACGATTCTATAATTTTGCTCGAACCGTTTGGTTAGCATCACCACGATCTGCAGCCTTACCCGCTTGAGATGCTTATCTCCTTCTGCAGGATGCCGACTATAGGAATGCCCACACTGTCCAGAGTTCCCAGCATATAATACAACCGTATACTTGATTGCATCAATTTTTTTTCTATCTTCCTGTCTTCATTCACTTCAATAAGCTTCATTGCTTTGTTTGTCTGGTGCTGTAAGAATTTATTTGGTGTGCTTGGTTGCAATAGATAAGAATGCAATATTCGGCAACCCTGATTGTATGACGCGTCCTTCCGATTTGGCCCCTTCCTTCGTTTACGAGGCGGGAGCGTATTTTCTGACCCTCCGGGGTGTCGAGGTTCCACTCTGTCCTTTTTATGCCTTCACCCAGTGAAATGAGT